>JAGFNQ010008877.1:0-156564 GCA_024364735.1 Boesenbergia rotunda | reverse complement strand
ACAATGGACTTTGCATCAAGATCATGAGAGAGGTATAGGTTTTCTATCATTGTACTCGATTTTCATCAATTTGTACTCAATTTCGTCTGATTTGTACTCGATTTCAGCAAATGTGTACTGAAATTGTATCAATTTGTACTCAAAAAATCCTCATGGCATTGCCAACTCTTAGATAGTCAAATAATAGGGTATATATTATGATCATATCTTGTTTTCCTAACCTTCAACTCAACTACAATGGACTTTGTATCAAGATCATGAGAGAGGTAAGTGATACGGAAACCTTGGACTCAACTTATACCTATCTTGGTTTCCTAACCTTGGACTCTAACTACAATAGACTTTGCATCAAGATCATGAGAGAGGTATATGTTTGCTAACCTTGTACTCGATTTGCATAAATTTGTACTCAATTTGGGTTGATTAGTACTCGATTTGACGATTTCAGCCAATGTGTACTTAAATTGTATCAATTTGTACTCAAAATCCCCATGACCTTGCCAACTCTTGGATTGTCAAATAATAGGGCATATATCATGATCCTATCTTGTTTTCCTAACCTTCGACTCAACTACAATGAACTTTGCATTAAGATCATGAGAGAGGTATAGGTTTCCTAACCTTGTACTCGATTTTCATCAATTTGGGCTGATTTGTACTCGATTTCAGCCAATGTGTATTGAAATTGTATAGTTTTGTACTCAAAATCCCCATGGCCTTGCCAACTCTTAGATTGTCAAATAATAGGGCATATATCATGATCTTATCTTATTTTTCCTAACCTTGGACTCTAACTACAATGAACTTTGCATCAAGATCATGAGAGAGATAAGTGATACCTCTCTCATGATCCTATCTTGGTTTCCTAACCTTGGACTCTAACTACATGGACTTTGCATCAAGATCATGAGAGAGGTATATGTTTTCTAACCTTCTACTCGATTATCATCAATTTGTACTCAATTTGGGCTAATTTGTACTCGATTTCAACCAATGTGTACTGAAATTGTATCAATTTGTACTCAAAATCCCCATGGCCTTGTCAACTCTTGGATTGTCAAATAATAGGGCATATATCATGATCCTATCTTGTTTTCCTAACCTTCGACTCAACTACAATGGACTTTGCATCAAGATCATGAGAGAGGTATATGTTTTCTAACCTTGTACTCGATTGTCATCAATTTATACTCAATTTGGGCTGATTTGTACTCGATTTCAGCCAATGTGTACTGAAATTGTATAGTTTTGTACTCAAAATCCCCATGGCCTTGCCAACTCTTGGATTGTCAAATAATAGGGCATATATTATGATCCTATCTTGTTTTCCTAACCTTCGACTCAACTACAATGGACTTTGCATCAAGATCATGAGAGAGATAAGTGATACCTCTCTCATGATCCTATCTTGGTTTCCTAACATTGGACTCTAACTACAATGGACTTTGCATCAAGATCATGAGAGAGGTATATGTTTGCTAACCTTGTACTCGATTTGCATAAATTTGTACTCAATTTGGGCTGATTTGTACTCGATTTCAGCCAATATGCACTGAAATTGTATCAATTTGTACTCAAAATCCCCATGGCCTTACCAACTCTTGGATTGTCAAATAATAAGGCATATATCATGATCCTATCTTGTTTTTCCTAACCTTGGACTCTAACTACAATGAACTTTGCATCAAGATCATGAGAGAGATAAGTGATACCTCTCTCATGATCCTATCTTGGTTTCCTAACCTTGAACTCTAACTACAATGGACTTTGCATCAAGATGATGAGAAAGGTATATGTTTGCTAACCTTGTACTCGATTTGCATAAATTTGTACTCAATTTGGGCTGATTTGTACTCGATTTCAGCTAATGTATACTTAAATTGTATCAATTTGTACTCAAAATCCCCATGGCCTTGCCAACTCTTGGATTGTCAAATAATAGGGCATATATCATGATCCTATCTTGTTTTCCTAACCTTCGACTCAACTACAATGGACTTTGCATCAAGATCATGAGAGAGGTATATGTTTTCTAACCTTGTACTCGATTGTCATCAATTTATACTCAATTTGGGCTGATTTGTACTCGATTTCAGCCAATGTGTACTGAAATTGTATAGTTTTGTACTCAAAATCCCCATGGTCTTACCAACTCTTGGATTGTCAAATAATAGAGAATATATCATGATCCTATCTTGTTTTCCTAACCTTGAACTCAACTACAATGGACTTTGTATCAAGATCATGAGAGAGGTATAGGTTTCCTAACATTGTACTCGATTTTCATCAATTTGTACTAAATTTCTGCTGATCTGTACTCAATTTCGGCTGAAATTCTGACAGCATCTCCTTTGTATATCTCACATATGTCATGCACATAAAGAGTACACAAATCATAACAATGAGTTTCATAACTGAACAAACATTTATTTTCATAACTGAACAAAAATTCAGTTTTATAACTGAACTCACACAACAACAACAACAAATACTCAAGATTTATAGGAACTGTCTTCTATGAAACACACTCTGCTCGAACACAGCAAGTGAAGAATATATATCAAAAAGCAAGTAAGAATACATACTCTACCTGAACACTTTGAATCTCAGATCATATCAAATGCAAGTGAAGAGCAATCAAAATCATCAACTAAGAAATGAAACAGAATGCCGAATGCATCAGAAAAAGAAATGCCCAATAAGATCACATTGACATCACTTAGCACATAATCATGCATAAATTTTTCCACAACAAATCATCCATAATCAGCAACAAAACATCCATAATCACATATTTTCCATATTTCAACAACAAAACATCCACTTTCCATAACATTCAGCAACTCACAACCATAATTACATAGGCTAAAGGTAATGAAGATGAGAATATCTGCAGATACATCAACTTACAACAAATATATATTTTTCACCAAAATTCATAATCACATGGGATTAATAAAGTCTACTTCTTCAGAATTCCATTTTCATCTGACAGAATAATCGCTGCCATGTGTGCCCGATACGCATCCATCTTTACCTCTTTTTCATAATTCCATATTTCATCATCATCAAGCGCTAGACACTCAATCCACAAATAAGTAAAAACACCACAATCGAGTGTCTCGCCTTGGTGACGATACTTTGTTTTCTTACTGTTATTTTCCCAATGTCAAAGCCTGAGAAATTTTTCATGTATCCAACCAAAAATTCTGCCTGCAAATATAGATTCAGCTGTGAAATTTAAGTTTTAAGAGTTATTGAAATACAAATGATGAAACTTACATAAACTTTGGCTGTCCCGAAAGCAGCTGGATGAGGCTTGGAGTTCATGGTCTTGAATTTGCTTTCTCTTGTTGAATAGAATAACAGATACCAATGTCATCCATAGTTCAAGGGAAAAATAATATATCTGCATCTTGTAAATAAATCTTCATTGAGATGTTTTAATTGATTCCTTGTCACTGAAGTAAGTTTTCCAACAAATTCTTCATACTCTCCCTTCCGCAGCAATCGATTACTCCTATGTCCTTCCAATTTATCAAGGCCTTCTCTCTACATGTAGAAATAGAGTCATATTTCTCATTGTAAACAAAAATTAAAGAATTCAATTGTAAGGTCAAAGAACACCACAAACCTGAACACCCATGTCCATGCCAAAAATTTCAAACCCTTTCTTGACATTTTGCTTTCTCATTATTCTCATGTAACAATCAATAATTTCGGATCCAACTGGATTACGAAATAAGAATTCACAGAATTGGAGGCCATCAAGTACCACATTATCTTCCTCCCACACAACCACACTGCAAATTTGAAAATTTATATAATATTTCACTATAAAGGACTAATATTCTAGAAAAGGAAACATGTACAAGATTAACATACTCTAACTTATCTCGAGAAAGATATTCTGTTACCATCTCTCGCTCTTCATCTGTTGCTTCTTCATATCCACAAAAATTTCTCGTTTCTCTATATTTATTCATCACATCCGCAACAGCATCCCTTCCAATTGTAGCAACATCTATAGTCGTCTCTCCCTATGTAGATAGATTTAAGAACATAAGAATAAAATAGAAACATGGTTAACAACAAATAAATAAAATTAACTCTATTTTACCGTTTCCAGCACTATTGGGTCTACAACTGATGCTAACACCTCTTTGCCCGCCTTCCTCCTATGTTTAGGTGTTGTACTCGGCGGCGTAACATATATTTCAACCTTTTTTTTCTTCATTCTGTCTGCCCTTGTCCTA
The DNA here is from genome assembly GCA_024364735.1 of Boesenbergia rotunda. NCBI lineage: Eukaryota > Viridiplantae > Streptophyta > Magnoliopsida > Zingiberales > Zingiberaceae > Boesenbergia > Boesenbergia rotunda. The sequence goes on along the minus strand of JAGFNQ010008877.1, from coordinate 152,308 downwards.
ACCGTCATTGCAATAGAGGACACAAATTGCTCTACTAATGCAATATTCTTTTCAACCGGCACTTCAACAAACCCAGCAATTTCACCTTCAATGGAGTCTTTAACTTCATCTCTCTTGTTGTCTTCTGACCCACTGATATCATCTGTCTGTGGTTGTGGCTCACAACCAAACTCTTTTGCCATTGGTTCAGTATTGGCCCAACTTGTACCAGCAATCAATCCACCACATTTAACACATTCTGAGCCCTGAAAAAATTACAAGATTCTTGTAGCAAATAAATATTTTCTCAACTTCATTTAACAAAATACTTATTTATTGATAATATTACCGAAAACTTGCTCGGCTTTGATGAAACAGTATATCTTCATCCGAAAATGGTACAATGGACAACACCTTTTCACAATTAAAATTAAAAGGTCACTACAATTCATCATATTTGAGTATGTCTACTATAAAATATGAACTTACTTTACTATAGTCAATGGAATTCAATAACCTCTCCGCTAAATCAGGTTTGGTAGGTATCTTACTTTCCCCCCAACGGAACAACCTGGGAAAAGTATGTAGCGAACGTACAACTCCAAGAGAAGGTATTCTTTCATATAACCATGCCTAAATAAATAAATTTATTAGTATAACAGAACAAAACATAATAAAAGCATACTAAAAAAACTCACCATCAATCCAACAGTTGAACCATCTAAATACTTCTTTCTTCTAACATTTCCGTCACCCTTTCCAATATATTTCAAAATTTGGTTGTTCAAAAATCTATAAGCCGCATCTCCCCATGAATAATCAAAGAAGGTGGTCAGGTCATCAATATATGACATAATGAATCGAGGTGTTGAGTAGTTGGCCACAGGAAAAATGATACAATTAAACACTAAACAAATAAACATCCTAACAAAATCATCCACATCTGAGTTACTCTCTAATCCAGCTAAAGAGGATAGTCTATCATAGATTACACTTCTGGTCACGTTGCCAACTTTCCCAGAGAAATACCGAGCAACAAATTTAGACTCCAAATTCACATCTAAATCAACTGGTTACCCTGCATAACGTAAGCCAAGAACAATGGAAAACTCTGGTGATGTAAAGGGAACAACAATATTTTCACCAAACACAAATGAACGAGATTGCAACTGAAATCTTTTTAAAATTATATCAACTCTGGAGCTGCTGATCGCCAATTTGGGCATCTTAAGTCATATACCAAATGGAGTGTTTTGAATACTCTCCTTTTGCTTATTAGTCATTTTCGGTCCCACTTCATCCATCACAGCTCTAAAAAAAGTAGGTGAACACCGAAACTGAGTTTTTTTCCCACTGTTAACCTCTTTAGCATCTTTGTTAATCTTTGCTTCTTTCTTAGTCTTCACCATCTTTGATTCTGTTCAACCCTTACTCAAAATATCCAACACAATTTTAGTATTTAGACCATAAAGTAAACTGAAAATTAATCAAGTAAACATTTGCCTACTTACAAACAATAAACATTCAATTTAATAATAATAATAATAATAATTTAATATCATCATTAAACATGAACAACTGCACAATTGCCTATTTACCTCCCTCTCACCACTTATCTATAATCAAGAAATTCTTAAATTTTTAAAGAATGATGCAAATAGTATTGATAAATTGAAATCTCATAGGAATAGTAACAATATACTCATAATAGGGCGAAGTTGTACTTAATCAATCACTAATTTTTGTTTAAACGAATAGGGAAATAAGAAAGATGATAATTAGAGAGTTCCGACTAATAGATAAAAAATCTACAAAAAATGTCTGGCTTCAACTCTATCTCCGGCGACAAAGCTTGATTCTGTCTCCTCGTCGGTGGGTTGATGGATCTACACGGCTATAATCTTGCTTCACATTGTGTCGGGAAGAAATGAGGAAGAGGAAAATGGTCGACTTGCCTTGATTTCGCTGGTTAAGGTTTATGAGATTAAGTCGTCAAGAAATTTGGGAAGAAGGAAATTGAGGAGAGGAAGCTGGCTTGATTTCGCCGGTGAAGGATGCCGTGAATGTGTCGTCAAGAACTCGCGGGAGAAGGAAATTGAGGAGAGGAAGCTGGCTTGATTTCGCCGGTGAAGGACGCCGAGATTGTGTCGGGAAGAAAACAGGGGAAAACGAAGCTGCGGGAGAAGAAATGCGGGAAAACCAAAAGCGGGAAAATAAGAAGGGTATATTAGTAAATTTATGTATTGGGGAGTTAAAACTAAAAAGTAGGGAGTTAAAACATTTGTTTCCTTACCTGGGGAGCGGACACAAAGCCAACTTTTGGATTAGGGATTTATCTCTAATTTACCGTTAAAAAATATCATGTCGTAAATTCATCTTTTTTTTTATCGTATCTCTAATTTTTTAGTATTAGTAAAATCCAAGCGGTAACCCGCACACGCTTCGATCGATCTCCTCCGCCCCGTCTCGTTCGGCCGTCGCACAAGCTGCCAAGATCAGGTCTTCCTCTCCCTTCCACCGTCTTGATCATCCCTCACTGCCACTGGGTACGACGACTCTGCAAGGCGAGGAGAGATCTTGGACGCTTGAACCCTCAAAGTACGCTCGATGTTACCCTAAATCCCTTGATTTATATGGATTTCCGGCGATCCCTGCAGACTTTTCATTCCGATCCCGTCAGAATCGGCCGGGGCTATTTAATGGATAAAGGATGGTTCATCCTTTTACAACAATAAGATTGTAAAGTTTCTTCTGTCGAAAGATGCATCATTTATGTGTCTTTCTGTGCATCGTACTGAATGATTCAAATTGAGTATGCTTCTTTTGGGTTTTATCAGTGATATTAAGAAAAATAAATGGTTACCTCATTTTGGATAGAAGATGTTTATCTTCTATGAAATTGTCTAATTTGCAGCATCAACTCTCATTCTGCTGTATGACAAAGCTCAATAGTATCTTACTATTACATTTTGGAAAAGCTTTTCTTATTTGAAATTTGTGTTTTTATCCCTTCAGCAAAGCAACATGATCACATCAAACATATCCAGTTCTTTCAAACTGCCTCGCCTCTCTGTTTTTTTTTTTTAAATTTTTCTTCTTCTGTTGTTATTGTTGGTATTTTGATTTTTGTTCCATTTTCCATCAATGATAAACTGTTACAAATTCACCATCTTTGAAGTCTATTTGGCATTCATCACTCTAAGATGATATCTCATTTTTCTTTTTTTTGTTTTGCTTTGTTTTGAATATCATAAACGGAAGATGGAAATTGCTGGTGGCATGGCACCTTGTTCAGGTTTCGGTCTGCACTGCCTACTCTATTTTATTCATATTATTCATGAGATGCATGATTGAATATTTTGTTTTGATCTTGATGAATATCTTACTTGTGTAATGTATCCTCCTTCTAGGTCTATTTTTGTTCGAGCCTTTCACTGTCTCAATAACATTTCACCGGCCGTGCAAGACCAAGTTTTCCTTTGTTAAGGTCTTGTTCAGTCTATCTTGTTCATGTTTAAATGAATGATTGTTGGAGTCATTTTTTATTTGTTTTTATTAAATTTACTATATTAATAGAATACTGGACGAGCTGTTACAAAATCACTTTCGAGTTCTAATCTCATATGTGCATCATTAAGAAGTAATGGCCATCCTAGATTATCTTATGGAGGTGGTTTTGACAAAGAACCATTTTGGATAAACGTGGTGAAGGATACTGCATGGTAAGTGGGGGTTTTTCCCCCTAAATGAGCATATGTTGCTGCTTCCTGTTAACAAGGTTCGCCAAATCACTGTCCTCTCTCCTTGTTTATATAGGAGTTTGAAATCTGTAGCAGTATTCTTAGCTGAGCAGCCTAGCCAGATGAAGTACATAGAGTGGCCAACATTTCAAAGCACGGTATGTATGCCTGAAAGTAATAGAAGACCAAGTTATTCTTTGCCATAATGGACTTCTTAGCCTGATAAATTATTTTTTTTGGTTTTACATCCAGGGCATTTTTATACCTGGTTTACTACTTTTGCCATTACTTGATTCCAATATGAGATAACATCTGATCCCATTGAAATGACGAACCAAACATTGTTGATTCGATATAAATTTTAAATGGCACAAAGTACCAAATTGGATTTTACTTTTTTTTTTTTGGCCTGTGACACGCCATGCTTTTAAAACTCTGCACGTTAATTTGTGTCTTTTAGAGCAGTGTCACTGCTGCAGTCATTTACTTTCTTGGATTATGCATCCTGATGCCACAATAGTTTTGCATGAGTATCTATGTTTTGCAAACACAACTGTCTTAGATGTGAGGTCAGTAGGTGTTTGAGTTAACTCTGTTAATCGACTGGAACCAACGCGATAGTCATTTGAGGCTGCAAGATTGATTCATAAATTTAGTCTAAGGGACAATCCAATGGCTCCTTTAGATAGTTGTCTTACTAAGTTCATAAGAATATTAGATTGTTCATAATATTAGATAGCTTTTCAGATAAGACCATTTGATAAAGTTCATAATGTTAAATAGTTGTCTCATAATAAAACAGATTGTTAGATTTAGTGACATGAAGAAATGTTTTCCATATTATTTTCCCCTCTTGTTCGAAAATTTGGCCTAGGCGGGCGCCTAGACGCTTGGCGTCCGGCAACCGCCTTGGAAAGCTTCTTTGCGGCCAGCCTAGGCGGCCTTGTACGGTGCCAGGCGCCGCCGAAACACATTTTTTTTTTAAAAGCCCTAACACCTATTTGGTTGATTCATCTGCCCCTCACGCCTCACGTCGTGTCGTCGTGTTCGACTCCTCTCCGGAAGCCTCCCTGTATTTTTTTTTTACAGAAATTTCTTTTCCTTTTTCTTTTGCATCCTGCGATGCTTCTGGCGCCGCCGGACGCTTCGTGGGATGCTTCCGGCGACGCCGGATGCCTCCTGCAATGCGTTCGGTGCTGCCAGAAGCGTCCCGCGACGTGTGGACGCGTCTTGTGACGCTTTCGGAGTCGCGGGATCCGGCGGTGCCAGAGGTGTTGCCGGAGGCATACGGCGCTGCTAGAAGCCTCTGTCGATGACTCTGGCACCACTGGACCCGTCGAGAGGTTGCTAGCTCTCGTGGCCGATTATTTGTTTTTTTTTAATTTTATTATTTATTTAATTTAAACATTTCCTCAACTAAATATGGATAATTTGAATAAGCTTCTAGAAATCCTAATTAAATTATCATAATCAATTATATAAAAAATATATTTAAAATTAAACTTTTTATAAATTTTATTAATTTATTTATATTCTAATAATTTTATATTTAAAATTACAAATTTCTAATAAATCTACCACCCGAAGAAGCTCTAGAGTGAGAGAATTTCACAAGGATGATTTTGAATCTTATGAAGAAGAGGAGGAACGCAATGATGATATTGAGTTTGTGTCCGATGAAGAACAAGTTGCTGAAAATTATGGAGAAGAAGTAGAATAAATTTGATGTTGAGTTTGTGTCCGATATATTGAGTTTGTGTCCTATGATATTTTATTAGTTTGTAATTTTGAAGTTTGAACTCATTCTAAATTTGATGTTATTGTGTTGGAGTTATAATATGTGGTTTATTATGTTAATTATATTGATACCGAGGAATCCACCTATCTGCGCCTAGTCCCTGCCTAGGTGCTAGGCGCTAGGCGCTAGGCGTTGGTCTGACACTCGATTAGCGCCTAACGAATTTTAGAACCTTGATTTTCTTAATAATTCTTCTATAAACTTTGTCAACTGTTAACTTGGAGATAAAAATTGTTAACTTTGTCTTTCTGAAAATGAACTCATGAATTGGAAGATCAAATATGGTGTATCGATAGCCATTAGATTTTTTATTTAGATGCAGCTTATGAAATCCCCTCCTTATAGTAGCTGAATTTTTGTGAAACAATTATAAGAGTTCAATGAAGGCACAGTTATATGTTAGGGTATTGGATATGAATTTATGTGCTTGGCTTTAAGGAAAATAAAATGGCTAACTGGAATAAATATTAATAGCTAAAATATTGGATGAGGCAATCAGATTAAAATTTAAGCTTAGTTGAGACATAAAACTTCTATTAGTCAAAGGCTTAGTTGATCGAAAGGGTACACAGTACAAAATGCCATATTTGGTGACAGTGAAAGGCCATCCATCACTCGACCTAAGCAGAAATGCATCCATTTCGTTGAGGGCTTTTGCCTAACATGGAGCATCAAATTTAAGTGTTTCGGGACATTAGGAAATGTGGTTCAAAAGTTATCTTAAGCCTCACAATAGAGATAGTTAACTCAAAGAACGTCTTTCATGAAGAGTATAGCGAATGATTGGAGTTCCATGGGAATACAAAAAGCTTGCTTGGAGTATGCATGGTGCTGAATTCAGTATAGCTTCTTACACAAGGATTAACTGCACTAGAGAGATGCAGATCCTAGCAGAGGAATGGTACAAGTTATGTGCTTGTTCACGAACAGTTATGGCATTTGAATGGCATGTAGCATCAAAAATAGGTCTTGGTTCCAAAGCTTGATACAATTGAAGGCTTTATGAAAATGTGGATAAATGGTGCCGGAATTTTGGCTGATGGAAGAGAAGCACGTGTATTTGATGCAACATAGAGATAACTATAAATTAGAATTCTTACATAGAGAAGAAAACTCTAAAAAAATTAATAAAAGTGAAGAATATCTGTTATTGTTTGAGATCCCTTTGATAGTACGAAAAAAAGACTTATTCTTTTAGAAAAATAGCCTTGAAAAGTTCTCTAATTACTTTGTTAATAGATGAGTTATCCCTAAAATAACCTATCCTAATAAAATATAAATTCCCTAAGTAAATAGGGAATATGCTATTTTAAAGAAAAGTAAGTCACTTTTCATTCTATAAAAAGCTCTAGTGCAAGATATTCAATTTTAATAAAGTTCTTGTGAGTTTTCTTCTCAGTGTGAGAGGTCTAATTTCTACTTAAGATAGTTGTTCATTGTGTTATATCTATTTGGTATCATAACAATTTTCGTGCTACATTAAGTGGTATTAGAAGCTTTGGTATCTAATTTCTCCTCTTGATGCTTTGTGCTTATTTGATATCAAAGCTGAATTTTATGTTCAATATTCCAACTTCTTCTAAATCTCCATTACCTTAACACATCCAAAATTTCTGCCACCCTCCATGCCTATAGTGACACTCGAGCCACCACCCCATTGCCTCTCTGACACCTCACCAAACCAACACATGCCTTTGTGATGGCTAAAAGAATCAAGTTATATCAGAGCATTGTAAATGTTTGATTCACTTCTGTGTTGCATCATTATATGCATCACAACTAAATCATTGGCTGTAGCAAATCTGAAAAATCAAGGATCTCATATTGAAGAGCAATATGGCTATGACGTCAAAAGCATAAATTGGTTTATTGTAAACCGTCTTAAGTTCATTATATCGGTTTAGGCTTATGTTTCAGGTGTGTTAATCTTAGACTTTGTATATTCTGGTTCATGGTACATACATTTCTTCAGTTATTAACTCCAATGATTCAGCACATGTTTTCGTCATTTTGCCATTCGAAAAAATTATAAATGTTAGTTACTCTAAAACTTCTTTTTGGTTTTTCATCTTTAGTTGAGGACTGCCAGTCTTACCCTTGTTCTTGTGGCTTTGCTCATTGTTGCTTTGTCTTCTGTGGACTCGTGTCTCTGTTATATTTTGGCTTTGCTGCTCCGGAGAATTGCTTAGTTACAGGTACATGCAATCAGCATATCTGTTTTTTTTCTTCACCTTATCTTAGTTTGCATCTAGACACACCACCCAAGGCGTTTCTAGTTGATTACATAGCTGTCTAATTTTGTGCAATAATATGCTCAAATTATCAAGATGTGATTTAACTGACTTACCATCAACAATTTTTTTTGTTTTGCAGAGCTTTTGTTTGCCATCGACGTCAGAGACTTGTCCACGGCGATGCAATTTCAAGTTGTGGAGCATGAAACTGAATTCTGAAGAAGTTCCTGTGCATGGGAACTGATTTTGCTTGTTGACATCAAGATATTTGGTTGGATGGATTCTAAAACGCAGAATTTTCAAGCAAGACAGCGTGGGAAAACACAAAATCTATGGTTATTCCCGTTATTGTTCATTGCATCTTTAGATGACATTTTCTTCCATTGACTCGATGCAAGTTTCTCATAACTATGAAGGAGGTCAACCTGATGGACGTAGAAAACGAACCTCGAGAGGAATGCGTACGAGAACTAAGCACTAGAGACTAAACTGAGTGTGATGTTCAGTTTGTGGTAAGTAATACTTAGGGGTAGGTTTGTTTTTCATTTTTATTTTTATTTCTTAAAAAATATGATTTTTTGAAAAACGTATTTGGTTTGTATTTCCAACCTTATTTTTTAGAAAAAGATATAGTATTTTCTGGAAAATTAGAGAATAAAAGAAAATTATTTTTCAGAAAATGAGAAAATACGATTTTTTAGAAAATGAAAATAAAAAATAAGCAAATCAAATGCGATCAATCTATTGCTACATTTGCAATAAATTAGAAAAAGCCTCACGGGTGTCCTCACGGGTGATGTTTAGTGTGTGGTTGTTGTTATTTTGATGTCTGAGGGTGAAAATTTGATAAAGTTAATGTGTTCGTCTTTTTTATATATTAGTCATAATATTTGAATTAATAGTTTTTATGATTTATTTTTTTTATATTAATTTTGAAATGGATTAATGAGGACGAAAGGATCAGATTTTGTCACGTAAAAAAGGCCTTAAGAGAATGACTTTGTAAGACTTACCTGAACTTGGCCAAAGGTATGGCCAATAGAAATAGAAGGGAGGAGGATTTCCCTGACACGCCGCACTGACTAGTGAAATCTTATTGCCTTATGGGGCAGCCAATCTTCGCAGCATATCCTTAAAGGAGACATTAAAAAAGAAAAAAAAGGACCTGTCAAGAGAAGAAAAATATCAATCGAATCACCTCGAATCTTATTCCACAAGCATTAAAGACACAAGCAGATTACTGTGCATAGACCGTGTGACCCAAGGTGAGGGGAGTAATGATGCAAGGAAAACAATCACGATGAAGCTTTTGGAAAACCGTGAGTCCATTGAACGAGTCATCTCCATTCACCTCAAGGCTCAAACAACTCTCATAATCCCTGTTCAGATGGTCTGGAAAGTAAATTATGAAATTAATTTATATTCGATTATCAAATAATTAAAAGCATGTTTTTTTTTCAAAAACACATGTTTATCGAGAATTGATCCCAATAGAAAATCATGGAATTTATTTATAGTCGACCGCTAAGAGATTAAGGATTGAGATTTTTTTTTTTCAAAGGTACATACCTATTGAGAATTGATCTTTATTTCACTATAGTTAATTTATCACTTTCTAACTAACTAGACATCCTTATAGGGATATCAGTCCCATTTATATAATATCACCGAGAGCAATTGAACACAGACTCAATGTTGACTATGATTAATCAGATAATAATCAAATCTAAAATAATTGATCTGATTTGTGAAAATTGTTTATAGTCGTCAGGATAAATAAAAAAATATATATATATAGAGTTTCTTCTTGATAATCAAAATTCTCATATCTACTATCCAAATAAATATTTTTCAATAATATATTATAGTTAACTTTCAAATTTCAAATTTCTGATATATCACCCTGTCTTAGAGGTAGTATTGGCTCAATGCGGATTATCATGATTATCGGTAAAGTGGTTAATAAGGTGTTTAAGTTAAACTTATTTTTGAAATTATGATTTGTTTATTAAGTGCGAGTACAGGTATAATAATGAACAAGTTTTAGAGGTTAAGGGAGAAAAATAAAATATTCTTCCACAATGCCTTAAATGATTTAAGGTTGGGGAAAAATAAAGATATATTTTCTATCGATCCCGCCCTAACTCATCTGAAATCTGATCGATCAATATGGTATTTTGTAAAGATGGGTCACTTCTAAAAGGAGGTCGGATAGCCAGGCGTGGTAGGACATGAAACGAGATAGATCGACACTAGCCCGAGTTCCACCCGGATCGAATGTCCCGATTGGATAGCTGGCCGGTTATAGTCTTGAACTAGCCCCATCGGGGGGGCACCGAATGTGCAACCTAACATCAGTTGATCGGCGTACTCCTTACGTTATAATTCTGTATTTCAGGGGACAAGTCGATCGGCCGATGTCCGAGTACCCCATGACTTGGCACATCGCATATGTTCTTTTATTGCACTCTGGCTCGGAAGTTGTTGTTGTTTGCAGTAGTACCTACTCTTTGACACCACGCAGATAAAGGTAGTACCAGAGTCGGCGCACGTCAGCTCGGGCCTGACACCACTCGTGTTCGAATCGCGGATATCTCGCTGACACAGTACATTCCTGACAAGCTCTGATAACCGTACCACGGCGCCCCCTGTGTATGTTAGGATGAGACGGTACCGGTCGGCGACCTGACAGTGGTCCCTGATTCTGTCCCCGCATGAGACAAAAAGGGGGGCAGAGGTTGTCGGCTCCCCCGGCTATATAAGACTTTCCTTCCTTCACCTATAGGTATGCGTAATACATTTTTTTTTAGCTATAGTCGTTTCTTCGTTAGCTTCATCTTCTCCACCGGATTTGACTTGATCGTCGAAGAGCCTTGCTGGGAAACTCTCCCGGTGGGTTGCTGACGGTCGTCTTTTTCGCAGGATGGACGCTCCTTGGCCGGAATAGTTCTCAGCATCACCTATCCTTCTCCATCGACAAGCTAGCCTCGTCATCAAGTTGGGAGTCCATCTCGCTCTTCGACAGGATCATATTTGGCGCTAGAAGGAGGACATTTCACCTGATCGGGAGCAGAAGATGGACGAACCCAACCGATTGACGGTTACCATCACGCCAGAGGAGTACGAGTTCCTAATGGCTGCTTGAGCCCAGAAGGCCCCTAGTTGCCCCTGCATACGAGTAGCCCCGCGACTTGGTTCCCCGAGCCCTCAGTTGTGGGCAACTTGGCGGGTCGGGGAAATGCCGTTAGGCCAGAAGGCATCTCAATCCCCTTTCCCCTTGCTTTCTACCGAGCCAGAGGAGATGAGGCTCACTCTAATCCCGTGGAGGCATTCGCGTCCAGTTAGACGCACCAGCAACGTCCAGATAAGGGGAAGGGTTTGGCCGACTCCACACCAGTTCCCCCAATGCGCTGCCCGTTTTCCTTGCAGATCCTTGAGGACCTGGTCCCCAAGCATCTCAGATTCTTCACCATACCGGAGTACTCGGGAACCAATGATCCCGAAGAACACCTCATGAAATTTGAGAGCGCTGCTTTGCTTCATCAATATCCCGAGGGCGTTAAATGCTGAGCGTTCTTGACAACCCTATTTGAACCGGTTCAGCAATGGTTCAGTTGGCTCTCGAGCGGGTCTGTGTCAAATTTCGGGGAGCTCAAGAGGTTGTTCATGCAATACATCGCAAGCAGTTAGAGGCATCATAAGATCAACCTCAACCTGTTTGCATTGAAACAGGGTCCAAAGGAATCGCTCCAAGCCTACATCCAGAGGTTCAACAGGGTGGCTATGGACATACCGACCGCTATCCCTGAGGTTCTTATTAGGGCTTTCTCCCAGGGGTTACAGGAAGGAGATTTCTTTTGTTCGTTGATTAGGAAGCCCCAAAAGGACTTTGACAGTCTTTTGGGGAAAGTTGTTAAATACATCAATGTGGAAGAAGCCCAAGTCGTTCGGAAAAAGGAAACCGGTGCCGCCCCAACACCTAGTCCCCCACATAACAATCGTTCGCCAGGTGGACCCATTCACAGCCCTAGAGGGGCGATTGATCGAGTGGAGATGGAGCGAAGGCACGTGCAACAAGTAGCGCAGGGATGTTTGCCGACCGATGGAAGCCTTATTGCGCTTTCCACTAAAATAATACACATAGCACCAAAGAATGCCAACAGGTCGAGAGAGGTCGAACCCCAATCGCTCGGGATGGGGGCGTCAGGTCTCCCCAAGAAGCTGCCTAGGTTGGGGGCGGGTCCCACGACTTTCCTAGCAATAGGAGAACCCAGGCAGAACACACCTGCTGCTCGGAACTTATTTCCCCGGATGGGCAGCTGAGCCTGAAGAGGTGGATGAAGACCAAGCCAATCAACAGAATGTCGTTCGAGGAGGGGTCCACATGATTTCGGGTGGACCAACTGGAAGAGACTCTAACAGAGCTCGAAAAGCCCAGGTACGTCGCTGGAAATTCATCAGGTGGGGATGAGTGTTGCCCAGGCGCAAGACCCTCATATCAGTTTTGGGCCGCAGGATCTGCAAGGATTGGAGGTCCCCCATGACGACACGTTGGTTGTCACTGCTGTAATTGACAATTATCAGATCCACCGCACCATTGTGGATACAGGCAGCTCAGTAAACATATTGTACAAGAGAGCCTTCGACCAATTGTAGATCGAGCCGTCCCAGTTGGAATTAGTGGCTATGCCATTGTTTAGGTTTACTGGAAACTAGGTGCAGCCAATCGGACAAATACATTTGGCCATGTCCCTCGGCGAAGAACCCCTGAAATGAACTAGGTGGTCCACCTTTCTAATCGTGGACGCCCCTCCACCTATAACGTCATCTTGGGACGACCAGCCCTCAATGAATTTTGAGTAGTGGTCTCAACTTTTTACCTCAAGATAAAGTTCCCGGTTGGCGATAAGGTCGGAGAGGTTAAAAGGGATCAGCGAATGACATGCCGATGCTATATGGACGACGTTCAGACAGAAAGTTAGAAGTCAAGACGAACCCCTACCAGCTGCAATATGATGCAGGCATCCCCTTAGGCGAAATTGCACGAGGACAAAAAGGAGGCCCAGCCACTCTCTGACCAGACTGAAACCAAAGTCAGGGTAGCAATAGGCTTGCCTGACGAATTAAGGCAGCCACTGTTGGATTTCTTGGCACGGAACTAGGACGTGTTCGCCTGGTCAGTAAAGGATCTCCACGGGGTCCAACCGAAAGTTGCCAAGCACCATTTGCACGTGTATCCAAATGCCATACACGTTAAACAACGCAAGAGGGATTTCAGTGCAGCACATAACAAAGTCATCTGGGCAGAGATCGAGAAGCTGCTGGAGGTCGGACACATTAGGGAGGTCCAATTCCCGGTCTGGCTAGCTAATGTGGGCTTCATGGCCAAACCTGATAACAAGTGGTTGTTTGCATCAACTTCCGCGATCTTAACCGAGTCTGCTCGAAGGACTGTTATCCCTTGCCGAGGATCGATCAGATGGTCGACTCAACGGCTGGTAGCGAACCCATCTCCATGTTGGACGCGTATCAGGGTTACCATCAAGTACCTCTGGCCGTCGATGATCAGGAGAAGGTCAATTTCATCACAGCGGATGGTACGTATTGCGATACTGTCATGCCGTTCGGGCTCAAAAATACAGGTGCTACTTATCAGCGCATGATGAACAAAGTCTTCCGAGCGAAATTGGATGGAATATTGAGGTCTATGTGGACGACATATTGATCAAGACCGCCTGAGCAACAGAGTTGGTGCAGGATGTGGAAGAAACCTGCCGCACATTACGTAGATATGGGCTAAAGTTGAACCCGACCAAGTGCCTTTTCGGAGCGCAGAGCGCGGAGCGCGGAGCGGAAAATTCCTCGGATACATTGTGACCGAGAGAGGTACTGAGGCCAACTCGAGCAAGGTTCAGGCACTACTCGACATGCGACCACCGAGAAATTTGAGGGAGGCACAAAGACTCGCCAGGAGGATCACGACTTTATCTCGATTTATCTCCCGAGTCACCGAGCAGGGCTTACCTTTCTTCAAAACTCTACGCCGGGTCACCAAGTTCTAGTGGGATGCTGACTGTGACAAAGCCTTCAAAGAGTTGAAGACCTATTTGGTAGAGTTACCTGTCTTGGCCAAGCCGGAGTTGGGGAAGCCTCTATACGTCTACTTGGCGGCCTTGGCTGAGGCGGTTAGTATGGTATTGGTAAGGCAAGGAGAGGCTGAACAATAGCCAGGGTACTTTTTTGCGTATTTATTAAAAGGTGTTGAGTTCCATTATAGACGCTTGAGAAGTTGGCTTACGTCTTGCTATTAGTTGCTAGGCGGCATCGACCTTATTTCTTAGCGCATCCAATCGTGGTCTTGACCAACAGTAGTTTGGGTCGGGTGGTGTCAAATCCGGAGGCTTCAGGGAGGCTGATCAAATCGACGACGGAGTTGTGTGAATACGACATACAGTATCAGGCCCGCCCGACCATTAAAGCTCAGGCCTTAGCTGATTTTCTCAACGGATTGTGCTCAGAGAAGACCGAGGGTGCCTGGCAGGTTTATGTGGACGAGTCGTTGGCTCGGCAGGGGAGTGGTATTGGTATTTTGATGGTCTCCCCCAATGAAGAGCAGCTATATTTATCCGTGCGACTGGAATACTGAGCCACTAATAATGAAGTAGAGTATAAGACTCTCATCGCTGGATTGCAAGCCGCTAGGCACGTGGGTGTCACTCGGGTAATGTTGTATTCGGATTCACAGTTGGTCACTCAACAGCTCGCAGGTCGTTTCGAAGTCAACAGTGACTGACTACAAGCATATGTTGAGGCATATGAGAAGTTGAAGGCCGGATTCCAGGAGGTCCAGTTGCAAAAGATCCCCAGAGAAAACGACCTTCGGGCAAACGAACTGGCAAAATTAGCCAGTGTGGTAGGCTCCTGAGTGCTCCCTCAACCAATGAGTCAAACAATGTTGGTAATGTATATAGAGCAACAGGCGGATTAGGAAATCGCCTACTTGATGAATGGGACGCTCCCGTCCGACTAGGAGCAGGCTAGGCTCTTAAGAAATGAGCGGTTCAATATTCCTTGGTCGGGGATGTGTTGTATAAAAGAGCCTTCGCTCGGCTGCTGCTCAAATGTCTGGGTGACGAGGACGCTGACTACGTGCTCAAAGAGATACATATGAGAATCTGTGGCATTCATGCCGGAGGAAGGGCTGTGGCTCAGAAAGCGCTGCTCTCAAGTTACTATTGGCCAACCTTGTAGAAGGATGCTGATCGGCTGGTCTCTACTTGCCTGTCGTGCCAGAAACATCATAACCTTCCTTGTCAACTGGTCGAAATGATGAAAGCATCGGTGATCTCTTGCCCCTTCGATCAATGGAGGATGGACATAGTGGGACCTTTTCTATCGCTCCTGCCCAGAAAAGATTTTTATTAGTGGTGGTGGACTACTTTTCCAAATGGATAGAAGTAGAAGCATTAGCACGTATCACCGAGCAGGCGATGATAAAGTTCCTATGGCAGAACATACTTTGCCGATATGGGATCCCTCACAAGTTGGTCTTGGATAATGGACGATAGTTCCAAAGCAGGAGAATTAGGGAGTAGTGATCGGCTCATGGCATTTAACAATCTTTCACCTCCGTTGTGTACCCTCAGAGTAATGGGCAAGCGAGGTCGCCAATAGGGAAATTCTGAGGGGGTTGAAAACGAAGCTAGATCACGTGGGTGACACTTGGGTAGACGAGTTACCCAGCGTCCTATTGGCCCAGCGGACCACGCCAAGGGATGGAACAGGTCACATGCCCTTTCAGCTAGTCTATGGAAGCGAGGCAGTGGTGCTAGTGGAAGTGGGGTGTGAATCCGACCGGAGGAAGGCGTATGATGAAGAAAACGCGGAGAGGAGATGCTTGGAGCTGGATCTGGTCTAGGAAATTCAGGAGAGAGCTGCCACAAGGATGTTCGCCTATCGCCAAAGAATGAAGCAATGGTACGATCGAAAGGTGCTGGCTAGGACATTCCAGGTTGAGGATCTCATGTGGAAAAGAATAAAGCCGGTCGATGATGTTAGCAAGCTGGAGCCCCAATGTGGAGGGCCTTTCAAGGTAATCCAGAAGTTGACCTCCGGGGCATACTATTTGGAAAACAAGGAAAGAAACTGGACTGAACCTGGAGCTCCATTCATCTCCAACCTTACAGAGAGCCACAGTGAGGTTGTGTAAGCCTGGTGTATTACCCAACTTTATGTTGTTAATGAATTGTCAAGGTTCCCATGATATGTGCAAGCATTTCAGACTCTCGATTCGTCAGTGAGTTATAAGTGGGCATGCCCCCACACCACCGCTTGGCTTGTGTCCCCGATCGGATGCGTAGCGGTGATAACCGGATTTAGTCGCGTTACGGTTTCAAATACAATTAAAATGTCGAACTCCTCTAAACTAATGTAGTATAGAGTAACTCGAGTCGTCTCTCTCAAGGAATGTAATGGCAGGTTAATAATCTTAGGATTCCAAGTTATTGCTTTTGGATTTTGGGATATAAAACTGGGGGTTTGGATCTGGAAGCTAAGACTACGAAATGGAAAAGCAAAGCAAGTATGAAATCTAATCCTAATTAATGGAAGACAATGCGAGTAAAGAAGATCTAATCTAACCTAAACTACAATTGCAAGAAAATGAAAAGCAACATAAAAGAAGCATTCGAGAAATAGGGCATCAATGAAACCGAACATACTTGCATCAAATCGAAAGACATAACCATAAGGAAACATAAAGCAATCAAACTAACACATCTTAAAAGAATCTAAGCTAAAGAAAATGTAAATTTGAAATCTATCTAATGGAAGGGACAATTCATCAAACATATGATAGGCATGAGTGAATTTAATCAAGGTACGTGCAATCCAAACATGGGGAATCAAGCATCAATACAAGCATTCATCCATCAATACAAACATCAAACTAGATCAAATGTTCACACCAAAACATCAAAGGAAAAGGGGAAATTGCTGTTCGAATCCGAAAGTTGCTGTCCGAATCTGATGGAGTCTGGATGAGGTGGGGAAGAAGATGATGCGACGGCGTGACAGTGGAGAAGAGGGAATGGCCGACCGGCGACTGTGAGGTGGAGGGAGGAACCGCCGGCCCTTGGTGGCGATGGATGGAGAAGAGGGCGTCGGGTTTTTGTGATCCCCTCCCTTGATACCCCCCTTGGCTGCCCTTATCCCCATTTTTTACTTCTCCTTTCCACCCTTGATTTCCTCTGATGAGTGGCTGAGATCACTTACAAGGAAACTCCATCAATCGTCATCGCCATATTCAAGTGGAGGGTTGTGATGATCCGCGCATCCGATCGCATCTGGACAGCTACTGATCGGACTGAATGGCTCTGGATCGGTCTGGATGCTCCCTGATCGGTCTGGGGACCGATCAGGAACCTCCTGATCAGGATTGATCAGTAGCTAAAATTCTGAATTCTTCTGTGCCATCTGCTCCTGATCGGTCTGGGGACCGATCAGGCCTTCCCTGATCGGTCTGGACCGATCAGGCCTTCCCTGATCGGTCTGGTGACCAATCAGGCCTCCCCCTGATTGGTCTGGTGACCAATCAGGCTTTCCCTGATTGGTCTGGTGACCAATCAGGCTCCAACAGATGAATTGGCCATGTGTTCTTTATGGATCCTCTTGCCCCGGATGTGCCCCTTTTGATTCGATGATGCACAAGCTGTTCCAAAAATTCAATAGAATGAAATATGAGTGAGAAAATGCAGGAAAATTAATTAACCAATGAAAATACATCCTATTCATAATTATGCATCATTTCATAAACAAATACACCCCAAAGCCTCAAATTCCCTCACTAATTGCACAAAATTTATCCGTCAAAATGCTAGTTATCACACCCCCACACTTAATTCTTGCACGTCTCGAGCAAGTAAACAAAACTAAAAGAAAACAGAAATATCTCCCAACATTACATCCCCTATCGATACTTTAAAAATAATAAAAGAAGGTTACTTAGGATCATCAAGTCTCAAGAATCAATGTATTTATGGTTCCAAATCTCACATAAGTCAAAAGGCATGGTAATTTCATCAACTTGAATAAACTAAGCATGACAAAAACCTCACAAGATAGATATATGCACTGATGCTCACAAAAATAACAAATATGAAAGTGGAGTTCTCTCAAAGCATTCATGACATTGCACTACCATATGCTTGCTTATTTTCTACTTCTCCACTACTATAGCATAAGTACACAAATCAAGAGGACTTTTCAATGAATAATGATGAAACCAAGTGCTAACAAAAGAACAAGAAGGGTAGATAACAAAGGAGATCACAGAGAATATGAGAGCATTGGGGTAATCAACATGATGTATACAATCAAACAATATGCCAAAATAAAAACTCAACCAAACATCCAACACTCAAAATTCTCCTTGCACATTCTCAATGCAATACACAACACCCACTTACAACATCTCTCAAAATGCATGTATATATCAACAATTAACTCTTGAATTTCTCTCAACAATGATATCAAAAGAGTATGCATCAAGAAAATATTCCTTCTTGTTCATAACTAACAAAATCCCAAATGCTTGAGAAATTTTTTTTTCTCTCTTCATTTTTTCATTCTTTTTTTCTTTTTTTTCACTTCTTTTTTTCACTTTTTTTTTCATTTCTCATTTTTTTTCATAGAGAGATTTTTTTTTCAACAAGCATTCGTCCATACACACTTATCTTTCCCCCACACTTAAAACTGCCTCAGACAATGTACAAAGCATGATAACATCTAAAACTCACAATAATAGAGGCTGATAATAGATAAATAAAAATGTACTCATCATGCAATCACCCTATGCTCTCATGCTCAAGGGAAGAATAAGCTAATAAAGATATGACAGTGAGAATGTAATGACAATGAGAAGATCTGACAAAGGAAAGACAATGAAACATGAAAGCAATAGGTGAAATGCTCACTAGTAACAATAGCAAAGTAGAGGGAAAACTAAGAGATCAACAAGAAAGTTTGCCTCCATCATATTCATGTAAGCTTATGCTAATGTAATTTCAAAAAGAATCAAAGCAAGTTCTAGAGTGTCAAGTATCACAAATGCTATCACACACAAGAGGATTAAGGGTAGGCATGACAATATCCTCACTAGGTGAACAATAAAATGTCATGCTTAATCTAACAAGATAGAGTCCATCACCACAACAAATGACTAAATGTAATTAATGTCCCTAAGCATACCAAGGAAACCAAAACTCAATAGTCAGACTTAACCATCTTTTATGATTCTCAAAGCATAATAAAGGAACATGTAGGGAGATACACTGAAAATCAAGCAAGGTTTATTCCAAACCAAACAAAATGCAGAATGAGGAAACAAAGTATGACTGCAAACTATGAAAGCAAACAAACATGCAAGTATAAACATAAAGAAAAATAAGAAAAAGGAAAGAAAAGGAACAAACTCCCCTTTATTCCTGGCGGCTGGAGTCAGTTCAGGAGGAGCATCCATCCATGTAGTGGTAGGGTCTGGGTAGTCAAGAGAGCATTCCTCACGTGATCTATGTCATAGTGCGCTGCTCCCCCACACTTCGACTTTACATAAGTGTGCTCCAGTGGTCGAAGGCGATTAAGGAACAAACCCCACTTTAGAGGTGAAGTGCTACGAGTCAAAGTAAGAGCAACTCCTCCCTCTTGCTGCTTTTTGGAAGTCCTTCCAGGAGGTTGGATTATATTTAGTTGTAGCACCCACTCGAGAATCCTACGAGACCCTGCAAAACCATGAATAGAAAATACTTCCCGCATACATGCAGGGTAAGGAAGACATGAAATACAAACAACCTCTACATAAAATGTTTCAAGGAGTGCATCACAGCCAATAAAATCAACCCTAGGTGCCTCTATGAATTTTTCTAAGAAACTTGGAAAAAATACTTACCTTGTCTTGCTGAAAAATACCTGAAGGTTCTACAAGAATAGATTTAGCTATGACTTCCTCCTGGTCAGGTAGAGGCTTCATCTCAGGTTCGGGTTCTGGTGGACATACAACTAAAATAGGTGATTCTTGGGTCCTTGCTTCCACCATGCAAGTCCCTACACTTTCATGATTATCCTCTAAATCTCCTAATATATCTCTCAATGTAGGTGATCCCTGGGGCTCAGTGCAATCCCCTACACTTATAGAGTCATCTACAACTAGAATTGGATCAGATTCAACTTCTAACTCAGCTGTCTCTGTAGCTAATACCTCCTCTGCCTCATCCGAACTAGAATATCCTATCTGAACATCGATCCTGGTCCCTGCAGTCTGCATCTGACTAATGGTGGAGGATATCTGTTCAATTTGTCGCGCTATGTTCTGAAGGGAAGCATCAGTCCTACTCTGATATTGCTGAAATGGAGCGCTAAATTGCTGAAAATCCCTCTCAATTTGCTGCTGAATCTGAGCGCTAATCTGAGTGCTAACTGAGAACTAAGCTGAGTGCTAAGCTGCTAAAATTGAGTGTTAGGTTGTTGCTGTAAATGAGTGAGAAGTGGCTCCAAAGTGAGTGGAAACTCCGATTTTGTTGTTGAACCGGATGCGACCATGAAGGCATAGGATCATCCTGGAGTGTCTGTAGGTTCTGATATGCTAGATATTGCTCAGTAAATTGACTTTGTGTATCCTCATACCTGAAATATGATTGATCCCCCCAATTAGAATTGTAGGAATTAGAAAATGAGTTATACCTATCTGACTGTTGGGGTTGAAAGTACTGAGTTGGGTAATTGCCCCAGTCATCATTATAGGTGTCAGGAGCTGGATCATAAGTATCTTGATATTGATGTTGGGAATGCAGGGGCTCTTGAGGAAATCCAGCAGTCTTTTGGATGAGGTGGCATACAACAGCTGAATGAGATGAACTGCCACAATTAGTGCATATGTGTTCCACTCCCCCAATTCCTGAATTGTGATATTCATTGAAGCCTCCAAATTGTTGAGAGTAGAAATCCATGTTGAACTAAAAGAATTATCCTGGTCTTACACTGAAACACTAATAAACAAGATTAGAAGACTCAGGAGCATATGATATCAACACATGAATGAGTGAACATTAAAGCACATGACAATTGTTTTTTTTTAAATTCTTGTGGAAAGATAGAGAAACAATCCTAAAATTATCAAACACCACTACACTCCCCGGCAACGGCGCCAAATTTGATAACCGGATTTAGCCGCGTTACGGTTTCAAATACAATTAAAATGTCGAACTCCTCTAAACTAATGTAGTATAGAGTAACTCGAGTCGTCTCTCTCAAGAAATGTAATGGCAGGTTAATAATCTTAGGATTCCAAGTTATTACTTTTGGATTTTGGGATATAAAACTGGGGGTTTGGATTTGGAAGCTCTGACTACGAAATGGAAAAGCAAAGCAAGTATGAAATCTAATCCTAATTAATGGAAGACAATGCGAGTAAAGAAGATCTAATCTAACCTATACTACAATTGCAAGAAAATGAAAAGCAACATAAAAGAAGCATTCGAGAAATAGGGCATCAATGAAACCGAACATACTTGCATCAAATCGAAAGACATAACCATAAGGAAACATAAAGCAATCAAACTAACACATCTTAAAAGAATCTAAGCTAAAGAAAATGTAAATTTGAAATCTATCTAATGGAAGGGACAATTCATTAAACATATGATAGGCATGAGTGAATTTAATCAAGGTACGTGCAATCCAAACATGGGGAATCAAGCATCAATCAAGCATTCATCCATCAATACAAACATCAAACTAGATCAAATGTTCACACCAATACATCAAAGGAAAAGGGGAAATTGCTGTTCGAATCCGAAAGTTGCTGTCCGAATCTGATGGAGTCTGGATGAGGTGGGGAAGAAGATGATGTGACAGCGTGACAGTGGAGAAAAGGGAATGGCCGGCCGGCGGCAGTGAGGTGGAGGGAGGAACCGCCGGCCCTTGGCGGCGATGGATGGAGAAGAGGGCGTCGGGTTTTTGTGATCCCCTCCCTTGATACCCCCCTTGGCTGCCCTTATCCCCCTTTTTTTACTTCTCCTTTCCACCCTTGATTTCCTCTGATGAGTGGCTGAGATCACTTGCAAGGAAACTCCATCAATCGTCATCGCCATATTCAAGTGGAGGGTTGTGATGATCCGCGCATCCGATCGCATCTGGACAGCTACTGAACGGACTGAATGGCTCTGGATCGGTCTGGATGCTCCCTGATCGGTCTGGGGACCGATCAGAAACCTCCCTGATCGGTCTGGGGACCGATCAGGATGTGATCAGTAGCTAAAATTCTGAATTCCTCTGTGCCATCTGCTCCTGATCGGTCTGGGGACCGATCAGGCCTTCCCTGATCAGTCTGGTGACCGATCAGGCCTCTCCCTGATCGGTCTGGTGACCGATCAGGCCTCCCCCTGATTGGTCTGGTGACCAATCAGGGCTCCAACAGCATGAGATTGGCGCCTTATGTTGTTCTTTATGGATCCGTCTTCGCCCCGGATGTGCCCCTTTTGATTCGATAATGCACAAGCTGTCCCAAAAATTCAATAGAATGAAATATGAGTGAGAAAATACAGGAAAATTAATTAACCAATGAAAATACGTCCTATTCATAATTATGCATCATTTCATAAACAAATACACCCCAAAGCCTCAAATTCCCTCACTAATTGAACAAAATTTATCCGTCAAAATGCTAGTTATCAAGCGGCCCACGGTCCTTGAAATTGGACCGACCAAGTGTCCAGACTCTCGCTTCGCCCGCGAGTTATAAGTGGGCACGCCCCCACGCCACCGCTTGGCTCGGTGTCCCCGATCGGACGCGTGGCAGCCCATGCTCCCTGAAATCGGACCGATTAAGTGTTCAGAATCTCACTTCACCCACGAGTTATAAGTGGGCATGCCCCTATGCCACCACTTAGCTTAGTGTCCCTGATCGGACATGTGACAGTCCATGCTCCTTGAAATCAGATCAACCAAGTGTCCAGACTCTCGCTCCGCCAGCGAGTTATAAGTGGGCATGCCCCCCACGCCACCGCTTGGCTTGGTGTCCCCGATCGGATGCATGACAGCCCACGCTCTTTGGAATCAGACCGACCGAGTGTTCAGACTCTTGCTTCACCAGCGAGTTATAAGTGGGCATGCCCCTATGCCACCACTTAGCTCGGTGTCCTCGATCGGATGCGTGGCGGCCCACGCTCCCCTCCTTGGAATCAGACTGACCAAGTGTTCCGACTCTCGCTTCACCAGCATGTTATAAGTGGGCGCGCCTCCGCATCACCCCTAGCTCGGTGCCCCTGATCGGGCGCAGGCGGCCTGCGCAGCCCAATTATAGACGGGCGATCCCCCATGCCTTTACCTAACTCGTGATGCTCTACGAGACCCCATGCTCCTTACCGTGGATGAGGGTAGAGGTCCCCCAGCAGACCTCGCCGAGGTCAAACCAGTGGAAAGTAACCCGAGTTAAGCAGCCAAGACATAAAGTGATTCTCCGAGACATGGGAACAATGCAAAATACTCATAATTGTGAAAAGTATGAAATATATTAAGCTGCTCGATAGTTACAGGAGTGAGGAAGCATCCTCTACAAAAAAAACAATAGAACAAAAATATCCCCAGACTCAGTCGAATGGGCGTCGAGCCTCCTTCGGTAGCTGCTGAGTCAAACCAGAGAGCTTCATCGTGCTAACCGACAGATCAAGAGGAAGGTGTCCTCCCTGCTTAAGCTGATTGATGGTGCTGGTCAGCTACAGCTTAAGCAGAGGGGTTCACCCGGGCCGCAAGCTTCTTGCTAAACGCCACCGAGTTGATATACTCCACCCGGTGGGCATTCAGTCGTGCCACCTCATTCTCCCTATAGGCCTGAAGGTCTTCAAGCTCCGACTGAGTACCTTCCCACTCGAACCGTTGAGCGCAGAGCCGAGTGAGCTCCTCCGCCTGGGAGTTCAGTGCTTGGTCCTGGCTCGCCAACTGAGCAACTAATGATTCTGCCATCTCAGATTGGGCAGCCAAGTCCTCCTTGGCCGATAGCTCAACTTAAAGGGACTTATTGGACTGGGATAGCTGGAGGAGCTCGTTTTTCTTCTTGTTTGCCTCCTCTTGGGCCTGAGCGTAGAAAACCCAAGTCTTCCGCTCCGCATACTCCAGAGTGGAGATCTGACTCTGAGTGTGGGCGATGACCGAGTCCGATGACTCCACCTGGGTTTAGGCCACCTCCAATTAATCCTCCGAAGAAGATAGCTTGTCTTGCAAGGCGATAATCTCGGCCCGGAGGTCATTCAGGGTGACTTCGCTAGAGCCCAGTCGAGCGTGGCGGAGGCGGGTCTCCAACTCCTCCACCTGAAGCTCAGCGATGACCCGAGCCTGCGCATGGGTCACTAGGGCCATATATAGGCTATGGTACGAGCCCCAGAACTACACTCAAAAGGGTTAGTAAGAACGAGTTATAAAAAAAGAACCTGAGTGGCCTCCAAAAAGAAGGCATTAGCCTTGCTGTTGGGGCCCCGATAGTACGATTCTCGAATCCCTTGTTGATATCGATCCGCAATCGGCCGATACAGCTGCAGCTCTTGGGTCCGGTAAGGAAGGCTCCTGGGTGGCACCTCTAGTCAGGGATCAGCGAGAGAATGGACTAAAATGTGGAGGGACAGCAAGTTGAGCGGAGCTTCGGTGGATGGGGGGGGGGGGGGGGGGGGAAGAAGGTGAGTCGAGGGGTAGAGGAACGTCCGACGTGCTGGAGGAAGGATCGGGGTTGGATGTGCTGAGTGTGGCCGGTGCCCGAGCAGACCCCTCTGGGTGCTCGGAAGACTCCACCAGTGGTTGTTTCTTCTTCTTCTTCATTGGGGGGGGGGGGGGGGGCGGTGGTAGCCTAGTCGACACAATAGGAGAAGGGCTTGGGGTATGGACTCGGCGACGTCTCCTCGCAAGAGGTTGGTTCGTCTTCCACCATAGGCTCCTCGATCGAGCTTGCAAGAGGGTTCGTAGGGCCAACAGGCATCTCAGCCATACGGGCTTAGTGAAGGGGTCCATCGCCTGCTTCTCCAGTTCTGTAGCCACTTTGGACTCCAGCTCCGCGTCGTCGAGACCAAACCCATCTTCTAGGGTGGTAGTGAACATCATGGTGGCTGCAAAATAGTAAAAGCTTAGTTAGCTAAAATATTCAAAAGCGAGATAAGGGAACTTACCGAGTGAGGCAGGTCAAGGAGCTGACACTTGGCTTAAGCCAAAGGTGTAGAGGATCTCCTCGTGAAGGAGGTTCACCCCATGGAAGTGCCGACCGCCGATCTTTGGAATAGCCAATTGGTAGGTGGGCGAAGAGCGGTAGGATTTTGGAAAGGGTGGTGAAGGAGGCAGGTCTTCTATCCAGATGGTGGGCCTACTCGGGGTCGGGGTAGTGTTAATGAAGAAGAAGCGATCCTTCCAACCTTTGTTGGAAGTCAGAAACTTCGCCAAAAAGGACATCTTGGCTCAGGCTTGAAAAAAGAAATTGCCTGGCTCTTGTTTCTTGGGATAGTAGAAGAAATGGAATATTTCTGGGCGAAGAGGAATATGATACAAGGTAAAAATAATGATCGACCAGAAGATGAGGCGAATGATGTTCGGGGATAGTTGGGATAGGGGAAGTTGGAAGTACCGACATACCTCTTGGATGAAGGGGTGGAGGGGGAAGCGAATGCCGGCCTGAAGATGGTCTTGGGAGAGGGTTAGGTAACTTAAAGGTGGTCTCTCGGGTCAGTCAGTTGGGCCAGGTAGCACTCGGCGGTGGTCGGATAAGATTTGGTATTCTGATTGAAGGCGGTCGAGGTCTCAGGAGTGTAGCTCGAACACGGCGGTGGCATACCACGGGCCAGGAGTTGGGATGGAAGAAGACATGAATGGATGAAAGTTAAAGAGGCGGACTAACCCGATGAAAACGACGGTGGGGATGCTGGAAAGGATGAGGAGGCGCATAGTTCACCGTTCGCCGGAACCCTAGCAAAACACAAGCGCGAGGAAGAGACAAGGTAAAAACTGGGATGGTGAAAGGCAAAGGGGCGGTATTTAAAGGGCTGAGGGTAGAGGTTAGTGTTCGATGGCGATCCGGTAAAAGGGTGGGAGCACATCTAGTTCGTCCGATTATAGTCATAATGAGCCTTAGGGAATTGTGTGGCATGCGCCGTGGGATCTGACATAGGACGTTTTCGCTACTTGGGAAAACCAATTGGTCAGGAACACGTGGCCCCCAACAATTAATGGGGGGATACGAATCGATCCTGAGCATCAAAGGATAAGACGTGGAAGGCATGACGAGATGACGATGTTGGCCACACCGTGAGTCAGTCGGGCATATGGTGTTGACAATTGGTCGGTCGGACGACCTGTACGGTATAGCCTGGCTAACTCAGAACGAGAGGTCTAGTCAGTCAGGCTCAGCGCCTCCATCGACTATACTCGAAGGGAATGCTTATGATCCCGTCTTAGCTCATGTGGAATCCGGTCAACCTGCGTGGTGTTTCATAAAAATGGGTCACTTCTAAAAGGAGGTCGGACAACCCGACGTGGTGGGGCATAAAACGGGGTGAATCATCACTAGTCTGAGTTCTATCCAGATCGGATGTCCTGATTGGATAGCTGGCCAGTTATAGTCTTGAACTAGCCCCATCGGGGGGCATCAAGTGTGCAACCTAACATCAGCCGATCGACGTACTCCTTATGTTATAATTTTGTCTTTCAAGGGACAAGCCGGTTAGCTGATGTCTGAGTACCCCACGACATGGCACGTCGGCCAATGCCCGAGTACCCCACGACTCGGCACATCGCATATGTTCCGATCGGCGTGTCATTTGCCTCACATCTTGGCGTTCCTTGAGATAGCCGATTGGCGCACTCCTTTAGTGTGCTCTGGCTCGAAAGTTGTCGCTATCCGCAACAGTACCTACCCTCTGACACCACGCAGATAAATGTGGTACAAGAGTCGGCGCACGTCGGCTCGGGCCTGACACCACTCGTGTCCGAATCGTAGATATCTCGCTGACACAGTACATTCTCGACAAGCTTTGATAACCCGTACCACGGCGCCCCTATGTATGTCAGGATGAGGTGGCGCCGATCGGCGACCTGACAGTGGTCCCTGATTCTGCCCCCGCATGAGACAAAAAGGGGGGGGCAGAATGGGGATAGAGGTTTTGGCTCCTCTGGCTATATAAGCTTTCCTTCCTTCACTTACAGGTATGCGTAATACATATTTTAGCTACAATCGTTTTTTCCTTAGCTCCATCTTCTCCACCGGATTCTGACTTGATCGTCGGAGGGCCTTGCTGGAATACTCTCCCGGTGGATTGCTGACGGTCGTCTTTTTCGCAGGATAGGCGCTCTTTGGCCGGAATAGTTCTTAGCATCACCTATCCTTCTCCATCGACAAACTACCCTCGTCATCAAGTTGGGAGTCCACCTCGCTCTTCGATAGGATTATCTATATTATTTATCTAACTTAAATCATTTAAAACAATTTTGAAGAAGTTAAGGTTGACAATGAAAGAAACCTGATTTAGAAGTGAGAGGTGCTGATAGAATGGATATAAAGTAGATTTCGATTGTGATAGTAAAAGATGATTTACTTATCTCTAGTACCCTTGCCAATTCATTTTAAGATCAATACAGAGAAGGTAAATCACGGAAGTTACTAGCTTGGATGTTGTGGATAGTATGTGGAGAGGGTAGATATATTGACTTTTATCAAGTTTTGATCTTAGATCTCAAGATGATACATATTAATCATCAATCAATCGCGTGGGGACAGATTTAGTCGATTGAGGTGGCAAAAGACGAATCACTCGCCTCAGCACCCCCACCAACCCCAGGGATAGTATGAAGTAGGTAAATCACCAGGGCTACTAATCCGGATACTCTGGCTAGCGTGCGGGAAGGACGAGAACATTGACTTTACTAAGTTTTGCCCCTAGACTTCAAGATGATAATATCTATATTTTAATTATCAGTCCATCTCATAAAAACTCAGATTCAGATTCAATAGATTGAGCTGCTATGTGAATTAGGTAATCAATGAATGTTCTACTCACTCAAAGCAAAGTTTTATTTTAATACGAGTCAACTGAACTAACTTAACTAACTAATCTATCGTTGAAAGCTCTATTTGAATTGAATTGACCAAATAGATCTTATTGACTGATAAAATATTCAATGAATGGATATATTTTTTGCCATAGTCAATTGAGTCGATTGATAAAGGGTAGGTAAATTGAACCTGATTTGAGTCTACAAATAGTATCCATAGTTGGATAAGTTCACGATCTTATCCATTATTCCATTGAATTGATTGAATAAATATTGAATCAATTGAAATTAGTAGATAATTTAGTTGATTATTGAATCGATCGAATTAAAAAAAAAAGGTATGCAAAACTTATTCAAACTCGATTATCATTGAGGTTTTTATATGCTGCCGAGTAGTTTATGATTTCACATGGATTAATTAGAATAACACAGAAATTGCAAAAAGGTCATCCATAATATGCAAATTGTTAGCGCCAGAATAAAATAAAATAAAACAAATAGTAGGCTTTTTTAAAAATCTCTGTACTTCGAGTGTATTTTTATTATTTTCGCAGCTATGGCACATTTCCTCGCCCTCTTCCCCATCCAAACGAAAGCAGAGAGAGAGAGAGAGAGAGAGAGAGAGAGAGAGCAGAGAAAAGCCATAAAAACACGGCCTGCTCCTCCTCTTCGTCCCTCCGTGTCGCTCTCGCTTCTACTCGTCTAGGGTTGGATTCCTGATCTGTCTGCCTTGTGGATTTGATCGGCCACTGCTTTTGCCTGGTGATCGTAGCTAGCTTAGTTGAGGCGAGGAGCGCTTTTGCTGGTCTGAGGAAGAATGTCGGGTACGATTCCATGAGATTAGGCGTCTTATCGGAGAATGTGGACGTTCGGACGTGATGATAACGCCGTCGTCGGCTCTGGCCTTGGCTGCGGAGCTGAGGACGTGACGGGGGAGAATGGTGACAAACGGGTAGCAATGGCGGTTCTTCCATCGGTCAGACTCGAATGCAGTAGGTCTCGTGGAGGCGGCGGTGGGCGGAGAGTCGCCTCAGCTGCCGTCTTGCCGGACGAGGAGGTGGAGGTAGTTGCTGGAAAGTTAGACGCGGAGGCTTCCCATGGGTGGGGGAAGTACATTCGCGCTGACGAGCGCACGCGCGAGGAATCTAGGCGAGTGAAGATCGCCGGGAAGGGCAAGTTCTTCGGGCCCTCCGGCGCGGCCTTGGATTCCGAGCTCCGCTTCGGACAGATGGAAGGCTTCCGAACCTTCACCAACGACTACTACGACGAGTGCGATTATGAATGCAAGTGGTACGCCAACGGCGACTACTACGAGGGCGAATGGCGGCGCAACCTCCAGGAGGGTCATGGCCGGTACGTGTGGCGGAGCGGCAATGAGTACGTAGGCGAATGGAGGAATGGCGCGATCGCTGGCCGCGGGGCGCTAATCTGGGCGAACGGCTACCGCTACGAAGGGCACTGGGAGAACGGCGAGCCTAAAGGGAGCGGCGTCTTCACTTGGCCCGACGGAAGCTTCTACGTCGGTAGTTGGAGCAAACCTGAAACAGTGAGCACCAACGGCGCCCTCTGCCCCGCCGTCGCTGCCGGTTGCAAGGAGATCGCCGGGAGAAGAAGCCCATCCTTGCCTTTTGACGAAGCATTCATGGTTCCAGCGTCAAGGAAGAGACCGTCGGCCGATGGAGGAGTAGCGGAGTGTAGGAGTTCTACTGCCGAGAAAAGCTTTCCCAAGATCTGTATCTGGGAGTCTGAAGGTGAAGCGGGGGACATCACATGCAACATCGTGGACGCTATCGAGGTCGCAATGTTTTACCAGGATGGTGGTCGTACTCCGATCGGAAGCCTGCAACAGCGAAGCATCCCGTGCCCATCGGCAAGGAGGGAGGCAAAGAAGCCAGGCCAGACCATATTGAAAGGTCACAAGAACTACGATCTGATGTTGAACGTGCAATTGGGCATCAGGTAGCTTGCTCTATCTCTTGCAGGATATGTGATTGTTTTTGGTACTAATTCCTTTGGATGTTTGGTTTCAGATACTCTGTGGGGAAGCCTGGTTCGGTAAGAGAACTCAGATCTGGAGATTTTGATCCCAAGGAAAAGTTTTGGACGAGGTTTCCGCCTGAGGGATCAAAGAATACTCCTCCTCACCACTCCACTGAGTTCCGGTGGAAGGATTATTGCCCCATGGTTTTCAGGTACTGTTTATTCTACCGGCCAAACAATGCAGTTACTGAGGTTTTCATGACTGGTAGTTTTGGTTTGCAGACACTTGAGGATTTTATTTGATGTGGATCCAGCAGATTATATGGTCGCTATATGTGGAAATGATGCTTTGAGGGAATTGTCTTCCCCTGGCAAAAGTGGGAGTGTCTTCTACCTGACCCAAGATGATCGATTCATGATTAAGACAGTAAAGAAAGCTGAAGTGAAGGTTAGATAGATAACAAAATGCCATGTTCTTTGAGATTTTCATTTGGCTATCCATGGTTCAACTTCTACAGTTTCAGATCATTCTTAAAAAGCGAATGCAAAATTTTAATCGTCTAAATTGTATATGATCTTAGAGTGCGATCATATAACAATTCAATTATGAAAAGGAGCATAGTTGTCTCTTCTATTTTGGATATTGCTATTGCTTGCAAATAGTAGGTGCTTGGAAGGAAACATGGACAACTGATGATCTTTTCTTGTTTTCTGTTCTTCATCTATGTTTTTTTACATATACAACAATGAAACAATGGGGGGGGGGGCATATGATCAGTGTGCCTAATTCTTTTACAATTAATGGCTTATGGGATTTTCTGTTTACTTGAAGAATCTGGTGACATTTAATGCTATATCTTTTATGCTCGAGAACCCAGCTGAGACAATGTCTAAGCTACATCCACATCAGCTTTAATTGGAAACTAGCTTCTATTGTGTGTAGAAGGTGCTCCTTGTAATTGCTCATGATTTATTCCTTTCTTAGTGCTGATCCTAATCAGTATTAGTGTCGATTTTCAGGTGCTTATTAGAATGCTGTTCAGTTACTACCAACATTTACGTCAATATCAGAACTCACTAGTCACGAAGTTCTATGGAGTGCATTGTGTGAAGCCAATTGGTGGGCAAAAGGTAAGCAGAAGATTCATATAAAACTCTTGACCATGATTTAAGTATGACAATTTCTACTAATTAAGAAATAGAAAAGTAAAGCTAATGACATCTACTTCATCTGCCTGCTTATATCTGGTCCAAGCACAGGTGCGTTTCATTGTGATGGGCAACTTATTCTGTTCAGATTACTACATTCATAGAAGATTCGACCTGAAAGGTTCATCACATGGTCGAATGACAGCCAAGTCTGATGTTGAAATTGATGAAATGACAATCCTCAAGGATCTTGATCTTACTATGTTTTTCGCTTGCATAGATCTTGGCACCTAGAACTGATTAAGTACATTTTCTCATCTTACAGATTTACTTGCTGTGGTTTTATTTCCTAGTCCTTTTACCATTTAATAATAACAATATTTGTCTACCTTCAGACAAATCAAGCGGGACTGTGAATTTCTTGAAGCAGAGAGGATCATGGATTATAGTCTCTTGTTGGGACTTCACTTTCGAGATGACGTTTTGACATCTTTGACAGGCCAATCACCATGTTTTGCTCCTCCAAGTAAGTAATTGTATATCAAATTTTGGTTGTCTTTGTGGAACAATTTATGGAGCATCTTGTTGCTTGATCAGAACCTTCTTGCCAGAGGTATGCATTTCATGATACAGGGGATTGGTCTGAAATTTGGCTCTCAAATTCAACTCCTCAAGATCTGAATCTGACTATGGATGGCCGGTACATCTCCCCGAATTGCACATTTCTTTCTATTTACAAATTTTCATTTAATAATCATCAAACATCACAATTTGCTTTCTCACTTTATTATGTGGAATACAAATAATTGATCTTGTTTCAAATAACAATAACAATGATGTTTCAAATGCATTGGCTTCTCATGTTTAATTCATTCACTCCTTCATGGTTTATACTTTCCTAGGAGAGGGATAGCTACTATAACCATCCTTCTATAGAATGCAATGCAGGTTTAACAATCATGCCATTTTTTAATGCTTCCCACCCTTGAGATAGTTCTGGAGAAGTAATTGCGAGATTTATATATGTTGGTTTCATTTTAGGCAATAAACCATTGTTTTAAGAAGAAACTCTTCTCATTCACGTAGAACAACTACTGGTTGTCGATCACTATTGTGCATTTCAACAACTATCTGTCTCCAAGTTGTGTTTAAAAGATCCGTTGTTTACCATTGGGCATATGGTAATCTGTTTCCTCCTTGCTTCTTATCTACATTTCAATTACTAGTAGAAGAAATTTCCACTGGTCATTCCGTAGCCACGTGTGGCTAACATAAGATGGATGTTGTACGGCTTTGGCCTGCCTGTGTGTTCCTAAACCCTAAACACAGCACACTTATCTATGTTGCTAAAAGGATTGTATGAGGTTTGATAAAGTTGATCTTATTACTTTGGAGGTCCAACTTATGATTACTGATAGAATCTTTTCATCCTTGTTAGGAAACCTTTGATTCGACTAGGTTTGAACATGCCAGCAAGGGCAGAGCACATATGGAGAAGCAATGCTGAACCATTTCTTGTTAGTGGATTGGCAGAGCCATCCTACAGTCGCAAGACGCATGATGTGATTCTGTATTTTGGGATAATAGATATCCTGCAGGGCTACGATGTCACCAAGAAACTAGAGCATGCCTATAAATCTTTGAAGGTGGATCCCAATTCCATCTCAGCAGTTGATCCAACCCTTTATTCACTGAGATTCCAAGACTTCATCAGGAGAATTTTTGTGGAGGATGACTAATAATACAAACAGAGAAATGGGCATATGTAGGCGGGTGTTCGATAACCAAAAACATTTGTGTACAGGTAACATGCATGATTTATATACGAAAGGTTTAATAATCGGAAGGCTTCTCAGTTTTTTCCTTATAATTAGTGCAGGTGCTATTTATGATACTGCTCAAATAAAAACCAGTTAAGATGCCACACATTGAGACCAGAAGTACTTGTGATACTAACAGGGCAGAGTAGGAAAACTGTTCTTCAGCTACATGAATGTTTCTCTTAAAAATCTTTATTTTGAGAGTTCAAATCTCAGTCGAAGATTTTAGAAGATTGCTAATTGAAGTCATTTAACTTCAATACCAATTCTTCATGTACTCAAATATCTGTAGCTTGGATCTGCCAACTTAGATGGCACACCAAGCACAATTCAGTCTGAATGGTTCGCAAGCAATTAATTTGACTGCACAATGGAGTTTATCCACGGAAGAAGCTTGGTTTTACCATGGGGAGCTTTGGATTCCATTAATCTTCCTCTTTCTATTTTTGTTTCAGATAAAAAGGAAAAAGATACATGGAATAATGATCATTGAACATGTTAATGCTGAACGTAATTTCGCTTCTTACATTATCTATTGTGCTCGTTTGTTATGGTATCTCTTATTGTTTGTTTTTCCTCTATACCTGATAGTTTTCTCACAATATGCTCATCTGACATGAGTTCTATACAAGAAGTGGTAAAGTGGAGGGAGAATTGCATCAAAAGTAGAGAAAAGTGATCTCAATCTCTTTTGAATTTTCATTTCCTCTGTTAACCTCTTTTGGTTTCCATTTGTTTGACTGGCATCAACACAGTGCTAACCCCTTTCTATGACTCCATGTTTGCATTTTTACAGAGAAAGAACAAATCGCATTGCGTGTTTGGCAGTTACTTTAACACTGTTTCGCACGTCGATGGTTTTGGAGATGGAAGGAGGGAAAGAGACGAGACTGCATCGAACAAGGTGCCTTCCTCTTATATTCTCTATCTCATTTAATATTATCCTCGAGGTCAAAGAGTGTCAGCGTCAAGTGCCTTTTCGTACTTGTTCCAAGTTTCCTTTTTGCACTTTTCTGCTGCTTGCATGAACTGATATGTCATTGCATTTGCACCCAACCCAAGCCTACTGTTTCAACGCCAATCCCAGTAGCGCTGTACAAGAATGGAAGACCAAAAATGTCGACTGTCTATTTCCATCCACACTCGTACTTTTACAGCGTATATAGGCCGTGGAACCATATGCACTCTGGATCTCGCTGAGATTCTCCTCTTGAATCGGCTTCGCATCTTTCTGTACCTTTTTTCAAGCTCAGACGACTGTTATTTGCAATTGTGCAGCAACAGTGAGCTCTCTTGGATACAATGAATAGGTTTTGTAAACTTTAGATAATGTTTTGATGGCATTCAGTGTCTGGGAAAGTTTGTAGAATTTTGTGAGATTTTGGTTGCATAATAGAACATGAAAATTTGGGGATGCCCCACGTTAGAAATTAAATTTAAGAGTGGGAAAACTAATTTTCTTTGATTTATTAATAACACTGTGATTCCCTTAATTGGAATTTGATACGTTCTGATCTCGCGTACTCAATTTTTATAATTATCCAATTTTTGTTATATCCCTGTCTTTCCACATTCAAAATTTTATTTTATTTATTTAAAAAAATTATTGTACTTAATTTACGGTATGTTATCAAGTTCAGATCATATAAGGACATATATATATTAAGAAGATTTATAGGAGTAAATTAATTTTGATTTAAACTGATTTAGAATTTCCTAAGTTTATCAGTTAATTTTATGTATGCATGCTTCGGATCTGAATTTGATAATATAAATTGATAAAATGTCATAAACTCATTATAAAACTTAGAATAATGGTACTCATTATCTAATACTATCAATGAGTTTTTAGGACACCCTAGTTTAAAAAATATTAAAATTTAAAATTTTGAATTATATAAGTCCATCACTTTCGGACAAAATTAATTAATGGACTTAGAAATTTTTGAATCACTTCAAATTAAAATTTATATACTTTTGTAATATCTCTTTAATGTATCACATCCTCCTATCTGAAGTCGATCGTTGCAATTTTTTAACTGATTGAGAAAATTTAAATGTGGGGAAAAAATTGAATGTAGAAAAAACAAGGAGGGATATAACAGAAGTATAACACATTTTTTTTAAAATTATGAAAATTAGATAGTGAAATGGATAATACTAAAATTTTCTCGTTCTCATGCGGTTCCATAAAATGCCTTATAATCAAACATGTTCGAGTTCAAATGTCAATCAATTTAGTCATAGCGATTTGGAATCGACAATCTTGAGTTCATCAGTTGGCCGTTGACTTGTTCTCATTCTGCGAACTTTAATTAGTTTAAGGAGAGAGAACAAGAGAAGGCCCGCAGCCGTAGCATCGCCCAACCACGGCCATCGATCGATCCGTACGCAGGTCGATGACCAATTCAACAGATCGCGCGCCTATAGAAGCAAGAGCCCCGCCCACGCTTAGCCTCGTCCAACGTCGTCGCCTTCGTATTTTCTTTCCATTCTCCGGCGAACTGCTCAATAATCGGACCGGTTTCCGATCAAGCTTAAGCTTAGATTATATACACACCCACCAGTCGAGATGGCGGCAAGCGACAGGACCCTCGCCGTCGCGTTCCTCCTCTGCTTGGCCATGGCGGCGGCGACGGCGGCGACGGCGGCGTCGGCAATGTATACGTCGCCGTACGACTCGGTGGACAACTCGTGCTACTGCCACTGCATGATCGACCGCTGCATGTCGGAGCCCGACGCCACCAGGGAGGATTGCGGAACGTCCTGCGACTCCGGTTGCATCAAAAGCGGCCGCCCTGGTCGGATCGACGCCCAGGATTTCTGTGGCTATTAATCCGAGCCGCTAATTCGATTGCCATTCAATCCTGAACCTTAATTAATGTTCTTTTTCTTTTTCTAATTTCTTTCTTATGCATTTCTTGAATCAATCTCCAATACTTATGATATTTCTGGAGAACTCATGATCGTTCATTATTTAATATTACTTTTTTCACTGTGTGAGTGCTTGGGCCATTGATGCTGAATTTGGTCGAAAAAAAATGTAGTTTTAAAATTTTGTTTATTTTTTTTAAACATTAATAAGAGTGTTCACGGGGTGCTCATGGATAGATGTGGAAAATATAATATTTCTGTAAATAGTTGGTTTAATCTACATGGAGATTAGAAACTAAAAACAATGGAAAGAATTGTTCTGATAATTCATGTTATCAGCTAACAATATCATTGTGTAGATTGATAAGATTCCTAAAAGGTCTATACATTTTGGAACAAACAATCATTTAATTTTGAATGATATCATTACTTATTTTGGGAAAACTTTTGATATAATTGGTATACTACTTTTTGTATTCATGTGATACTCAATTGTACCATAGTGTAATTGTAATGGCTAATAATATGAATTTTTTAAAACTTGTATTTTTAACTTACAAGTACCTTTGAGTTCTTTTGCGCGTGTGTGCTGCATCAATATTAGATGAATTTACTAGTTACATTCAAAACAAACTCAATGATATTGTTTGCAAAAGTTATGGCTTAATTCAACCTATCTAGCCCTTACAAATTCGGTGCTAACTCATGAGAGTTAAGTTGAATTTATTGGTGATATTCAAGATAAACTTCAAGGTTTCTGTAATTTCTCATGGAAATTTAAAGGTTCGTATAGAGTGCAAACTATATATTTGTTCATAGGATTGATCAATCCGATTCTAATTAAAAGCAAACCATAATAAATTCACAATTTGGCCCATAATTAAAAATAGCAAAATGATATAATATAAATGAGAAAATAGCATACCAATTTGACACATATTGTTTCTTCTACGGCAATTTACCAAAGGGCGTACCTAAGTATTGGTATTTACCAAAAGGCGTACCATGATTTCAATGTTACCAAAGGACGCACATATTTTAGTAAACTTCCTCTTATACCCCTACCATCAAGTACTGCATGCATTTCTCTTTCTCTTTCTCTTTGTCTTTGTCAGTAACGATTTTCGAGATGGACCATAAAAAGATGTTCCTTTATATTTTGATAATAATATTATGGAACCTTTCTCAAAACAAAAAAAATATTGAAATTAATTAAAATATTTTTATTAAATTAAAACTAAAAGAACATTTCAGCCGCCCACGTTGGGCCTGAAATGGTTCCATTTCAGGCCCAACGTGGGGCTGAAATGTTTCCATTTCAGGCCCAACGTGCCCAATATTAAGGGACTTTTCTCGATTCTTTGTTATTACATTTTAACACCTCGGAGAAGTCCAAATAAACAATGGATAGCAAATTTAAACTCCTTGTAACCTCAGAAATCCACAGGAATTGAAATTTTTACAATCAGAGCTCTCTAAGTCAATCAGTGGCCTTTTAGGGTCATTGGGGCTGAAATGGAAACATTTCAGCCCCACGTTGGGCCTGAAATGGAATCATTTCAGGCCCAACGTGGGGCTGAAATGTTTCCATTTCAGCCCCAACTTGTCCAATATTAAGAGTCTTTTTTCGATTCTTTGTTATTACATTTTAACACCTCGGAGAAGTCTAAATAAACAATGGATAGCAAATTTGAACTCCTTGTAACCTCAGAAATCCACAGAAACTAAAATTTTTACAATCGGAGTTCTCTAGGTCAATCAGTGACCTTTTAGGGTCATTGGGGCTGAAATGGAAACATTTCAGCCCTAATGACCCTAAAAGGTCACTGATTGACCTAGAGAGCTCCGATTGTAAAAATTTCAGTTTCTGTGGATTTCTGAGGTTACAAGGAGTTCAAATTTGCTATCCATTGTTTATTTGGACTTCTCCGAGGTGTTAAAATGTAATAATAAAGAACCGCGAAGAAATCACACATTAGGCCTTTTAGGGTCATTGGGCCTGAAATGGTTGGACACCTATTGTATTGGTGATATCTAATATATAGATGTTTGGACACCTAAAACATCATCTCCTACCTCTGACCTCTCTATTCATATAGAATTTTCAGAAATTCAGATATGGGAGGTCCATCAGTGGGTTTTGGTCAAAACTCACTGATATTTCTAAACTACTCCTATTTGATTGGTGATATCTAATATATAGATGGTTGGACACCTAAAACATCATCTCCTACCTCTAACCTCTCTATTCATATGGAGTTTTCAGAAATCCAGATATGGGAGGTCCATCAGTGGGTTTTGAGCAAAACCCACTGATGGAACTAAACTAAACCTATAGCTTTGAAAAAAATAAAAATTTGAGGTTATGGACACCTAAAATACTTTCTCCAACCTCATCCCTAACTTTTTAGCTGGGGGTTTCAGAAATCCAGATATGGGAGGTCCATCAGTGGGTTTTGAGCAAAACCCACTGATGGAACTAAACTAAACCTATAGCTTTGGAAAAAATAAAAATTTGAGGTTATGGACACCTAAAATACTTTCTCCAACCTCATCCCTAACTTTTTAGATGGGGGTTTCAGAAATCCAGATATGGGAGGTCCATCAGTGGGTTTTGAGCAAAACCCACTGATGGAACTAAACTAGACCTATAGCTTTGAAAAAAATAAAAATTTGAGATTATGGACACCTAAAATACTTTCTCCAACCTCATCCTTAACTTTTTAGTTGGGGGTTTCAGAAATCCAGATATGGGAGGTCCATCAGTGAGTTTTGAGCAAAACCCACTGATGGAACTAAACTAGACCTATAGCTTTGGAAAAAATAAAAATTTTAGGTTATGGACACCTAAAATACTTTCTCCAACCTCATCCCTAACTTTTTAGCTGGGGGTTTCAGAAATACAGATATGGGAGGTCCATCAGTGGGTTTTGAGCAAAACCCACTGATGGAACTAAACTAGACCTATAGCTTTGGAAAAAATAAAAATTTGAGGTTATGGACACCTAAAATACTTTCTCCAACCTCAACAATAACTTTTTAGTTGGGGGTTTCAGAAATCCAGATATGGGAGGTCTATCAGTGGGTTTTGAGCAAAACCCACTGATGGAACTAAACTAGACCTATAGCTTTGAAAAAAATAAAAATTTGAGGTTATGGACACCTAAAATTCTTTCTCCAACCTCATCCCTAACTTTTTAGCTGGGGGTTTCAGAAATCCAGATATGGGAGGTCTATCAGTGGGTTTTGAGCAAAACCCACTGATGGAACTAAACTAGACCTATAGCTTTGGAAAAAATAAAAATTTGAGGTTATGGACACCTAAAATACTTTCTCCAACCTCATCCCTAACTTTTTAGCTGGGGGTTTCAGAAATCCAGATATGGGAGGTCCATTAGTGGGTTTTGAGCAAAGCCCACTGATGGAACTAAACTAGACCTATAGCTTTCAAAACCGACTGATGGACCTCCCATATCTGGATTTCTGAAAACTCCATATGAATAGAGAGGGTAGAGGTAGGAGATGCTGTTTTAGGTGTCCAAACATCGATATATTAGATATCACCAATCAAATAGGAGTAGTTTAGAAATATCAGTGAGTTTTGACCAAAACACACTGATGGACCTCCCATATCTGGATTTCTGAAAATTCCATATGAATAGAGAGGTCAGAGGTAGGAGATGATGTTTTAGGTGTTCAAACATCTATATATTAGATATCACCAATGCAATAGGTGTCCAACCATTTCAAGCTCAATGATCCTAAAAGACCTAATGTGTGATTTCTTCTCGGTTCTTCATTATTACATTTTAACACCTCGGAGAAGTCCAAATAAATAATGGATTGCAAATTTGAACTCCTTGTAACCTTAGAAATCCACAGGAACTGAAATTTTTACAATCGGAGCTCTGTAGGTCAATTAGTGGATTTTGACACATTAGGCCTTTTAGGGTCATTGAGCCTGAAATGGAACCATTTCAGGCCCACGTTGGGCCTGAAATGATTCCATTTCAGGCCTACGTTGGGCCTGAAATGATTCCATTTCAGGGCCAACGTGGGCCCGAAATGTTTCCATTTCAGGCCCAACGTGTCCATTTCAGGCCCAATATTAAAGGACTTTTTTCGATTCTTTGTTATTACATTTTAACACCTTGGAGAAGTCCAAATAAACAATGGATAGCAAATTTGAACTCCTTATAACCTCAGAAATCCACAGAAACTGAAATTTGTACAATCGGAGCTCTTTAGGTCAATCAGTGGCCTTTTACGGTCATTGGGGCTGAAATGGAAACATTTCAGCCCCACGTTGGGCCTGAAATGATTCCATTTCAGCCCCACGTTGGGCCTGAAATGGAATCATTTTAGTCCCAACGTGGGGCTGAAATGTTTCCATTTCAGCCCCAATGACCCTAAAAGGCCACTGATTGACCTAGAGAGCTCCGATTGTAAAAATTTCAGTTCCTGTGGATTTCTGAGGTTACAAGGAGTTCAAATTTGCTATCCATTGTTTATTTGGACTTCTCCGAGGTGTTAAAATGTAATAACAAAGAGGTTGGAGAAAGTATTTTAGGTGTCCATAACCTTAAATTTTTATTTTTTTCAAAGCTATAGGTCTAATTTAGTTCCATCAGTGGGTTTTGCTCAAAACCCACTGATGGACCTCCCATATCTGGATTTCTGAAACCCCCAGCTAAAAAGTTAGGGATGAGGTTGGAGAAAGTATTTTAGGTGTCCATAACCTCAAATTTTTATTTTTTTCAAAGCTATAGGTCTAGTTTAGTTCCATTAGTGGGTTTTGCTCAAAACCCACTGATGGACCTCCCATATCTGGATTTCTGAAACCCCCAGCTAAAAAGTTATAGTTGAGGTTGAGAGAAAGTATTTTAGGTGTCCATAACCTCAAATTTTTATTTTTTCCAAAGCTATAGGTCTAGTTTAGTTCCATTAGTGGGTTTTGCTCAAAACCCACTGATGGACCTCCCATATCTGGATTTCTGAAACCCCCAGCTAAAAAGTAAGGGATGAGGTTGGAGAAAGTATTTTTGGTGTCCATAACCTAAAATTTTTATTTTTTCCAAAGCTATAGGTCTAGTTTAGTTCCATCAGTGGGTTTTGCTCAAAACCCACTGATGGACCTCCCATATCTGGATTTCTGAAACCCCCAGCTAAAAAGTTAGGGATGAGGTTGGAGAAAGTATTTTAGGTATCCATAACCTCAAATTTTTATTTTTTTTCAAAGCTATAGATCTAGTTTAGTTCCATCAGTGGGTTTTGCTCAAAATCCACTGATGGACCTCCCATATCTGGATTTCTGAAACCCCCAGCTAAAAAGTTATTGTTGAGGTTGGAGAAGGTATTTTAGGTGTCCATAACCT
Organism: Boesenbergia rotunda; assembly: GCA_024364735.1. NCBI lineage: Eukaryota > Viridiplantae > Streptophyta > Magnoliopsida > Zingiberales > Zingiberaceae > Boesenbergia > Boesenbergia rotunda. The sequence goes on along the minus strand of JAGFNQ010008877.1, from coordinate 111,286 downwards.
CAAATTTTTATTTTTTCCAAAGCTATAGGTCTAGTTTAGTTCCATCAGTGGGTTTTGCTCAAAACCCACTGATGGACCTCCCATATCTGGATTTCTGAAACCCCCAGCTAAAAAGTTAGGGATGAGGTTGGAGAAAATATTTTAGGTGTCCATAACCTAAAATTTTTATTTTTTCCAAAGCTATAGGTCTAGTTTAGTTCCATCAGTGAGTTTTGCTCAAAACCCACTGATGGACCTCCCATATCTGAATTTCTGAAACCCCCAGCTAAAAAGTTAGGGATGAGGTTGGAGAAAGTATTTTAGGTGTCTATAACCTCAAATTTTTATTTTTTTCAAAGCTATAGGTTTAGTTTAGTTCCATCAGTGGGTTTTGCTCAAAACCCACTGATGGACCGGTTTTGCTCAAAACCCACTGATGGACCTCTCATATCTGGATTTCTGATAACTCCACATGAATAGAGAGGTTAGAGGTAGGAGATGATGTTTTAGGTGTCCAACCATCTATATATTAGATATCACCAATCAAATATGAGTAGTTTAGAACTATCAGTGAGTTTTGACCAAAACCCACTGATGGACCTCCCATATCTGGATTTCTGAAAATTCTATATGAATAGAGAGGTCAGAGGTAGGAGATGATGTTTTAGGTGTCCAAACATCTATATATTAGATATCATCAATGCAATAGGTGTCCAACCATTTCAGGCCCAATGACCCTAAAAGGCCTAATGTGTGATTTCTTCGCGGTTCTTCATTATACATTTTAACACCTCGGAGAAGTCCAAATAAACAATGGATAGCAAATTTGAACTCCTTGTAACCTCAGAAATCCACAGAAACTGAAATTTTTACAATCGGAGCTCTCTAGGTCAATCAGTGACCTTTTAGGGTCATTGGGGCTGAAATGTTTCCATTTCAGCCCCAATGACCCTAAAAGGTCACTGATTGATCTAGAGAACTCCTATTGTAAAAATTTCAGTTCCTATGGATTTCTGAGGTTACAAGGAGTTCAAATTTGCTATATATTATTTATTTGGACTTCTCCGAGGTGTTAAAAAGTAATAACAAAGAATCGAAAAAAGACTCTTAATATTGGGCACGTTGGGGCTGAAATTGAAACATTTCAGCCCCACGTTGGGCCTGAAATGGAATCATTTCAGGCCCACGTTGGGCCTGAAATGACTCCATTTCAGGCCCAACGTCCATTTCAGGCCCAACGTGGGGCTGAAATGTTTCCATTTCAGCCCTAATGACCCTAAAAGGCCACTGATTGACCTAGAGAGCTCCGATTGTAAAAATTTCAGTTCCTGTGGATTTCTGAGGTTACAAGGAGTTTTAATTTGCTATCCATTGTTCATTTGGACTTATCTGAGGTGTTAAAATGTAATAACAAAGAATCGAGAAAAGTCCCTTAATATTGGGCACGTTGGGCCTGAAATGGAAACATTTCAGCCCCACGTTGGGCCTGAAATGGAACCATTTCAGGCCCAACGTGGGCGGCTGAAATGTTCTTTTAGTTTTAATTTAATAAAAATATTTTAATTAATTTCAATATTTTTTTTGTTTTGAGAAAGGTTCCATAATATTATTATCAAAATATAAAGGAACATCTTTTTATGGTCCATCTCGAAAATCATTACTGACAAAGACAAAGAGAAAGAGAAAGAGAAAGAGAAATACATGCAGTACTTGATGGTAGGGGTATAAGAGGAAGTTTACTAAAATATGTGCGCCCTTTGGTAACATTGAAACCATAGTACGCCTTTTGGTAAATACCAATACTTAGGTACGCCCTTTAGTAAATTGACGTTTCTTCTATGAAGAAAGAAAGAAGAAGACTCCACGGCGTTTCTTGAATGGAGGATGAATAAAATGATCTGTGTCGGATCGTATAGACCAGCTATAGGGGATGAATAATCCTGCAATTAAAATCAATTCTTTTGTTAGCGTTATTTAGCAAACATACATTAGTTAATAAACAATAAGTAATGCATTAATTAATAAAAAGTTAAAAGATATACTTGGTTTGCAACCCTTGGGCTATTAGTCTAAGACCTATGCAAGCTCACTATTTATCTCCTTCTTCGAACAAAGTGTCGAAGGTAGAGTAGCCTTTTATAGAAGTTGAAAATACGTAAAGAGACTAGTACAGAATTTAAAGTACGGAATGTGTTATCTAATTTCCAGCTCAAGGGACTCTATTTATAGCCCATGGACAAACTATCACGCCCCTAGGGCTTATGCTTGCTCGAAAAACAGGTAATATCTCCCTTGTATGACGGACAATTTGGAACATTTTTATATACATCTCACACAAATAATATATATGGCTTACTAACACGGATGACAACACAATCATAAGGTAAACTCCACAATTATACAGTATAAAAGATAGCAAGAAAAGAAATCATATATCTTGACTAAAACTCAAATCAAACGACAAACATGCCAAGCCTATATATGCATAAACATAACTCAATAATTACACATAAGTCTATTGAAATAATAAATATTAGTCTCCTAAAGAAAATACAGAAATAAAAAAATGTGAAAAAATACTAAAATGCTCAACACAGTGGGCTCGGCAACTGGATCCTCTCTTGACTCTAAGTAATGCAACTACCACCTACTTGAAACAGAATTAAATGCAAGGGGTGGTGAGTCCGGGTGGACTCTACGAGTAATCAGATAAATAAACGCATAGCATATAACAAGAAACAACAAGCAAGTAGAAGCAACAGTATACAATTTCTAAAACAGAGTAACACATATATGACTATGTAAAATTGAATGAAAGTGCAAATACTTGTTCATATATGTATACTAATCAAATGCAACAATTATAGTTCAAACAAATATAACAAACATAAGAAAATGCAAGATGCAATAAATGCACATGATGCAATGACATGTGTCACCCCTGACGCCAGTCAAGTCTCCATCACATCACATCTGTGAGGCTGAGTGGGTAAGGTTGTAACAACTATATGCACTCCAACAACTACCACTACTATAAGTGGTTGAGTGGACATGATGCTGGAGAGCTAACTACTCCAAAATCTTAGGAAAAGGAGGAGCCACCAACAGCTCTACTATCGCTCGTAAACAACAGAGAGGATGTCAATTTCTTGCCTACAACTCCAATATCCTCTACCCATGAGTGATGGAGTGTAGCACAATAGGACGACCGCTCGCACTGTAACAACTACTACTACATAAGTGGTTGAGAGGGCAAAGAATTATATAACTAACGACGGGTTTAACCATAAGGGAGCTGATGTTCGTTAGCATATAACTATGCAAATATGGTTCATGTTACTAATATGCACAACTTCAACCAGGTCACAACTATGCAACAGTATGATAAATAAATATCAGAATCAATAAACATGCAACTAATCTACTGAGTAGGGTATATCTAATGTCAACCAAATCCTAGTTGTATTTAATGATCATTTTTAAGTACTCGCATATATGTGATACTTTATCGATCAAGAAATCAATAGGTGAGACTGTACGGACATAAATTATCAACGGATGATATCAAAAAGAACAAGGAGAAGATAAAGCAACATATTTGGAAATAAAACAAACCATGCATTTAAGTTTAATAAACTACAGATACAAAGAAAAAGTATTTGCCTTAAATGTAGAACATATCTAAGTAAACCTCCCACGATCAACTGTGCGAGTCTAAAATAAAGTCCTGTATCAAGGACATAATTTAGCTATTTAACAAATTAAATAATTAGATAAACTTTATCTAAATAAAAATTAGGATAAATTCTAATTACAATATCTATTTAATTAATTCCCAAATAATAATAAATTCCTTCTTAACCTATTTAATCAAAATTAAGTTAAACATCCAATTTAACCCAAAGAACAACTTCCGATCTATGATTTAATTAATCAATAGCTAGTTTGATTTCAAATAAACTTTTTTTACTCAACATATGTAAAATTACATTTTAATTGATTAATATCATAATTAATCATCTAAGGAATCAATACCTAACAATCATCACATAATTACAATATCATCACCCTGTTAACCTAACCAAATCAAAATGATAACATGAGGCGGCCAAGCTTCAATGCAACACAAAAAGCTCCAACCACGACCACCCTTCCATATTGCAACTAAACTGCTAATTCCAAACACAATCCATTTTAAACACTATAGCTCATGGTAGAATTGGAAAATTAAAGGAACCCCTTCAAAACCCAATCCAAACTGATCTCTACCCAATGACAGAACAACAAGTTCCAACATAACACCACCCAATTACACATCTAATTGATTCCAACATCAGTTACACAATTATGGCTCATGGCACAACATACAAAAGGTCAAGTGAAGCATGCTAAAACCGAAACACAACCTACATGCTATCCAAAACAACTAAGATCTAATCTAGAATCTAAAATAGAACCATACAAAACACCTCCACCCCATAGCATCAACAAGAATGGGCATTAATAGAGAAATCAAACATAGCCCTGCACATACTAAAATCTATACTTGTTAAAATATGGGAAATTGAAGGGCTTAAGGGCTAATTACCATAGTCTAAGGGTGTAACTTGGAATGGCTGAAACTTAGGAGCTAATTTGCAAATGACATTAGCTTAAATTTCCTTGCGATCTCCGCTCAAGGCACAACATCACCGTCTCCATGCCATTTCAGCCGAGCTTCATCTCCAATTCCTTCCTCCTCAACCTTGTTCCCCTCACGCCAAGTTATCCACTCCTCTCTTCTCTACATTCGAGCCAGAGGATGGGAGGTTTCCCATGTGTTGCTGTGGCTTGCGATTTGTGGTCTTAGTTCTCTCAGTCGTGGAGGGGAGGGACAGTAGGGGATGCTAGGGTTGCACGCCGACGATCTTTCATGCTAGTAAGCCTCGAGTTTCCAGCCTTGATGTGTTTCTTGAGAGCTTCCCTGTGCTAACCGATAAGTTTTTCACCGGATTTGTTTTTAGGCGTCGTCCTGTTTCATTGGGAGATGCTCTGCTATCCACAACAAGAGCAGATCTAGGGTTGAGGTTGTTGGAGAAGGGGGATCTCCATCTTGTTCCACCAATTATGGTTGATTCCGCCAGATCTAGAGCAGAGGAAGGTCACCAGTACCATTCTAGGTAAGGTCTCAACTATTTGGTGTATGTACTTGATCATATTGCAAGTAGATCATTGGTGATGTGTTGATCTTAGATTTGTGTTTGGGTTTGAGATTTGCGAGCTTGCTGGAAGCCTGATCTTGATTTGCTTGGTTTGTGGGTTTTCGTTCTTTTGGAATTTTGATGAGGAGTCTTCGGTGTTGAGGCCCTGTCCATGCAATTTTGTTTGTTCAGAATTGGAATGTTACTCTACTCTTGGTTGGTTTGTTTTCTGATGGAGCAGTGAACTGTCGTGACAGTCGATTGGATTTTGAGTTTTGTTTTGGGATGAATTCTGTGTTGGAATTGCTCTGTTCCTTCTTGGAGAGATTATCTTACGTGGAGTTTTGCTTCAAGGTTGGTCTATTGCCATGAGTACATGTTAAGCTCTAGGATTTAGTTGTTCTATGTAGATGAATTGGTTTTGGAGATGTTACCATTTGGTTGCTCGATGGGCAGATCAGAATTGGGAGTTTTTGATAGGAGTTGATTTCTATCTGCTGTTTGAGGTTTTCTGATTTTGAGATGTGTTGCTCTTACCATGAGCTAATGAGTATGTTCTCTGGTTTTTGTTGTTTCGGATTGTCGATCCTAATAGCAATCCTATTATGAACCAAGATATGGCTTTGTTTAAGGGCGTTTTCTATTCTTGGTGCTATGGGTTGCTGTGAGCTTCTCCTTTAGCTTGGGATTGATAATTTGGATCTTAGGTTAGACTTGGGTTAAACATAAGTTAAACCTAATTCTCGCTAGTTTAGGTTAATCCTCTAATTAGGCTTAATAATATGATTATGATAATTAGGATCGCTACTGATACGGGTTAGTAGTTGATTAGCTACTTACTTTTGCTTAAATAGCTAAGAGTTGTACATTTGAAATAGGACATTGATTTGAGCTGACGTGGATATCTTGCCTGGAGGAGGTTCTCTTCGGGATACAGACTTCACGTTGGAGTCGGGTACTTCGACTTATCTATTTTAGATATTGTCACAGTTTATATGCATGGTTTATTATGATAGTAGTAGGTTTCTATTACCTATCTATTTTTGTATACATCCGTCGGATACTAGTAGCTTAACTTGAGATGTTTCCTGTTTATTCTCGTATAGTTCGTACATGGCAAGATTGATCGCTAGTAGTACATGTTGGACTTTATCGTACGGCTAGAGGGGTTGAATAGCCGATCACCCACCTGTTTACTTGTTCTTCCTACAATTGTTAGTGCGCAACGGAATACACTATAAACTTAAAACTAACAAGGAAGAACACAAACCAATTTAATGTGGTTCGTAGATAAAGCTCCTACTCTACGATAGTCGGTGAGATGGATGATCTCGATCCATTAATGGATGACTCTCCGAAAAGTCTTTGGTTAGCTTGCGTAGCTCCTTGTGGGTGGAGAAATCTCGCCACAACTCGCACAAAACCTTTGAGCACAAAGACTACTAATTGGTCTTTACCCAAAGTCAATTTTGTCAACCCCTTCTAGCCAAACCGAGCTCCCTTAAATAGAGCTCGTGGCTGAACTAGCCGTTACTAGTTGACTAGTGTCAACACGAGTTGATGCTCTAGACGAATTCAATGTTACAACCCAATGTTCAAATTCGAGCTGACACCAGTCGACTTCACAGAAGATCAGTCGACTGATATTTTTGTGACCTCTACTAATCGATTGATCCCAACAGCAGTCGACTACCCAAACCCTAAACCTAGGGTTTCAGCCCTGAGTACATTCACTTAACACTCATCCTCGTTCGACCAACCTAGACCTAGCCTTCTAGCTCCTCCATTAGCCTCGCGTCTCTTAGATGTCTCTCCATCCATCACGTCTTGCCTTCTGGAGCTTCCTTCGGCCTCGATCCTTGTTGTCAGATCTTCCTCATTTGCCAAGATCTCACTTGGACTTTTCTTCTTTGCCAAGATTCCACTTAGATTTTTCTTGTTGTACCTATATCCTGCATACTCACAAATGCATATCAAATACAACAATAAACCTAATTTAAACCTTTGCCCAAACATCAAAACTTAAGACGTCTAGATTGCTCCAACAATCTCTCCATTTTTGATGTTTGACAACCCGTTTAAGTTAGGGAAAAATAATAGTGCATAAATCATGGAACCTAATCTTAGGATCCCCCTTCACCTAAGCTCCCCCTTAAGCTTGGATTTCCTTACAAAGGTACTTCTCCCCCTTTGATAACAAATGAGCAACCATTGCTCACCCTTCACCTAAGCTTCCTTTGTGCTTTGATTTCTTTAAAGGTGTGATGGTTTCCCACTTAAACCTAACACTTCTCCCCCTTTACCATACCTTAAAAAGAGCTCTAATAATATCCCAATTATTAGATTTTTTTAACCTCTAATGACTACAAACATTATGTATTAACCCCTCATAAGATTATACACATGTTTACACTCATTTGGACACTTTTCGGCTTTGCCGAAAATAATTTTAGTTTGTATCAGTCGACTGAGATAGTTACCAGTTGACTGAACCCTATCGAAAAACAACTCATAGAATTATCAGTCATCTGAACCCTTCACCAGTCGACTGATACCCTAATATCAACCCATTTCTACATTTCTGACTCAATTTCAGAAATACACCAGAAATTTCATAAATCTTCAAAAATTTCCAAATTTTATCGAGAGGTTTATGGTATCTGTGTCTACTTGAAAAAAAATATATTTAAAAATATATATATCTCGGATCCCAAGATTGACACAAAATCCAAAATTATCTAAATGGTTCAATTGAACGTTAACCTAAAGTTCTAATTTTGACTTCCTCTTGATGTATATGCCCATACCAAGCCACGATGCATCCTTAACATTGGCTTATATGACATCTTTCATTAACAACCAAATTTTCATGTAATATGACTCCAATGTCATATTTTCATGCATGACACACAACCCATATGTGCAAAAACCTAAGGATTGAGACTCAATTTGTCTCCAAATCCATTGGCATACTCCATGGTCTATCTAGACAGCCATGTTGGCTGATGGATTATGGTGGTCATGTAGGCCTTGTAGTCATGTCTCAAGTGTCTATCGTTCAGGGGAGGTGTTGTCCGATTTTCTATCAGATATGCGGCTCCTCAGGGTGTGACAATTTATTTGGTATCAAAGCTAAGTTTGCGAGATACCTTAGGGTTTTATAGACGTTTATGGATTTTATTTCAGAGTCATTTTCTCGACGTAGACATGCTTTGGAACATGACAGCGATGGACATCTCCAAGCAATTGAAAGAAAATGGTAAAACTTGCTAGTAGTTATATGAATAACCTTATTGATATTGGGTCATATCCATACAGGTATGCCCCATCATATAAGTTGACCCCACCCCGTTGACGTGGTGGCCTGGGGTGACCACTACGTAGGATGACTCGGGAGCCTGAGCGAGCTGCGACCGTTAGAGCGGAGGCAGAGTCTCCGGGGAGATGACCTGGGGTTGAGCCCAATCGTCGAGGATAGACTCCTTCAGAGATATGGGTGGTCAGAGACCTCTATCACAGAGGGTTCCTCCATTTTTGATGGCGTTGCCAATTGCACCCCCGGTGGTACCTACCGTAGCACCACCAGCAGTACTCACTACGGTACCTCCAGTTGTGCAGACAACATCGCAGTCCATTCGGTTGGTACTTCAAACCCTTTAGTTGTTGCTTCAGTCGATACAGCCAGTACTCCCACCTATGCAACCAATACCTCCCTCCGCACCACCAATATCTCAGACGGTTCAACCAACACTTTCGAAGGTATAGGAAACATGCCCGTCAGCACAACCAGTGCAGTCAGTACCTTAGCAGTATAGTCGATTTATCCAACAGTACCACCTGTGGTACTGATGGCCCCTGTGGGCCGAACCATGGACATGACATGGATCTCGGCTTTGGTTGAGTCCGTGAAGGGCTGGTTCACCTTGTTCCATGGGGGAACCAACCCGGGCACCGCTTGATCCTGGCTTGAGACTCTGGAGAGCACTTTTTGATATATGTCATGCTCAGACTGGGTGAAGGTCGCACTGGCAGCCTACCACCTGCGTGATCGGGCGTCGACTTGGTGGACGATGCAACAGACTATTTTTGGTGAGCGGTTGATCACCTGAGATTTGTTCAGAGAAGCATTTGAGAGGAAGTATTTTCTAGTCATGTTTCAGATGACTCGCCGACAGGAGTTTTTGAGTCTCTAGCAGTGAGATCAGTCAGTGTTAGAGTATGATGCAGAATTCAACTGTCCGACTGAGTACTTCCCTTAGATTGTTGTAGACGATTTAGAGCGGATGATGCACTTTACTTAGGGATTAGTCGCGTATATTCAGATTTGGATGTCCACGTGTGACATTACTTCCTATCGAGGGGTGCTAGAACATACCCTCACCATTGAGATGACTCAGTAGAGAGTATTCGGGGATAGGAAGAGAGACAAGTAGCTAGTTTCAGACACATCGCAGGCACAACAACTGCAGACGTCGCCGAAGCAGGGTAGTCAGAGTCAGCTAGGGCAGGATGTTTCTGGGGCTTCTTCTAGGCCTCAGAAATCAGGATGTACCATGATAGGATCCTTCCAGTCTTCTTAGCAGGACCATCAAAAGCCTACTGCTGGACTTAGTTGCACACAGTGTGGTTCCAAGAAGCACGACAAGTCAGGTTGCACTATGGGGTAGGTGGTTTGTTTTTACTACAAGTTGATAGGACACATGAGACATGATTATCCATTGAGGGTGTAGGATGCGGCTACAGGATCTACAATGCAGGGATGGCATTCCGGTCAAACCAGAACTCAGCGAGAAGGCCGGACGTTTCAGTCATCTTCTCGGTCACAGCAGACTGCCCCTCCGCTAGTGCATGTGTGGTATATGTTTGGGCAAGGCCCCAAGCGCACATACCTTTCGGTAGTGTCACAAAATTTAGCGGCGGAGTCTCATCAACAACCTTATTCTGGTTATCAACCTATAGTCTATCAACCCCACTAGTCTATCGGAGCATTTGCATCATAGCCTCCATCGGTTCTTGCCTTACCCCCACGTCCGCCAGAGATGGGTCGGGTGTATGCAGTCACCGAAGAGGAGGCCCAGCGGGTCGACGGATCTATTTTTCGAGGTATAGTTTTACTTTATGCAACTTCTGCAGAGTTACTAATAGATACTGGTAGTTCATACTCGTTTATATCATGGCTATTTCTGAGCAAGATCTGTAGGTTACCAACTTTTAGGGCACAACATTTGTCTATGTCCCTACCTTCCAGAGAGATATTAGAGGTCACTCAGGAGGTCAAGGGGTGTTCACTAGATTTTGGTAAGGTTATCCTTACCGTGGACCTATTAGTTTTGGAGATGATAGAGTTTGACATCATCCTGTGCATGGACTGGCTGACGGCCTCACATGCCACCGTTGATTGTCATGCAAGGGTGGTCACATTCCAACCTCCAGACCAACCCTTATGGGATTTTCATGACATCAAGCATGATGCTATATCGGTTATCTCTACACTGTAGGTGCAATGTCTTCTTGAATAGGGGTGTCAGAGTTTCTTGCTATCGCTGATCGGTGCTGACGACAGCGGTAGCCGCCAAATCTCGGACGTCCCAGTGGTTCGAGAGTTTCCAAATGTGTTTCTGGAAGAGCTTTCGGGCTTGCCTCCTATAAGGCAAGTAGAGTTTGCAATTGAGTTGATTTCGAGGACAATGCCGACATCAAAGGCACCATATCGAATGACATCGAAGGAGTTGGATGAGCTGAAGGTCCAACTCTAGGAGTTATTGGACAGAGGGTTTATCTGGCCCAGTGTTTCTCCGTGGGGTTCTCCGGTGTTATATGTGAAAAAGAAGGACGGTTCTATGAGATTATGCATCGACTACCGGTAGTTGAATGCAGTCACGATCAAGAATAAGTACCCCTTGTCACAGATTGAGGATCTGTTTGATCAACTGAAGGATACATCAGTGTATTTGAAGATAGATTTGCGGTTTGATTATCATCAGCTGAGAGTCAGAGATTCAGATATCCAGAAGACAACTTTTTGTACCCGATACAAACATTATAAGTCTTTAGTAATGCCATTTGGGTTTCCCTATGCTTCTCTAGTGTTCATGGATCTCATGAACTGGATATTTCTGCAATACTTGGACCAGTTGGTTATCGTATTCATCGACAACATCCTGATTTAATCCCTTTCTGAGCAGGAGCATGCTCATCATCTTCGCATAATCTTGAAGACGCTCTCGTAGGAGCATGTATACGAGAAGTATAGCAAGTGTACTTTTTGGTTGTCTTTTGTGGGTTTTATTGGACATCTAGTTTCCAATCGAGGCATCTATGTAGAGCCCCAGAAGATCAAGATTGTCACCAATTGGGAGCAACCCAAGTCAATTCACGAGGTGCGTAATTTTCTAGGCTTGACTGGCTATTATCAGCGCTTCATCGAGGGGTTTTATAGTATTGCTACACCTTTGACACTCCTGACCAGAAAGGGTGTGAAGTTCGTATGGACAGAGGTTTGCGAGAGTAACTTCCAGGAAATGAAGTAGCAGCTAGTATTTGCACTAGTTCTGGTGTTATCTTCGGGTGAAGATGGCTTCGTTCTTTATACCGACGCGTCGTATCAGGGTCTTAGAGCAATACTTATGCAACATGGGCGGGTGGTCTCTTATGCTTCTTGATAGCTGAAGGAAGATGAAAAAAAACTATCCTGTTCATCACCTAGAGTTGGTGACTATCATTTTCGCACTGAAGATCTGGAGACATCATTTATATGATATCACTTTCGAGATATTCATAGGCAATAAAAGCCTCAAGCATTTATTCTCAAAAGGAGCTGAATCTCTGACAGAGGCGTGGATGAAGTTTCTGAAAGACTATGATTGCACCATTAGCTATCATTCTAGAAAAGCTAATATAGTCGCCGACGCACTACGCAGAAAGTCTAGAGAAGTTCTAGCTTGTCAGCGAGTTTGTGGTCACAGAGTTGATTTAGGATTTCTCAAAACTGGGATTAGAGGAGCAGACTCAAACGGAGAGAGGTTTGCTAGTGACGATGGTTGCTCAGTCAACGATCAGGTTGAGGATCAGAGAGGCGCAGACCAGTGATTAGCATCTGCAATTCCATGACAGCCGTGTAGCCGCAGGGCAGCAGTCTAACTTCACCCAGGATGGTGAGAGCATCCTGTACTTTTGAGGGAGGTTATGCATACCAGAGTCACATTCTGTATTAGAGGAGCTACTATATGAGGCTCACTGCTCGCGATTCACTATTCACCTAGGTGGGACTCAGATGTATAGAGATTTAAGATGCTCCTACTAGTGGAATGGTATGAAGAGAGACATCGTGGATTTTATAGCCAGATGTCTAGTATACCAGCAGGTCAAGGCTGAGCACCAGAGACCTGCTGGGTTACTTCAGAGGATCCTCATTTCTGAATGGAAGTGGAAACACATTACTATGGATTTCGTGGTGGGTTTGCCTAATACCAGGAGAGGCCATGATGCGATTTGGGTAGTCATTGATTGATTAACCAAATCTGCGCATTTCTTAGAGATCCGGAGGACGGATTCTTTGGGTAGATTGGCTTAATTATATTGCCGAGAGATCGTCAGACTTAACGGGGTTCCGCTGAGCATCATTTCAGATAGAGACTCACGGTTTACTTTCAGTTCTGGGAGAGTCTGCAGAAAGCCATGGGTACAAAGCTTCGGTTTAGTATAGCTTTTTATCCGCAGACAAACTAGCAGTCAAAGCGTACGATTCAGACATTGGAGGATCTATTGAGGTATTGTGTTATGGATTTCGGGGGCTGCTGGGAGAATCATTTGCACCTAGTTGAGTTCGACTACAACAATGACTATCATTCAATGATTCAGATGACACTGTTTGAGGCATTATATGGTAGAGCATGTCAGACACTTATTGTATGGGAGGAGGTTGGGAAGCCCCAGGTACTGGGACCCCAGAGAGCACAACATGAGGCAAAGTTAGTTCGCACCATCAGATGAAGGATGTTAGAGGCACAGAATTGCCAGAAGAGTTATGTAGATCAGAGACAGAGACCTCTAGAGTTCTACGTGGGTGACCATGTTTTCCTTCGGGGGTGAAAAGATTCAGCATTAAAGATAAGTTAGCTACACGGTATATGTGCCAGATTCAGCTCATATTTTATTGGATATAATAGTTTCACTTCAACCTTACACGACCAATAAGGAGGTTCTGGTACAGATTCTAAGCCACAGAGAGTGTCAGCTGTAGAATAAGACGATCCGGCTAGTTAAAGTTGGATGACAACATCATTTTGATACCGAGGCGACCTGGGAGCTCGAGGATACTATCAGAGCTCGCTACCCTCACCTGTTTACTTGAGGTGTGCACTATTTGTTTCATTCGATATTTATACTGCATTCTCTTTATTCAGCATTTGTATGACATGACTATCCATGTTGCATGTGATGACAAAATTTGAGGATCAAATTCTTGTTAGTGACAGAGAATATTAAAATACGAGAAATTGGAGGGCTTAAGGGCTAATTACCATAGTCTAAGGGTGTAACTTGGAATGGGCAAAACTTAGGGGCTAATTTGCAAATGACATTAGCTTAAATTTCCTTGCGATCTCAGCTCGAGGCTGGGGGTGGAAACAGACCAGGCCAGGCCAGACTTTTGTCTTAACAGGCTAGGCCTATATAGTAACAAAATGGCCTGAGCCTGGCCTATGGCCTGTTATAGGCTTTGTTCTCGGCCTAAGCCTGACCTGCTCAATAGTCTAGCCTGGTCTGTGACCTGTTTACAAAGCCTGTAAATTAAAACACTTTATACAGGCCAATAGGCTAAAACATTAAACAGGTTGAAAACCAACCTTAACAGGCCTTGCATCATACAGGCCTCAAAATAGGCCTTGCATCATACAGGCCTCAAAATAGGTCTTGCATCATACAAGCCTCAAATAGGCCAGGCCTACAAATATATACATATGTATCTAATCTTAACAGGCTCAGGCCAGCCTGTCAGGCTTAGTAGTCTTTATATTGAGTCTGAGCCTGGCCTGATAAGAAAAACAGGCTTTGCAACATACCTGAATATTATCCTATTTCTAAACAGGCCAGGCTAGGCCAGGTTAAATACAGGTCAGGCCACAGGCCCTGACAGGCCGCCTAGCCTATTTCCATCCCTACTCTAAGCACAACATCACCTTCTCCATGTGATTTTGGCCGAGCTCCATCTCTGATTCCTTCCTCCTCAACCTTATTCCACTCACGCCAAGCTATCCACTCCTTTCTTCTCTGCATTCGAGCCAGAGGATCGGAGGTTTCCCCTGTGTTGCTCTGTGACTTACGATTTGTGGTCTTAGTTCTCTCAGTCGCGGAGGGGAGGGGCTGTAGGGGATGCTAGGGTTGCACGTCGACGGTCATCATACGGATAAGCCTCGAGTTTCCAGCCTTGATCTGTTTCTTGAGAGCTTCCCTGTGCTAGTCAGTAAGTTTTTCACCAGATCTGTTTTTAGGTGCCATCCTGTTTCATTGGGAGATGCTCTGCAATCCGCGACAAGAGAAAATCTAGGGTTGAGGTTGTTAGAGAAGGGGGATCTCCATCTTGTTCCACCGATTGGTGGTTGATTCTGCTAGATCTAGAGCAGAGGAAGGTCGTCGATACCATTCTAGGTAAGGTCTCAACCATTTGGCGCATGTACTTGATCATATTGCAAGTAGATTATTGGTGATGTGTTGATCTTAGATTTGTGTTTGGATTCGAGATTTGGTATCTTGTCGGAAGCCTGATCATGATTTGCTTGGTTTGTGGGTTTTCATTCTTTTGGAATTTTGATGAAGAGTCTTCGGTGTTGAGGCCTTGCTCATGCAATTTTGTTTGTTCAGAATTGGGATGTTACTCTGCTCTTGGTTGGTTTGTTTTCTGATGGAGGAGTGATCTATCGTGAGTGTCTATTGGATTTTGAGTTTTGTTTTGGGATGAATTCTGTGTTGGAATTCCTCGGTTCCTTCTTGGAGAGATTATCTTGCTTCAAGGTTGGTCTGTTGCCGTGAGTTCATGTTAAGCTCTACATCTCGTTTTGTGTTTCCTAGTGATTGGATTTGTTTTCCAGGATTTAGTTGTTCTATGTAGATGAATTGGTTTTGGAGATGTTACCATTTGGTTGTTCAATGGGCTGATCAGAATTGGGAGTTTGTGATAGAAGTCGATTTCTATCTGTTGTTTGTGGTTTTCTGATTTTGAGATGTGTTGCTCTTATCATGAGCTCATGTGTGTGTTTTGTGATTTTTATTGTTTTGGATTATCGATCCTAATAGCAATCCTGTTATGAACCAAGATGTGGCTCTGTTTAAGGGTGTTTTTTTGTTCTTGGTGCTATGGGTTGCCGTGAGCTACTCCTTTAGCTTGGGAGTGGTAATTTGGATCTTAGGTTAGACTTGGGTTAAATATAAGTTGAACCCAATTCTCTCTAGTTTGGGTTAATCCTTTAATTAGGCTTAATAATATGATTACGATAATTAGGATCACTACTAATACGTGTTAGTAGTTGATTATTAACTTACTTTTGCTTAAATAGCTAATAGTTGTGCATTTGAAACAGGACATTGATTTGAGTTGATGTGGATATCTCGCCTGGAGGAGATTCTCTTCGGGACATAGACTTTACATTGTAGGCGGGTACTTTGACTTATCTAGTTTAGATATTGTCACAGTTTATATGCACAGTTTGTTATGATAACAGTAGGTTTCTATTACGTTTCTATTTTTGTATACCACCGTCGGATACTAGTAGCTTAACCTTGTGATGTTTCCTATTTATTCTCGTATAGTTCATACACAACATGGATTAATCGCTAGTAGTAACTTGCATGTATACTGGTAGTTTATTTCTAGATCCTGGTTTAGACTTAGACCTATGCATGCCTTAGATGCTAGGGAGATCTTTCGGTAGGATGTTGCATGCGTTTAGTGTCATGCACCATATCTGCGTCATTGCATAGTTGGCAACCCTGGGCTCCCTTGTGGTCAAGTCGGGTTGTCAGATCATGTTGTGTGCATATAGCCACTCATGGGTAATGGCTACCAGAGGGTGCGTCCAGTTGCTCTGTCAAGACTTCCCACAGTCACTCTTGTAGTGGTTTCGGTGCGGGGTAGCAGTCAGGGACCCCTCCGAGTATGCACAGTTTATCTGTGCTCCTCCGCTCGGTTGCTCATGGGTAGTGGTACCGGAGCGTGGTAGCATGTAGGGGTCCCTCATCTTTTCGGTGATATGAAGAGATGAGAGATTTATCTCTCCCATAGGACATGGGGTAGGAGTGTTTACTCCACCAGCATTTTATCCACTCGGATACTTAGGAGCAGTGATGGTAGAGTGTGTACCGTTGTTATAGCCCTACACCTGGATGAGTACTTCTGCCAGCATCCTCACTTATGACTTGTGACGATGGCTGACTGGTGACCGGAGTGACCATGTCATTGCATCATGTGCATGATACATGGATTGCATTTTAGTTGTGTTTACTACATTTGGATGCTATATTTGTTTGACATGCACATATAGGTTGTGTTATGTATACTGCCCGACGATCTTATTTTACCCGCGGAGGGGTATTGGGGTTATTGACCTTTATGTTACCGCTGGTATTCCTTACATTTATAGTTTCTCAGTTTTGCATTTTTTGCTACACTTGATATTGTGTTAGCTGGACTCTTACTGTTAATATAGTTTACTTTGCATATCAAATATGTGTATTCGCTTAGTTCTTTGAATTTACCCTGTTAGCCATGTTTTTATTTCAGGATGATCGTTTGGAGTGACTGACAGCCTATACCATTTCTTCCGTGTCAAGGTGATTCGCGTTGTTTTGGTTATATTTGACGATATATTGTATTTCCGTTTGCATGTTTTTGTTTTTCTTTCTATTGTATCATGGATTATACCTTTGTGTACCGTAGAAGCATGTATTGTTGTTTGTTCATCGTAAGTTATACCAGTATGCAATTTTTGTTTGTTGTGATGATATGTCTTTCTTGTAAGTACCCCTGGTTGGTTTTGATGTGATCAACCGATTTAAGTTAGGTCATGGTGTGTTAAATCCCTCTGCTAAGTATGCAGGAGCTTAAGTACGGAGGAAGTGGAGCGTAAGACGTAGCGGACGAGAAGGATTGTGCGGGAAGTGAGCCGACGGACTCGGTACAATCCGAAGGACGCGGAAGCTGCGGAAGAGTACGCCGGTGGAGCGAGAAGGACGCGCACGATGTCCGAGAGACGAGAAGCCGGGAGGAAGGATGCTCGAGGGGCGAAAGGCCGGAGTCGGACTCGGATGAGCCTAACTTCGGTTTGGCGGAAATAACCCAGAAGACAAAGAATCAAAAAATTGGTCAGTTTGACCAAGTTAAACCAGGCCCCTGAAAAAAAGAGATTTATTTGTTACCGTGAAAATTCGAACCTCGAACCTTACAAGTTTATATCACCATACTTACCGATTGGGATAAGCAAGCGATGTGGTTAAAGTTGTTGCAAGTAGAAGATAAAGTCATTTAGCTGTTGCGAGCAGAAGACAAAGTTTTAATTAAACTTTATCTCTTAAAGGATAACCTTGTCCTTTAATCAGATCTAATGGATGCAGTTTAATCTTATCCAAGATCAACCATCCAGATTACATCCATGGATTTACGGGCAAGAGAAAATTTATCAACAATTAACAATCCAGATTTATTCTCATAGGCTATAAATAGGCTTAGAGTTTTTGCTTTAGAGATCAATCATTAATTCATTCTTGTAAAATCTCTAAAAGTCTAGCGTGCAATTTTTGTAAGGCTTCTCCTCCACAAGGAGATTTTTATTGAGCATCCACTGCCTTGGAAGCAACGCCCTTAGTTGCGATCAAGTTTTAATTAAAAGACGAGTGCCTTCCATTTTAATTTTTTTTACCGTCTATTCACCCCCCTCTAGCCGGTCCAACCCGATCCAACATTTCTTTTTTTGTTGATATTGCCAGTCATGTTGGCTGATGGATTTTAATTGTCGTGTATACCTTGTAGTCACGCCTCAAGTGCCCACTATACAAGGCAGATGTTGTCCGATTTTCTATCAAATATGCAGCTCCTCGGGGTGTGACAATACTATCGAAGACAACAACATCATCAAACCAATAGATCACTATCCAGAAATACCACAACAAATCTAAATAGAACCTTCTAGAGCAATCTCTACCAATAGAAAACCCATTTGTAACACTCAACTATAGATGATGGCAGTGTTGACCTCGGTACGGAATCGAACCTCCTCAGATCCTTCACCACGCGAACACAACCAGTAGGTACAAATCTGAGCGCTGCCTTGGCCCTCAATGAATCCTCCTCACGTCGGAAATCAGGGAGAACCTGTAACAGAGATCGCTCAGAACCCAAACCAAATGGCCATAGTCGTTTGCAACGATCGAAGAAACTGTTAGGATCTTACCGTGTGCTAGAGGGGGGGGGGGGGGGGAGGTGAATAGCACTTTTTCGATTTTTCTTTCTACAAGTTATTAGTGCGCAAGCGGAAACACAATTAAAATAAAAATAAAACAACAACTAATAGAACACACCGATGTACGTGGTTCGGAGATGAAACTCCTACTCCACGACTGTCCGTAAGGTGGACGATTCCGATTCTTCGGTGGATGATTCCCCGGAGCACCTCCGGCTAGCTCTTGTCGCTCCTTGTGAGTGGAGAAACCTCGCCACATACCTTGGATAATCCCTGAGCACTATAGGCTACTAACCAGCTTTAACCAAGTAAGTTTCGCCAAGGAGAAACTGCCTTAAACGAGCTCCCTTAAATAGAGCTCGAGGTTGAATATGACCGTTACCAGTCGACTGGTCCACTCTGAATTCGAATATCACTGTCTGACCTTTCGAATTCTGGCCACTACCAGTCAATTGATCCTGGATCAGTTGACTGGTCCATCCCTAAGTCTAGGGTTACCCTTCCCGAGTACATTTCTCTCCGCACTCGAACCCTCACGACTTAGTTCCCGAGTACAATTCCCTCAGTACTCGAACCCTCACGACCTGGTTGACTCTTCATCCAGCAGTCTCGATCTGTTGCCTTCGCACCCTCTTCATCTTCGGCTCCCGTCCCTTAGATGCGCACACAAGCCCTCGGCTTGCCTCCATGCCATCCTTCACGCATGCCTCGAAGTCCGCGTCCTCCAATAGTAGAAATCCTTGCGATCATAGGGAGGTGGAACGTTGATGTCATCTCCCAACTTTTCTTCAATCGTCATCTCCTCTAGCTTTTTGCTCTCTTGGCGGTGAGTCCATAGATGAGAGAACCTTCGCTCTGATACCACTTGTTAGGATCTTACCGTGTGCTAGATGGGGGGGTGTGAATAACACTTTTTCGATTTTTCTTCCTACAAGTTGTTAGTGCATAAGCGAAAACACAATAAAAATGAAAATAAAACTAACAACTAATAGAACACATCCATGTACGTGGTTTGGAGATGGAACTCCTACTCCACGGCTGTCCATAAGGTGGACGATTCCGATCCTTCGGTGGATGATTCCCCGGAGCACCTCCGGCTAGCTCTTGTCGCTCCTTGTGGGTGGAGAAACCTCACCACAAACCTTGGACAATCCCTGAGCTCTATAGGCTACTAACCAGCTTTAACCAAGCAAGTTTCGCCAAGGAGAAACAACCTTAAACGAGCTCCCTTAAATAGAGCTCGAGGCTGAATATGACCGTTACCAGTCGACTGGTCCATTATCAGTTGACTGGTCCACTCTGAATTTGAATATCACCGCCTGACCTTTCGAATTCTGGCCACTACCAGTCGACTGATCCTGGATCAGTCGACTGGTTCATCCCTAAGTCTAGGGTTACCCTTCCCGAGTACATTTCTCTCCGCACTCGAACCCTTACGACTTACTTCCCGAGTACAATTCCCTCAGTACTCGAACCCTCACTACCTGGTTGACTCTTTATCCAGTAGCCTCGATCTGTTGCCTTCGTTGCCAATAACAAAGCTAATAACCATGGACTTGTAGGGATCTCCCGGCGACATAAACACGAAAACGCAGCGGAAACAAGATCCCTCGAGTGATCCATGCGAAAGAAAACTTGTACGAAGTTCATCTTTTATCTAAAGTGTATACCTTTGGAGTGCGCCCTTACGTTTATCCCGCTCGTCCAAGTGCTGTCGGATCTCTTGCACGTTCAAGCATCCGTGCCTCTATGCGTATCCACACAGACATGATCTCTCATCCTCGGGAAGAACTACCTTAGTTGTGCTATTAACTTGAGGTAGTTCACAAAAGCACCAAGAACCCCAAAAAAAGGGGTTCGACCAAGAGGGAGAAGAGGAAGAAGAGAGGAAGGGAAGAAGGGAAAACTATATCATCCAAAATGACTAGACCCTCTTTTATACTTATCCCATGAATATGAAGAGACTTTTATCTCTTTAGCTTCCCTTCATTAAAGCCAATAAAGAGCACATCTTCTAATGTGACTCTTCAACTTTTCTTCATTCAATGAAGAGAGTTTCCTTTATTATTAATTCATTAAACACTTTAATGAATTAATATCTCATGAGTTCTCGACCAGGCCTCCCGAGCTCCCGACTAAGCCTCCCGAGCTCTCGACTAAGTCTCCCGAGCTCCTGACTAAGTCTCCCGAGCTCCCGACCAGGTCTCCCGAAGCATCGTGTCCTTAGTGTGTGACCCAATAGGTTCTCATCATGTTGGCAATGTGCCTAAACTGCTTTAGACACATAAGCAATGAGTGGCATCTAGCAATGCATCATTGCTACCCAAGTAACAAGAAAAGTCGAGATCCAACTTAACCTCCGTGACTATGATCATGTATGACCTTGTCCTTCCATCCTCGATATCTAGATTGACCAATGAGGTATAGACCATGTCATCCTCGATATCTAGATTGACCAATGAGGTATAGACCGTGTCATCCTCGATCAATCTTTGTGTTTCTTGATCCCCGAGTAGACTCACTCAAACAAATGAGCTCAATATCTCATATTGACTCATTTGAGCATGACCATGCGTTTTAGTAGTCCTACTCGATCAAGGGGGCCCACAGATATCACTCCCGTCATATGGGAGGGATATACCCCATCTACATCACTCCCATCCCTTTGCATAATTTATTACATACCTAGTGATCGCCTTTATAGTCCACCCTGTTACGGGTGACGTTTGACGATACCAAAGTACATAATGTTGGTGCAGGAAGCACCAGATCGAACTTTGTTTTGATATTGGCAAAGGATTCAAAGTTAAGGGTTATTTGTTGTCTAACAATGCTGCTTGAGAGTGCAGGAAACAAAGTCCTAGCGAAGGGCTGCTAGGCACCTGACGATGGGCTGTCAGGAAACCAAGTCCTGGCGAAGGGTTGCTGGGCGAAAACCAAGTCCTAGCGAAGGGATGCTAGGCACCTGACGATGGGCTGTCAAGAAACCAAGTCCTGGCGAAGGGCTGCTGGGCAAAAATCAAGACCTGGCGAAGGGCTGCTGGGCAAAAACCAAGTCCTGGCGAAGGGCTGCTGGGCGAAACTCAAGACCTGGCGAAGGGCTGCCGGGCAAAAGTCCAACTGGAGGATCCGGTTGGCACCAGGTAAATTCTCCCGAGAGGAGTAGGTGAGGACGCGTTCCCCTTGAGGGAACATTAGGCGTCGGTTCGACCTAGGGCTCCATTTTGGAGACCAAAGTCAGAACCAAGACAGCTAAGGCTGTATAAACTAACATAATATTTGCTGTTTTGGACTAACCCTGGATGCAGGACCGAAGGACTGTGTATCTGCAGCTCAGAGAGCCTCAAAGGAGTGAGGCAGTAGCTGGGCAGGGCGCCCCGAAGTTTCCGGGCGCCCCCAGAGTCAACCCAAGTCAGCAGACCAAGAAAAAGCTCCGACAGCAGCATTTCGGGGCGCCCCGGTTGTTCCGGGCGCCCCGCGTGTCGTGGGCGCCCCCAGTGCCACGCCGACTATCAGCTGCCCTCGCGAAGCCAAAGGATGAGGCTTTGACCGGGTTGACCGGTCAAAGCCTCATCCTTTGGCTTCGCGAGGGCAGCTGATAGTCGGCGTGGCACTAGGGGCGCCCGCGACACGCGGGGCGCCCGGAGCGCGCGGGGCGCCCGGAACAACCGGGCGCCCCTAAATGCTATTGTCGGAGCTTTTTCTTGGTCTGCTGACTTGGGTTGACTCTGGGGGCGCCCGGAAACTTCGGGGCGCCCTGCCCAGCTACTGCCTCACTCCTTTGAGGCTCTCTGAGCTGCAGATACACAGTCCTTCGGTCCTGCATCCAGGGTTAGTCCAAAACAGCAAATATTATGTTAGTTTATACAGCCTTAGCTGTCTTGGTTCTGACTTTGGTCTCCAAAATGGAGCCCTAGGTCGAACCGACGCCTAATGTTCCCTCAAGGGGAACAC
Organism: Boesenbergia rotunda; assembly: GCA_024364735.1. Classification (NCBI taxonomy): domain Eukaryota; kingdom Viridiplantae; phylum Streptophyta; class Magnoliopsida; order Zingiberales; family Zingiberaceae; genus Boesenbergia; species Boesenbergia rotunda. Next base: position 88,722 of record JAGFNQ010008877.1, on the reverse strand, counting down.
GTCCTCACCTACTCCTCTCGGGAGAATTTACCTGGTGCCAACCGGATCCTCCAGTTGGACTTTTGCCCGGTAGCCCTTCGCCAGGTCTTGAGTTTCGCCCAGCAGCCCTTCGCCAGGACTTGGTTTTTGCCCAGCAGCCCTTCGCCAGGTCTTGATTTTTGGCCAGCAGCCCTTCGCCAGGACTTGGTTTCTTGACAGCCCATCGTCAGGTGCCTAGCATCCCTTCGCTAGGACTTGGTTTTCGCCCAGCAACCCTTCGCCAGGACTTGGTTTCCTGACAGCCCATCGTCAGGTGCCTAGCAGCCCTTCGCTAGGACTTTGTTTCCTGCACTCTCAAGCAGCATTGTTAGACAACAAATAACCCTTAACTTTGAATCCTTTGCCAATATCAAAACAAAGTTCGATCTGGTGCTTCCTGCACCAACAATCTCCCCCTTTTTGATTATGGCAACACAATTCAAAGTTAAGGAAAAAGATAGCAGTTTAAGCGCATAAGGTAAACAGTGAAGCATAACTGAAGCATAACTGTAGAGTTGAAAAAAATTCTTTATTTTTCATACTCCCCCTAAAACCCTTAATACTTGTGTTATAAAATACTTAACATACTTAACTTTGACCTTTCCTCCCCCTTTGACATATATCAAAAGCATACATGGGTTAGTAAGGTTTCTAATGGGGAGTTTTGAGTTCTACCAAAAATAAGTTTTTGACAAAGTATTTTTCAAAAAGAGCAAAAGTATTTATATCCATAGACACTTTTGAAAAGCAAGTTTAAACTTTGTTAAAAACCCCCTTTTTTTTTCTTTTCAGACAAATTTTGATTACTAAGGAAAATTTTATTTAGAAAAACATGCACTAAAAATAACTTTGAACCACTTAGAAATGCTTAAAATTTTGAAATAGCTTAAAAATAAAATTCCCTTTCTCTCCCCCTTAATGTAAAACTCTTCTCCTTATGTTTTAGACCATTTTCAAGTCTAATATAAAAATATTTTGAGAGAAGTTTTAATGAGAGCGTTTGTGTATCAGAGCCTATGAGTTTTGAAAGCATAAAAATATTTAGTATAATTCTTGAAAGTATAGCAAAAAGTTTTAAATTGTACCAACAAAACTTTATTTGGAAAAGTATTGAAAAAATATTTTATATTTGTAGGCCAATCTTTTAGAAAATTCACGCACTTAGAACAATATTGCCTTGAAAAATATGTATACTTTTGAAAATATTATTGCAGTACTTTTTGACAGATATTATGTATTTTTGAGGATATAAGTGCTTTTGAATCTTCAAAAGTACTTTTGAAATAAATATTATGCATTTTTGAAAAATCTAAGTACTTTTGAAATAAGTTAAGATTTGAAACACATAAGTACTTTTAAAAAAGTATTTAGACTTTGAAAGATATAAGTAATTTTGAAAAGACTTAGACTTTGAAAAGTATAAGTAATTTTTGAAAAGAATTAGACTTTGAAAAGTATAAGTAATTTTTGAAAAGAATTAGACTTTGAAAAGTATAAGTAATTTTTGAAAAGAATTATGCATTTTGAACACAAAATATTTTACTTGACTAGGTTTCTTTTCCAGTCTGACACAATCCTAGGAAACCTTGTTGACTACAAGGACATTTTCCTAAGTGTCCTGGAAAATTTTCTCCAACCCAAGTAAATATTATAAAATTAATTTCATAAGCCACAAGAATTTTGTAAAATAATAGTATTTTGACAAAAAAATTATTTAAGTTTTCAAAAGGATTTTGAACTTGCAGTGCATGAAAACATATAATTTTGAAAATGTTCAATAATTCTTTTTAATTTCATCTCCCCCTAAACTTGACCCAGTCCTAGGAAGCTTGTTGACTACAAGCGATCTTCCTCTGAGTTTTAGGGTTTGATTTAAATTATAAGAATTATCTAATAACTTCAAAACAAATAATTACCAAAAATTTTTTTCAGAAATTCTTCTTTTGAATCAAACTCCCCCTAAATTTGACACATCCTAGGAGTCCTAGTAGATCATGAAGTGGACCTTCCTCTGTGTCTTTAGGGTTTATTAAAAATAAAAGAATAATTTTGAATAATCTTCTGAGTATGAAACTTTCAAGGAGATAAATTTTTGACACCTTAATTTGAAGTAATAATAATAACACAGTTTTTGAAAAGAAATATTTTGAAATAATTTTTCAAAGAGATAGTAATATACCAAGAATTTTGAGTAATTTTTGAAGGTCTTATTCTGAAATGATACTAAATTTTAGAGCATCAGGTTTTGAGAATAAATCTAAAAAGAACTCCCCTTGTATTCGACTTGTCTTAACTTTATCTAAGTGCTTGAAGGGTCTTTAGCATTAACTAGGTTTGACCATGTTTGACTCAGTTGACTAAGGTTTAACCATGTTAATCATGGTTTGACTATGTTGAAATTATTCTCTGAATGAAAACACAACATAAAAGAAATTTTAATTTGAACTTAATTTTCCTGTCTCACCCAATCTAGGGTTTTCAAACAGTTAGCCTTAAAAGTTCTTGTGAGACAGGTTTGAAGGTAAAAATAATTTTAAAAAATTTTTAACTTTGAAAAAGAAAAAAAATGTTTATTTTTGAAAAAGTATAATTGACTTCGAAGACAGATTTGAATTTGAAAAAGAGTGATTTTGAAAAAGAATTTTTGAAAACATGTTTGAATCTATAATTATTTGAAATTTATGTTAGATTCGAATTTGACATAAGATAATTTGAATTTGAATTTCAGAAATTGGCTTCTAGGTCTTGGCGAGGCACTAGGCCTTCTTTGGCCGTAGCCTTATGGGATCATCCACCCTTTCCTTGACAAAGCCTTTTAATGAAATTTCATTTTCAAATTAAATTAGGTCATTTTCTGGTCCAACTAGCTTGGGTCTTGGATCGGTAGCTTCGGCTGGTTTCACCAGTCTAAAGGGACCAAGTAGACTTGATCTTATTAGAGTTGGTTTCCCCAACGTACTATCATCTCACCTCCTCCCAATACTATGTTTTCAAATTTCAACTAGTTGGTTAAGTCCTTAAGGTATCTAGTCCTATGAATAGCCAAGACAAAACTTCAGATAATGTCATAGTGAGGAGAAATTTCTGGATTTTCTAAGTTTGCAAAATTATTAATCAGTTTTTCTTGTATATCAATTTTAATTTTCAAAGTCTCATTTTCTTGTCTTAACATTTTGAATTTTGACTTTGGTAATATACATGATTTCATCAAGTTATCTAAGCATGCATCCATATCTAAATTTGACCAAGGGAGATTAATTAAACTATCAGTATTCAAAGTAAAGAGTTGATTTGGATGTAAATTACAGTTACCCATTTTGGTTGGTTTCCCTGGATCTTTGTAACGTTTATCTGTGCATTCCTCTTTGTAATGCCCAACCTCCTGACACTTGAAGCATTGGATGCGACTCTTGTTCTTTCGTGTTTTTGGAGCTCGTTCCTTTGTCGCCGTCGGTGGTATCGTTTGAATCTTACGGGTAGGACACTTAGTTTGGTAGTGCCCTCTCTCCCTGCATATGTAACAAATTATATGATTTTTAAAATTCAAATTTGTAATTTTACCTTTTGATTCCTTATTAGGAATCTCCCCCTTAATTGTTGCTGTCTCGGATCTAAATTCATCTTCTGATTCCGTGTCTGAGTCGGACTTGGGTACCGGTTGAAGCTCCTTCTTTGATGGTTCTCTTGGAGTTTTCCCTGCAAAAGTTATACCTTCCTCGACCATTGCAGTATTAGCTTGATTATTTAATTCTAATTTAGAAAAGAATTTGAAATTGGTTACCATCTCAGTCAGTTCGTTGTCTGATTCTGCTGGTTCGATTTCGACTCTGGGTTCAGGTTCAGACTCTGACTCGGCTATCTGTGCTTGGACCGAGAGTGCGAGATAACTTACCTGATCTTCTTCTTCATCTGAGATTTCTTGATGAAGATTGATCAATTTCTCCCACATTTCTCTAGCACATCCAAATGAACCGACTAGCTTGAGTTGTTCGTTGGTTAGACCGCATTGAAGAATTGCAGTTGCTCTTGCATCAGTCTCAATTTGGTTGAGGGTTGGTTCATCCAGTTTGTCCCATGCAATTGATAGTTCATCTTCTGTATGGAGGTGGAACCCTGTTTGAATGATCATCCATATGTCCATATGGGTCTTCAGAAGGGACTCCATTTGTCTTCTCCAAAAGCTGAAGTTCTCGCCGGAGAATAGCGGTGGACGGGCACTGTTCCACTCTTGGTTGGCCATAAAATAACCTCTTGCACACAAAAGAACTAACAGAATGTACCAAGACTTGGTCTTGGATTAGTAGTGCGGGAGAAGAAGAGAAAAATTTGCCCAAAAAAATTACACGAATTTCAAGGCAGAATAATAATAAAATAATAATAAAAAATTTGAGACAAAATTTTTGGGAAATGAATATTCTGATTAATGGTGAAAAATAAGAGTTAAAAGATTGCTCGAATTAAAGTGGCACGAATTTCGAGAAATAATATTAAAATAATAATAAAAAAATTTATGACAAATTTTTAAGAATTGTTCGTTTTATTAATTCAGACTTATGGTGAAAAGATGAAAATTCAAAATTGAAAAAAGGCGTAAGGATATTTTAAATCCACCTACAGATATTATTTATATAAAATAAAAAGCGAACGAGATTGAGTTGCGTTGATTAACAAAAAGAAAAGAAATAAAATTAAAAAAATTCGTAAATCCGAAAAAACTTTCAAACTGGTGGTTGCACCAAGTTTGAACTACCCCGCTCTGATACCACTTGTTGGATCGAGAGATGCGATAGAGGGGGGGTGAATGTCGCAAATCGTTCGGATTTAAAAAGAGCGGGTGCGCAGCGGAAATAAAAGAAAAACAGAACAATGCAAACACAGTCGGTTTACTTGGTTCGGAGCCTGGGTCGACTCCTACTCCAAGGCCCACGGCCGTTGACCGTTTTCTGCGGACAATTCTATAAGTTTGTAAAAGTTTACAAGAAAGATTATAACAAGAACAGTTTAGTAAACTTTAAATATAGCTCTTCGTTACCGACGTCCGGTGTAGATCGAAGTTTCGGAGCAGCGGGACGTCGTCAGCTTGAGTTGGAAGATTTCTGGAGCGTGTCGCGGAAGCAGAAGAGCGCAGAAGTGTCGAAGCAATTGATCATCTGAAGAAGGAGGTCAAGGGCCCTTTATATAGGGCCTGGGGGCGCCCTGGTCGACGGGGGTGCCCCCCACGTGGCTTCCGATCCGGTGATCGCTTCGGTCAAGGCTGATCTCTTCATCTTCGGGATCAGCTTTGACCGGGGCGCCCCGAGCGCGCGGGGCGCCCCGAGCGCGCGGGGCGCCCCGAGCGCGCGGGGCGCCCGGGTTGACCGGTCAAAGCCTCATCCTTTGGCTTCGCGAGGGCAGCTGATAGTCGGCGTGGCACTGGGGGCGCCCGCGACACGCGGGGCGCCCGGAGCGCGCGGGGCGCTCGGAACAACCGGGGCGCTCAGCGTAAGGACATTCACCCCCCCTCCCCCCTATCGCATCTCTCGATCCAACAATTCAAACCGACTGTGTTTGAATTGTTGGTGCAGGAAGCACCAGATCGAACTTTGTTTTGATATTAGCAAAGGATTCAAAGTTAAGGGTTATTTGTTGTCTAACAATGCTGCTTGAGAGTGCAGGAAACAAAGTCCTAGCGAAGGGCTGCTAGGCACCTGACGATGGGCTGTCAGGAAACCAAGTCCTGGCGAAGGGTTGCTGGGCGAAAACCAAGTCCTAGCGAAGGGATGCTAGGCACCTGACGATGGGCTGTCAAGAAACCAAGTCCTGGCGAAGGGCTGCTGGGCAAAAATCAAGACCTGGCGAAGGGCTGTTGGGCAAAAACCAAGTCCTGGCGAAGGGCTGCTGGGCGAAACTCAAGACCTGGCGAAGGGCTGCCGGGCAAAAGTCCAACTGGAGGATCCGGTTGGCACTAGGTAAATTCTCCCGAGAGGAGTAGGTGAGGACGTGTTCCCCTTGAGGGAACATTAGGCGTCGGTTCGACCTAGGGCTCCATTTTGGAGACCAAAGTCAGAACCAAGACAGCTAAGGCTGTATAAACTAACATAATATTTGCTGTTTTGGACTAACCCTGGATGCAGGACCGAAGGACTGTGTATCTGCAGCTCAGAGAGCCTCAAAGGAGTGAGGCAGTAGCTGGGCAGGGCGCCCCAAAGTTTTCGGGCGCCCCCAGAGTCAACCCAAGTCAGCAGACCAAGAAAAAGCTCCGACAGCAGCATTTCGGGGCGCCCCGGTTGTTCCGGGCGCCCCGCACGCTCCGGTTGTTCCGGGCGCCCCGCGCGCTCCGGGCGCCCCCAGTGCCACGCCGACTATCAGCTGCCCTCGCGAAGCCAAAGGATGAGGCTTTGACCGGTCAACCCGGGCGCCCCGCGCGCTCGGGGCGCCCCGGTCAAAGCTGATCCCGAAGATGAAGAGATCAGCCTTGACCGAAGCGATCACCGGATCGGAAGCCGCGTGGGGGGCGCCCCCGTCGACCAGGGCGCCCCCAGGCCCTATATAAAGGGCCCTCGACCTCCTTCTTAAAATGATCAATTGCTTCGACACTTCTGCGCTCTTCTGCTTCCGCGACACGCTCCAGAAATCTTCCAACTCAAGCTGACGACGTCCCGCTGCTCCGAAACTTCGATCTACACCGGACATCGATAACGAAGAGCTGTATTTAAAGTTTACTAAACTGTTCTTGTTATAATCTTTCTTGTAAACTTTTACGAACTTATAGAATTGCCCGCAGAAAACGGTCAACGACCGTGGGCCTTGGAGTAGGAGTCGACCCAGGCTCCGAACCAAGTAAACCGACTGTGTTTGCATTGTTCTGTTTTTCTTTTATTTCCGCTGCGCACCCGCTCTTTTTAAATCCGAACGATTTGCGACATTCACCCCCCCTCTATCGCATCTCTCGATCCAACACATAACTCCTTATGTAGGGAACCGTAGTGACTTCAGGTCTAAAAACTATTCATACTAATAGTCACATGAGAAAGTTTATGACACTCATATGACAATCTATGAAACTTTCTCATGGCGGGTTAATTTAGTACACATTCTCTAATGTACACCCCCATGTGTCAACTTAATATCACATATCCATGACTTGTGAGCTCAAGTCATCAATTGACCTACATGCTAGTCTCCATGCATTAATATTGTCCTTGAATATTAATGCTTGACTAGGAATAGTTTAGTGTAGTGTTCTCTATATTATCTCACTATCGATTCAACCAATCGATATAATGTAGATAAGAACCTACTACTCAAGGACATTATTATACTTAGTTATTTGGCACAAGTATAAAGTAAGTATAATAACCAAACATGCTTTTATTAATGATAGAATATGATACAAAAAGTCCCTAGTCAATCATCATATAATTGACTCTAGGCTCCTACTAACAATCTCCCACTAGCACTAGTGCCAATCACTGTAATATTTAATACCCAGTGACCTAGTGTGACCATCATGCCTCTTTTGTGCCAAAGCCTTGGTCAAAGGATCCGCGATGTTAGCATCAGTGGGTACTCTGCATATCCTCACATCTCCTCTATCGATGATCTCTCGAATGAGATGGAAGCACCGTAGTATGTGTTTAGTCCGCTGATGAGAGCGAGGTTCCTTAGCCTGTGCAATAGCCCCATTGTTGTCACAATAGAGGTCTATCGGGTCTACTATGCTAGGAACCACACCAAGCTCTGTAATAAACTTCCGGATCCAAATAGCCTCCTTTGCTGCATCAAACGCGACAATATACTCGACCTCTGTTGTAGAATCTGCGACTGTGTCCTGCTTCGAACTTTTCCAACTCACAGCGCCACCATTCAAGCAAAATACATACCCTGACTGCGATATGAAATCATCTCTGTCTGTTTGGAAGCTTGCGTCATTGTAACCCTTTACAGCTAGCTCCTCATTGCCTCCAAATATCTAGAAATATTCTTTCATCCTTCGCAAGTACTTAAGAATATTCTTGACAGCTTTCCAGTGACTTTCACCTGGATCTGACTGGTACCTGCTCGTCATGCTCAAAGCATACGAGACATCTGGACGAGTACAAAGCATGGCGTACATGATACACCCTATAGCGGATGCATAAGGGATCTGATCCATATGGTCTCTCTCCTCCTTAGAAGAGGGACATTGAGTCTTCGAAAGACTCACACCATGTGACATCGGCATAAATACCTTCTTGAAATTCTGCATGGCAAAACGATTAAGCACCTTGTCAATATATGTACTCTGACTTAAGCCAAGCAATCTCTTAGATCTATCTCTATAGATCTTGATGCCTAGGATATAGGCTGCTTCACCTAAGTCTTTTATTGAGAAATAATTCCCTATCCACGTCTTCACAGACTGTAGTGAAGGGATATTATTCCCAATGAGGAGTATGTCATCTACATATAAGATTAGGAAGATAACTGCGCTCCCACTAAACCTCTTGTAGACACAGGGTTTATCTTCATTCTTGATGAAACCAAATGCTTTGATTGCATCATCGAATCGAAGATTCCAGCTTCGAGAAGCTTTCTTTAGCCCATTAATGAACCTTTGCAACTTACATACCTTTCCAGCATGCTCTGGATCAACAAAACCCTCAGGTTGTGTCATGTACACATCCTCGAGTAGATTCCCATTTAGGAATGCTGTTTTGACATCCATCTGCCAGATTTCGTAATCATGGTAAGTTGCAATAGCAAGCATGATCCGAATAGACTTAAGCATCGCAACTGGTGAAAATGTTTCATCATAGTCGATACCATGAATTTGCTTGAAACCTTTAGCTACCAATCGTCCTTTATAGGTATGCATCAGACCATCCATGCTAGTCTTTCTTTTAAAGACCCACTTACACCCAATGGGTTTAATCCCCTTTGGTGGATTAACCAAAGTACATACTTGGTTAGTGTACATGGATTCCACCTTGGACCTCATGGCCTCTAGCCATTTCTCAGAATCTGAGCTCATCACAGCTTCTTGATACGATGTAGGTTCATTCAACTCAATAAGCGTAACGTCATCATGGTCAAACAAGAGAAATGAGTATCTCTCAGGTTGACGACATATCCTATCAGATCTGCGAAGAGGTTGATATACTTGAACAGCTTATTGTTCCACAACTTCTTGTGCAACAATCTCATGATCCACAACACCTTGTGATGCCTGTTCAATGTCCATTAAGGCCTCAGTACTATCTGCTTCTTGAACTTCTTTAAGATGGATTTTACTCCCACTAATTCTTCTAAAAATAAACTCTTTTTCTAGAAAAACGTCATTTCTAGCGACAAACACTTTGCCTAGTGTGGGATTGTAAAAGTAATATCCCTTCATTTCCTTGGGATATCCTACAAAATAGCACTTATCAGATTTGGGTTCTAGTTTATCTGAGTCTTGACGTCGAACGTAAGACTCACAACCCCAAATCCTCATAAAAGACATTGTGGCCTCTTCCCAGTCCATATCGTATATGGTGTCTTTATGACGACCTTTGATGGAGCTCGGTTAAGTGTGAAAAAAGCCGCCTCTAGAGCGAATCCCCAGAGGAAGTAGGAAGATCTGTCTGACTCATCATCGATCGTATCATATCTAATAGAGTACGATTTCTCCGCTCAGATACATTATTCGACTGTGGTGTTCCAGGTGGAGTGAGTTGGGATATGATCTCACACTCTGCTAGATGGTCACGAAACTCTTGACTAAGGTATTCACCACCTCGATCCGATCGAAGCATCTTAATACTTTTGCCAAGTTGATTTTGTAATTCACTCTTGAATTCTTTGACCTTTTTAAAGGATTCCGACTTGTGTTTCATGAGATACACATAGCCGTATCTACTGACATCATCAGTGAAAGTGATGAAGTACTGATAGTCTCCTCTAGCTGCGATATTGAAGGGGCCACATACATCAGTATGTATGAGTCCTAACAAGTTTGTCGATATTTCGCCGTGTCCACTAAATGGAGTGTTGGTCATCTTGCCTAGAAGACAAGATTCACATGTCTTATATAATTCAAAATCAAATGAGTCCAGTAATCCATCCTTATGGAGTTGGGATATGCGGCTCTCATTTATATGCCCTAAGCGACAATGCCAGAGATATGTTTGGTTCACATCATTTGGTTTGAACAATTTGGTATTTATGTTATGGATTGGGTTCTCAAGGTCTAGAACATAGAGTCCATTCATAAGTGGTGCACTATAATAGAACATGTCATTTAACATTATAGAACAACATTTGTCCTTTATGATAAATGAAAAGCCTTTCTTGTCCAAACAAGATACTGAAATTATGTTCTTAGTTAATGCAGGTACATAAAAACACTCCTCTAGTTCTAGGATAAGCCCAGTGGGCAAAGACAAGGAATATGTTCCTACAGCTATAGCAGCAACTTTTGCTCCATTGCCTACTCGTAGGTCCACTTCGCCCTTTGTCAATGATCTAGTTCTTCGAAGGGCCTGCACATTAGTACAAATGTGAGATGCGCATCCGATATCTAATACCCAAGAAGAAGAAATAGATAGATTGACTTCTATAACAAAAATACCTGAGGCAGAAGTCTCACTTCTTTTCTTCTTTACTTCCTCCAGGTAGAGTTTGCAGTTCCTCTTCCAATGTCTGGTCTCACCACAGTGGAAGCAGGTCCCTTCCTTAGGCACCCCACTTTTAGCCTTGGGTGTAGTAGAGTTGGCCTTGCCTTTGGCTTGGGTCTTACCCTTGCCTTTAGGCTTCCATTTGCCTTTGTCCTTCTTTAGCATCAATACATTACTGATCTTATTTTTCTTGAGATTGGGTTCAGTAGTTCTCAACATGCTGAGCATATCAGGCAAAGGCTTGTCAATTTCATTCATGTTATAGTTCATGACAAATTGATTCTACCCTTCCGGCAATGATTGCAGGATAAGGTCCGTGGCCAATTCTTGTCCCAATGGAAATCCTAGTCTTTCAGGGTTCTCGACATACCCAATCATCTTGAGTATGTGAGTTCCTACAGGCGTCCCTTCTTGCATCTTGCATGCAAATAGGACCTTAGACACCTCAAACCGCTCGTGCCTAGCATGCCCTTGCTATAGTTGTTTTAGATGCTCAACCATATCATGTGCATCCATGTTTTCATGTTGCTTCTGAAGCTCAGAGTTCATGGTGGAAAGCATGAGGCATGATACATCGAGTGCATCATCCTGATGCTTCTTGTAAGCATCTTTTTAGGCGTGGGTGGCGGTAGCGACGGGTGCTTCTGGAAGAGATTGCTCTAGGACGTACAGTTTTCGTTCTTGTTTGAGGACGATCCTCAAGTTTCTATACTAGTCCAGGAAATTAGCTCCGTTGAGCTTGTCCTTCTCAAGGACGGATCGTAGAGAGAGAGTATTTGACGTATTAGACGACATGGTGATCTATAACAGTAAAACATGCAGAAATAAGTATCATATCTAGATCATTTAATTATGCCTTTAATTAAATGATCTCCCACTGAATCGTAGAGCGTTGGTAGGGCTAGTCATGGATGTAGGCAAACTCAATTTGCCTACACTACTAGCTCCAAACCAAATAGCGACTACATTCATGTGGGACAAGATCCATATTATATCTCATCTTGAGTTAGATTTGGCTAATCGCCCAAGACTTGGTATACTTAGGTAGGCAATATTTTACCAATTACATCTTATGCAACTCTTGAAACAAAGGATCAAGATCCACATTACACATCATCTTGAGTTAGCTTTGCCTAATCGCCCAAGACTTAGTATAATTGTTCTCTTACCCAATTTTCCCAACTTTTGGGATATGCCTCTAAGTTTCTCAATCCAATTGAGGTGACTTAGTTAAGTCTCACCCAAAGTTCGATAGCGGGACATCACAATTGTCCTCTTGCACTTTACCAAGATAAAATGTGTCGGTTTGCTTTGGCAAACCCAACAACAAATGATCAAGGTAGTTTATGAGTACCAAACTTTGGTAGGCATATCGAGTTGACTTAATTAAGATAAACATTTATCTAATCATGCATCACATACACACATTGCACATATCAACATATAAGCGGTAAAACGTGACATGGTTATGGCCCGTAAACTACGATCTTCTTAAGCCAATGAGAAAATCGATGGTCAACCTAGGGATAACATCTTCTCCAAGTGCATCCTTCAGTCATCTTGTGTCGTCGGCATCCTTCTGGTAACTCCATTCTTCAATGGACACTCCACTTTGATTTTGTACATTACAATTTAGGAAAACTCAAGTTACATTCGAGTCTAAATCTATTTTTACAACTAGGAAAAATAGAGACAAGGCACGACACGCAGGCCGTATTATGAATTACATTAAAACATGCACACACACATATACATCCAATCACATTGGGGTTAAGACCATAACCATGCACCATGTCATCAATCATACACTATAGATTTAGGGCATTGATTTTATTATGAGTGCAAAAACAAAATCGCTCATGAGCAGAAACTCACGGCGGTCTCGGGGTCTCCCTTCCCGGGATGACCTCGAGCGTCTGTCCTCCCGAGGTGGCCTCGGGAGCCTATGATCCAGTATGACCTCAGGGGTCTGACCTCCTAAGATAGTCTCGGGAGCCTAGGGCCCTGCATCACCTCGGGCGTCTGACCTTCCGAGGTGGTCTCGGGAGCCCGACTTCTATATCATACAGTTATATGCAACTTATAACAAAATTTGTCCTACTTCTATATCACATATAAAAGAGCATAAAACTTTGCATGATCTTACGCAAGTGGCTCTGATACCACTGTAGAGATCTCCTGGCGACATAAACACGAAAACACAGCGGAAACAAGATCCCTCGAGCGATCCATGCGAAAGAAAACTCATACGAAGTTCATCTTCTATCTAAAGTGTATACCTTTGGAGCGTGCCTTTACGTTTATCCCGCTCGTCTAAGTGCCACCGGATCTCTTGCATGTTCAAGCGTCCGTGCCTCTATGCGTATCCACACGCACACGATCTCTCAACCTCGGGAAGAACTACCTCTTGCGCATGAGCATTTTTGTATTGACCTACATCATGAGGATATTTTAGTGCGTATCAAAAAAAGGGGTTCTATGCATATCATCTTGCTCCATAACTCATGAGTATTTTTGTATTGACCTACATCACTAATTATATTAGTAGGCAAAACCTCAAGTAATGTTGAAATTACCTTCTTATTTGCCTTCGATTGAGTTTTTTGTTCCTTGGTCCAATATCTTGGTCGGAGTTTCTTCCCATGCTTATCCTTCAGGGCTTCAAATGGATATTTTAGTGTGATCATTTGCTCCCAATCCATATTGAACCATACTTCTATTCGCATCCTTCAATAATCAAAACTCTCTCGGTCGTAAGGAGGTGGAATGATGATGTCGTCCCCTAATCTTTTTTCGAGCGCTATTTCCTCTAGATTTTTGCTCTCCCGTTGATTAGTCCGTAGATGAGTGAACCTTGCTCTGATACCACTTGTTAGAATCTTACCATGAAGCTAGAGGGGGGGTGAATAGCAATTTGTCGATTCTTTCTTCCTACAATGTTAGCGTGCGCAAGCGGAAACAATAATAACAACATCAAACAAATGCTAACACGTCACCTTTACGTGGTTCGGAGATGACGCTCTTACTCCACAGCTGTCCGTAAGGTGGACGATCCCGATCTGTCGGTGGATGATTCCCCGGAAGACCTCCGGCTAGCTCGTGTAGCTTCTTGTGGGTGGAGAATCCTCGCCACAACCCAAACAACACTTCTGAGCTCTTAGACAACTAATTGGCCTTTAACCAAAGCCAAGTTTGTCAAGACTCTCAGCCAAAACCAAGCCCCTTTAAATAATGCTTAATGCTGAGAAGACCGCCACCAGTCGACTGGTCCATTACCAGTCGGCTGGTCCCACTTAGATTCGGTCGTTACAGCTTAACGTTAGAATTTCCAAGTGTCATCAGTCGACTGCTCCAGGGGTAGTCGACTGACCACTAGTCGACTGGTCCATTACCAGTTGACTGATCTTTCTATGGTATACGCCAGTTGCCAGTCGATTCTTTCTATGGTCCATTACCAGTCGACTGATCCACCTCTACACCTAAGGTTTCCCTTCCCCGAGTACACTTCTCTCAGCACTCAAATCCTAGGATTTCCCAAGTACATTTCCCTCAGCACTCGACCCCTCACGACTTAGTTGACTCTTCATTCAGCAGCCTCAATCTGTTGCCTTCGCGCCCTCTTCGTCTTTGGCTCTCGTCCCTCAGATGTGCACATAAGCCCTCGGCTTGCCTCCATGCCATCCTTCACGCATGCCTCGAAGTCTGCATCCCTTCGCTCATCGTTCCTGCTCCAGCAGCCTCGATCTATTGCCTTCAAACCCTCTTCGACTTTAGCCCTCGTCCCTCAGATGTGCACACAAGCCCTCGGCTTGCCTTTATGCCATCCTTCACGTACGCCTCGAAGTCCGCTTCCCTTGGCTCATCGTCCCTGCTTTATCCATGGTCCCTCGGATGCGCACACATGCCCACGACTTGCCTCCATGCCACCCTTCACTGTACCTGAAGACATCCAACCAAGCCTATGTGTATCCTGCAAACCTGCATACTCACATACACATATTAAATACAAGGGTGAACCTAACTTAAACCCTTTTTCTAAACATCAAAACACATGGTCACTCCGGACCATAGATTGCCTCAACAGAAACAACGAAAGTCACGATCTCACTGCTTACCCAAAGAAGTCACTGGAGAAGGGAAGGAGGAAGAAAGGGTGTTAGTTTCGCTGGCATGCAAAAGAGAAATCCCGAAAGGCTCATGTGAAGAGGAAGGTGTCGGCTTGCTCATACGAGGAAGGGAAATCGTAACAAGTCATGCATATGCAATGAAGGGGAGACGAGAGAGATCAGACGATGAAGAAGAAGTAGATGTGGCGTTGGTGGTTTCCAAAAGGTGAGGCGTGAGATGAGGGAAGGGAAAGAAAAGAGTTTTATCAATTATAACATATTTTGCAAAAATATGTTATAACGCATGACCTGAACAAATCCTTTAGCGTTTATATAGTCCGCTCTGACTGTCCATCTGTCTGCGGATGAAAGGTCATACTGAATCGAAGTTCGGTACTATGACCTGCTACAGGCTCTGCTAGAATCGCGATATGAAATGTGGATCTCTATCAGAAATGATACTCATCATAATACCATGTAATCTGATGATCTCGCGGCAGTACAACTCTACCAGTCTGTCCAGTGAATTAGTCCTCTGAATCCCTAAGAAATGCACAAATTTGATTAATTGGTCAATGATTACCCAAATCGCGTTGTATTCTCTCCGAATCCTCGGTAATCCCACGATAAAGTCAATGGTGATATGCTTTCATTTCTACTCAGGAATAGGAATCTTATGGAGTAATCCAGTAGGTCTTTGATGCTCGACTTTCACTTGATGGCACATTAGACATCTAACTATAAAGTCCACGATGTTTTTCTTCATATTGTTCTATCAGTAGGAATGTCTCAAATCTCGATACATACGGTTTCCGCCAGGATGTATCACAAACCGAGATCGATAAGCCTCCTAAAACAACTCCTCCAAGACCAGATGTGACTCAGGTACACATAATCTCCCTCAAAAATACAGAATTCCCTCATCATCTTGTATAAAGTCAGTCTGCTGCTATGGGATTACTTGGCTGCCTAGGAACTGCAGATGTTGGTCACTGACCTGAGTCTATCTGATCCTCGTCTTAATCAAGACTGAGAACCATAGTCACCAATAACCCTTTTTCTATCTGACCCTGCTCATTCAACCCCAACTCTGAGAAGCTCTGAATTAACTTTGTGACCATAACCCGGTGACAGGCAAGAACACTCCAGGATTTCCTGCTCAGTGCATTTGCTATTACATTAGCTTTCTCTGGATGATAACTAATGGTGTAGTCATAATCTTTCAGGAACTCCATCCATCTCCTTTGACGAAAATACAACTCCTTCTGAGTGAACAAATACTTGGGGCTCTTGTGATCCATAAAAATCTCAAATATGATGTCGTACAGATAGTGCCTCCATATCTTCAGAGCAAAAATGATGGTGGCAAAGCTCTAAGTCATGGACTACATAGTTCTTCTCATAATCCTTCAGCTGACGAAAAATATAAGAGACTACCCGTTCATGCTGCATCAACATCGCACCCAAACCCTGATGCGATGCGTCAATGTATAGTATGACATTGTCCTCCCCCGAAAGCAACACCAAAATAGGCGCAGACACCAATCGTTGTTTCAACTACTAAAAATTAGTCTCACAAGCCTCTGTCCAAACAAACTTCATGTGGTTTGTAGTTAGACGTGTCAACGGTATAGCAACGCTGGAAAACCCCTGAATGAATAGTCGATAATAACCAGCCAATCCCAGAAAACTGCGCATTTCCTGAACTGACTTCGGTTGCTCCCAATTGATAACAGTCTCGATCTTCTAGGGATCTTCATAAAATTTTGCATATTTTTCTAAATGGTCAAAAGATAATGAATAATATCCAAAAAATCTGGTTTTCCAAAATTAATCTTGAAAATATTTTTAAATTTTAAATTTTAAATTTTGATTTTTGTTAAAAAATTCATAACAAATTATTTAACGGGGAAATAATTCCAAAAATATTTCTATGGATGCTTAATTCGTCTATCACTAAAAAATTTAAAGCGAATTAAATCTCGACATAAAACTTTCGAAATAATATTTTCAAGTAAGTGTAAAGATTTCTCGCAATTAAATCTAAACAGAAATAATTAAATTCTAAAAAAATTATTATAATAAATTTATGAATCCAAAATAAATTTCTATCTATTGGATTTATTAAAAAAATTTGCAATTTAGTCTTTATAATTTTTTAAATACAAGTTAAGTCTTTCATAATTTCTAAAGTGAAAGAAAATTGAACAATTGATATTTCAAATTTTTAAGTTTCCATTGACTCTTTCATTTTAATTTTTTATTTTATCAAAATCTTCTAATGGACATGCTTTAGCTAAGATGGTTTTTAAATCCATATTATCCTTTTTATTTTAATATACTTAGATCTAAGTTTGCATAAAGATCTAGATATGAATTTGATACTTTGAAAAAGTTGGTCAGAAGATAGAAGACGTACTTTCCTTATCATTTTGGATTCGTAATTTGAGTCTCCTCCTTTATTGTTGCTTTCCTTTGATGTAGCTACCCCTTCATCGATGTTCTCAACTTTATGACTAGCCATTAGTGTTAGTTCCGCATACTCCTCAAGCTTGGATTCTGAGAAGGACGGCTTGCTTCACGTCGCTTTGAGATTCTTGTGCTTGTTTCATCTTGATTCTTTTTCTTTCTCCTTGTTTTTCAGTTTCGGACAGTTATCCTTGATATGCCCTTCTTCTTGGTAGTTGTAGCACGGAATTTTCATTTTTCTCCTCAATAGCTTTGTTGCGTGTTTCTTATCAAAATTGATAGATTTAAAAAACTTTGAAAATTTTCTTACCATGTATGCTTTTTTATCCTCATTGAGGATATTCCTAAATTTGATTCGTTTTTTTGGGCTTTCAGCATTAGGTTCAAATTCGCCTCTTTTTCTTTTCTTAAGCTTCCACATCTAGACTCGCGTAATTCGAAAATAAAAAATAACTCTTCTAAAGTACTTACCTCGAGGTCTTTCGAAATGCAGTATGTGTTTATAATTGAGATTCACTCTTGAGTTGTTGGAAAAAAAATCAGTGTGTATCTGATTGAGTCTCGATTAATTATCATTTCTTCGAGGTTGGTTAGATTGGTGATTAGCTCCTTGATCTTTGCGTATAGTTGAGCCACCATTTTTTTTTTCTTCCATCCGAAGGTTTGTAAGTTGATTTTGGAGGATGTCCCGTCTTGCCAGCTTGCCTTCAATGTCCCATCGTGAAGCTCCTGGAATTTCTCCCAGAGTTCTTAAGTCGAGTCATAGGTGTCAATCCGATTAACTTCTTGGGATGGTAGTATACTCAGTAAATGGAACTATGCTTTGTAGTTGGTCACAAAGTCAACCTGCTCCTTTTTGCTCTATAGTTGTTCTTCCTTTTCTTCTCCATGTTGATTTTTGGGTACTACAAAATCATACATAATTGTTAGAAAATATTGAAATCGGTTTTAAAGAACACCTCCATTTGATGCTTCCCCAATGCTAACTCTCCCTTTAGCGGGTGAATGCTTGATCAGGCTATCTTCTTATTGTTTTAGTCGGTGATCAGTCATTTTGAAGTGGTTGGGCTCGGATACCAATTGTCAGATCGTATATGTCTGCTAGAGGGGGGTTAATAGCCCCGCATATAAAATTAATTATTTTGCTAGCGTTCTTTAGCAATGACACATACACATTAGTTAATAAATAATAAGTAATACATTAATTAATAAAAGGATAAAAGATGTAATTGGTTTATAACCCTTGGGTTGCTAGTCCAAGACTTATGCAAGCTCATTATTCATCTTCTTCTTTGAACAAAACGACGGAGGCAAAGTACCCTTTTATAGAAGTTGGAAGCACGTGAAGAGACTAGCACATAATTGAAAGTACAGAATGTGTTATCTAATTTCGAGCTCAAGGGATTCTATTTATAGCTCCCTGAATAAACTAGGTGTTTTCTAACGTGGCGCATTCCGGGCGTCTAGAAGTGGTCCAGACGCCTAGAGTTGGTCGGCGTTGATCCACTTGGGAACTAGTGTCTAGATGACTTTGGCGATCTAGGCGCCTGGAGTTTTGCTGACATGGCTTCGAGTTTGATCTCTTCGACAAATGACTTACTGACGTGGAAACCCATTCCGGGAGCCTGGAATCTGGGCACCTGGATTAGATCCAAGCGTTTGGCATGACCAACTCAGAGTTGACCATTCATTCTCGTCTTTTGGGTGATACTTCGGTTGTTTGGAGTCGTGCTCACTCGAATCCAACTCCGACCTTCTCAAGAAAACTCCTCCCTGATTTCTCGTCCCTCAGACCTAGGGTTGTAAATAAGTCGAGTTGAGCCGAGCTTTGTGGTGTTTAAGCTTGTTTGATAAGGTAATCGAGCTAAGCCGAGCCGAGCTTAAAATGAACCAAGCCTTTGAAATGATTGTTCAAGCTTGGCTTGGTTTATTTTTTATGAGCTTGAGCTTATTTGAAGCTTGGTTCATTTAGATATTGTCGAGCTCTTAATTCAAGCTTGGCTTGATTTATTTTTTATGAGTTTGAGATTGTTTAAAGCTTGGCTTGAGCTTGTTTCGTTTAGATGTTATTGAGTTCTTAATTCATGCTTGACTTGAGCTTAGTTTGTTTAGACGTTATCGAATTCTCAATTTAAGCTTGTTTGATTGTTTGAAACTTTTATTTGTTTGATTGATTATTGAGATTGATAATTCAAATTTATTTATTTGTTTATTTTATTTTTATTTATTTAGTATGTTGATAACATTTTTATTAATGCACATGGCTCGTGAATATTGTTCACGAAGGTTGTTCATGGACATTGTTCATGAACATTCATGAACGTTATTATATTGCTTATGAACGTTGTTCACGAATATTAATAAGTAATAAGTTGAACATGTATGTGTTTAAACTTATTTATTTAATTTAATGAGTTATTCAAAATTTTTATTTAATTCATCTCATCTATATTAAATAGATATAAATACGTTCTTATCAATATTTGGGGAATCCAATCAACAAAAGACATGCAAGATAGCACAGGACCCAACGAATCACTGTGGCTCAGATTCCCGGATTGCCATTCCGCCACGTTTGCTACAAAGATCTCACCCCGTCAAAGCACCAGCCACTGAGGGAAGAGATAAAGATTCCACAAGATAAGCGGAAATCAGGTGGCCTTGGGCATTAAAACGACGCCCCAATTCCAATTCCAAACGCAGCACCTCTCCTCCATCAATCTGCTCAAATGGCTTCCACCACGGCGATCTACTCCCCATCCTTCGTCGGCAAGCCCGTCAAGCTCGCCCCCTCACTCTCCGACGGCCTTGGCGGCGGCGGCCGGTTCACCATGCGGAAGACCGGCGGCAGACCCAAGCCAGCGGTGTCGGGGAGCCCCTGGTACGGCCCCGACCGCGTCAAGTACCTCGGCCCCTTCTCCGGCGAGCCCCCGTCCTACCTCACCGGTGAGTTCCCCGGTGACTATGGGTGGGACACAGCCGGCCTCTCCGCCGACCCCGAGACGTTCGCCAAGAACCGGGAGCTGGAGGTGATCCACTGCCGGTGGTCCATGCTGGGAGCGCTGGGCTGCGTCTTCCCGGAGCTCCTCTCCCGCAACGGTGTTAAGTTCGGCGAGGCGGTTTGGTTCAAGGCCGGGTCGCAGATCTTCTCTGAGGGCGGCCTTGACTATCTCGGCAACCCCAGCCTAATCCACGCGCAGAGCATCCTGGCCATATGGGCGTGCCAGGTGGTGCTGATGGGCGCCGTGGAGGGGTACCGTGTGGCCGGCGGCCCGCTCGGGGAGGTGGTGGACCCGCTCTATCCCGGAGGGAGCTTCGACCCGCTGGGTCTAGCCGACGATCCTGAGGCTTTCGCAGAGCTGAAGGTGAAGGAGATCAAGAACGGGCGGCTGGCCATGTTCTCCATGTTCGGCTTCTTCGTGCAAGCCATCGTCACTGGAAAGGGGCCGCTGGAGAACCTCGCCGACCACCTGGCCGACCCGGTGAACAACAACGCATGGGCCTACGCCACCAACTTCGTTCCCGGCAAATGAGAACACTGTGCGTGTTAAGACTGTAAACTGAGATGTACATTAATGTTGTTCCAATGAGAATGGGAATGTGTGACCGAATGAATCGGAGTTTGTAAGTGACTCTGTCTTTGCTCTGACTCGCATGGTTAACCTCAATTGCAAAAAGGTTATTATGTTCACCTCTGACATTTCTCATAATACATACCCAAGTTAAGTGATGAAAGATAAATTACTAGATCAATTTATAATCGAACGTCAATCGCTAAGAGATGGGATGTGTTTATCTCCAAGGATACGACCTCGGAAAATGATCCCTTCCCCGTTATTGTAGATCTGTCTCCTAATCAATTGAGTACTCTCGTGGGAACCGTATGGTTAGCATCAAGAGCATAACTGACTAATACATTTAAGTGATGCAAATGAGAAATCATAAACAGTCATATTGAAACTCCTTCATAGTCACATACTTATACATTTGCAGAGTTAGTTTTTAGTTCTCAGACAAGGAGTGAACATAATCTAGATTGCAAAAACAGCCAAGTAATGAAAAATATAATCTAGCTTGAAAAACATGCAAAAGGTAAAGCTTGACATCAGATTACATCTCTGAAAGAGAGAGCCAGCCTTCTCACAAACCATCTGATTGACTAAAAACAAAGGAAGAATTGGTCGAACAAATATGTTCTGAATCTGTATGTAGCTAAGGAGAAGTTTAATTAGCTTCTGGACAGCAACATAGCACTCAATACTTTATCAAATGGCATAGCACTCAATACTTTATCTAAGTGGCAATGATTATTATAAATCTTAACACTCATGTTTATGAATAAAAGAATTCTTCCTGCACTTGCTTGTGACCATAACCTCTCTCTCTCTCTATAGTTATTTCAGATCTATATATAGATTGTTAGTGTATTTCATATCGTCTTCATTTCAGTCTAAGCATTTCTAAAGTTCATAATTGCTTCCTCTCATGGTTTTATTATTCCTTTGTGTTATTTCTTGAGGGTCCTTGTACACCCAACAGTTGCCCCCAGAGTTATGGTATAGCGGAAGGATGACTAATCATTATTTTAGACATCTATGGTTGGATCCCCAGCTACGGCATATTTGCAGGAATTTTTTCTTCAAATGTGATACGAATCCTGGGACGTCGGGCTTCTGGATCGTCCTCCGCGAGCACTTTCTGATTTATCCTGGTAGTCGATAGAAAATTTTCGTAGAGCCAGATCGATCGTCTGAGATTGAAAAAATCTTGTTAATAATTGTTTTTTTTTTACACACCCAACAGTTTGATTGTCTCTATTTTATAAGAATTTATTTACCGGTATCATCCATTCATCTTTCCCTTTTTAGTTGGAGTGTTTTGACCATGCATTTCTTTCAATCTAATAGTAATGGCCGATATCACTTATGGGGACCAGAAACATGAGAAGGCGAGTAGAATAGTGACAAAGAGTACTGACTACGAGGAGTATAAGTATTTTTTTAAAATATATATAACAAGTATATATCTAAGACTCTCTGTAATATAAATTAATGATTTCTATTAGGGCATCTGCATCGATGCATTCTCGATGATGGTACATTCATCGGGCGTTAATGCACGGAGTGCATTAATGCCGATATGGGATCGTGCGTTAAAGGCTGACGCGATTAACACATTCATATGCTTCAACGCGTTAATCGTGTGTGACAGAGCATTCTTAATCGATTAGGGATGTCTCCCATCCCTATCGATTGGGGGCAGCCCCCAATTGATTAGGGGCATGATTGGGGGCTGGGGCTAAAGCCTTGCCCCCCAATAGATTGGGGATAGGTAACGGTCGGCTAGTAAACTTATCAAGGGCCATCTCTAAACGGTCATTGACACTAACGACTATTTTAATTAAAAAATTAAATTTTCATCTATAAATACTCATCACCTTATATAATTCTCATTTGAATCTTTAAACACCTCCCTCCCTCTCTCTAACAATCACTCTCATTTCAATCTTCAAATCCTCACTCTCTCCTTCTAAAATCTCTTCTCTATTATTTTCCTTCGAAATGAATGAAAATAATCGAGGATTTTTTAGAAATTTTTTAGAAAACACTTCTTCACAAAATTCCCAAATTCCACCAAATTATCCATATTTTCCATATCTATCAAATTATCCACATAATCCATACCTACCAAATAACCCATATGGTCCATATCCATCAAATTATTCATATAATTCATATCCACAAAATTATCCATCTAATCCACTTACAACCGACATGCCTTTTGCATATCTGACGGAAAGTGATCCATTTACTCTGACTTTTGTTCCAGAGACTCAAGTGTCCGACCACAAATTTCCAATTGAAGTTATTGATTTAGAGAAGACGGATTTTGGCACTGTGGGTAGAAGAAAACGTTCAACATAGAGTAAGGCTGAAGATGAGGTTTTGGCTAGATTGTTTGTCACTAGCAACGATGATCCAATCATCGATAATGATCAGAAGATTGATGCTTTCTGGGATCGTATTGCTAGCTACTACAAAAAGAATCGTCATCAAGGTACACCCAACAGAAATACAAGTATCATACGATTGTACTAACATAATACCATACAAAAAAGTATATCACTTCAACACAAATTATAATAGCGTTTATAGTGCGTATCGTAGCGACCACAGTGATAAAGATATATTGCGGTTTGTGTATGAAAATATCATGAGAAAAATAATAACATTACATTTAATCTTGAGTATGTGGAGGATTATAAAAGACCGTCCGATATTTACTCCACAATCCGTTGATCACATTGTTAGCATGAAGAAGGCAAAATCTCGGAGTCGGGAACAAGCAATACCTCATCTAACCAAGATGTTGGTCTATATGTAGACCTTAATGAAGAAGAAACTCATTTAATGGGTCAGAAGGCAGCAACCAGAAAAGGAAAAAGCAAAATGAAATCAGGCATTAAAGGTATAATAACAAATTTAGATAATATGTTTGTAAAGTTTACTGAGTATACAAGCATAAAAATGACTGAAGTTGGAATGAAACAAAAACAACTCGAAGTTGATGAGATAAAAGTAAAAATTGCTGAAATGAAAGCAAAGGTTGCCTTAGCCAAAGTTCAATTAAAGGAATATGTAATCTTTTTGAAGGATACTTTACAAATGACACAAGAGCAACTTATCATCCATAACATCTATATCAAGAGATTAGGAGGAGATGTAATATGTAATTTTTATTTATTATAATTTTCAATTATTGTACTTTTTCAATTAATATAATTTTCGATCATTATCATTTTTAATTAATATAATTTTCTATTATTTTATTTTTTAAATTCATTTATAATTTTTGGTCAATTAATATAACCGTTAAAAATTAGCCGTTGGAATATAATCGTTGTAATATATCAGTTGGAATATAACCGTTGTAATATAGCTGTTGGAATATAGTCGTTGACAAGAACAAATAAATATGCATCTTGTGTTCTACAATTCTTCATTCTTCAAGTAGTTGATGAATTCATTTCCTTTTCATTCTTCATTCTTCGATCATTGTGCTCTACAATTCGTCATTCTTCATAGCTCTGAATTCGTTTCCTCCAAATATGTCTCAATCTTCAAGTAACACTACCTCCGATTCAACAAGTGAAGATTCTTGTTGAAAATTTTGACGAAGGTTATGATCCGGGGAATGAGTTAATGTCATTGATACTTCAACAAAGCCGACAAATAATTGAAGCATATCAAAGAAATAACGAGATACGACAAAAAAGAAGGTTCATCCAAAGTGATTATTTCTCCATAAACCCAGTGTATCCAAATCAAATAATTCGAAGACGATTTCGCATTTGTCACATAGTGAATGCACTTGAGAGTCATTCATCATTTTTTCAACAGAGGGATGATGCTGCGAGTAGACAAGGTTTGACACCATTACAAAAAAATGCACAACTGTGATTCGCCAATTAGCTTATGGAGTCCCAACCGACCATCTTGATGAGTACCTACACATGGGTAAATCAACCACCATCCAATGCTTTTTCAAGTTCTGCGTTTATGTGGTTGAACTCTTTAGTGATCATTACTTGAGAATGCCGAATGCTGATGATGTTTAACGTTTTTTTTTCAATTGCATGATGAGAGGCATGACTTCCTTGGAATGTTAGGCATCCTTGATTGCATTCATTGGGAATGAAAAATTTTTCCAGTTACTTGGAAAGGCTAATTCACAAGAGGTCATGAATCACCAACAATCATGCTTAAAGCGGTAGCGTCTCAAGACTTGTGGATAAGACATGCATTCTTTGATATCACAGGTTCACGTAATGATCTTAATGTGTTTTATAAATCTTTTATATTCAATAACATCTTGTAAGGAAATGCCTCGGATATTAATTTCACGATCAACAACACTCAATATAAGAAGGGGTATTATCTAACAGATGGAATATATCCGGAATGAGCTATTTTCGTGAAGGCTTTTCCTTGCCCGGAAGATTCCAAGAGGAGATTGTTTAAGGAAAGATAAGAGGCTGCAAGAAAAGATGTTGAACAAGCATTTGAGGTGCTCCAAGCTCGATGGGCAATTGTCAGAGGTCCAACTCATTATTGGTATAGAAAAAAGTTATAATATATTATGTTAGCATGTATTATTTTGCACAATATAATTGTAGAAGATGAGGGAGTTCACATGACAAATTGGTACAACGATCAAGGTTACGAACTTGCACAACCCGTCTAGGGCTTAAATCAAGGATTTCATGATTATCTTCGGACAAATTCCCAACTACGTGACAGTCATGCGCATCACCAACTTCATGCCGACTTAGTTGAACATATTTGGTCACAATACAACAATAACCTCTGAATTAGTATTTTATAATTTTGCTTTATGTTTAATTATATGTTATTTTTAATTATATATAAGTGTGTTTTTTTATATTGTACTCTTTCATTTTGAATTTATAATAATATTTTAATTTTTAATAATAATAAATATATTAAAAAAATATTATTATTATTTATTTTAAATAATAATCATTTAAATTGGTAAATCAAGTTGAAAATAAAGAGTGTGTATGTGAGAGAATGTATATGTGAGATAATGTGTATGTGGCATGTGGATGAGTGGATCCCACAAATAATGATATTAAATGTTAAACGATGTGAGAGAATGAAGATGTTAATGTTATGTGTATGTGGCATGTGGACCCCATACTTTTTGATGAGGTGGCAGCTGTTATAACGTCAAAGGTGTTAAACCATTGCAAATGCTCTTATAGACAACTTTACTTTTATATTGTAAATTTGGCAGAAATAATTATTAGTAAATTTTTATATTATTTTATAATCTAATTATAATTCAACCAAACACTCATGATTTATGCGTAATATATATAAAAAAGAAAGCACAGGGTGGCAAAAGGTGATTCACTCACCCCCACCGCTCCTGCCAACCCCTCCCAAGGTCTGAGGGATTGTCCACCTGAAGGACAAGCCGTAGAGTCGGAGCAAGCAATCTCTGAATCACGTAAATGATAAGTGCTAACGTTTGTATTCTTAATTTCATTGTTTTATTTTGTTTCCGCTTGTGTGAAGCTAACGCTTGTAGAAAAAATCGACGAAAGTTCGATAATTGACTATTTACCCTCCTCTAGCCATACGATCAAGATCTAATAAGTGGAATCAGAGCATGGTTCGTTTCAGAAGAACTCATCGTCAATTGAAACATTAAAATGGTGTTTCAAGAGGGATATAGAACCACACGACCACTTTTCTTCGATGATAATTGAAGGGGTTGAACATCCACTGGTTGACATGTGGCATAGGTGTTAGTGATATGAGAGAAGTGTCCTAAGGCAATCGCCTTATGATTGTAAACATTTATTTCAATAAATGAAAATTTACTATTTGAGTATACATGTTTGTGTATTTGATTGGGATCTTAAACTCATTTACTGAATGTCCGCAATACAATTCACAGCATGAGAGAATTTGTGATGGAATCACAACTAGTGATTATCTCTACATGTGCAATTGTGAAGTATTGAAAATATCCCTAGTCGATGAATTGATAAATACGGACGCTGTCAATTCTGTTGAGACTAGTATGGGTTATTCTCTAATCAGCTGATTTTCACTGGCTAGTGACATTGGGATGTCCGGAGATAAACATGGATGCTAGTTAAGGGAGCTAGTTCATTGGAGTGACTGACTGTAAAACTTCATATGGTAATCTACATATAGATATGTCAATCAAAGTTATTACTGCAGCTTAAGTGCGATGTTCCTTTGACTTGCGGTGTTCAAGTCATCTTGGTCATGGAGACTTATACTTTAACATCTTAAGCAAGCATCTCCAAGGAGGTGTGGACCCAGGATGGTTGGGTATAAGCCGAAGTGCCCGAAGATGTTTGAACAGCCTACAAAGGATTCACCACTCCTTGCGAGGAGATGTATACCCAGGCCTATCGTCGGATTGTTATTCAAAGCCTCTGGCCAGAGCATGTCATGTTTAGAGTATGAGTCTCTTAAATACATGAGAGTAATTAGAAATCCAAAGGACGAGAGAACGTTACTTGGGCTAGGTGTGACGTAATTAGCCTAGTAGGGACTGACACACACAGACCATGTCCTGAACCAAGTGGGTATAAGATGGTGAAGGGAATGAGGCACGATTCATTAGAGCTGCTGAAGGGTTTCAGAATCATTTCTGAGGTCAACCGTTGATCTTTCGATTAATTGGGGGTCATGATGTACTACTAGGTGTCACTCATGATCATTCTATAATTGGTTGATTATAGACGGCCAACATAAATCGAAAGCCTATTTAGTCACACGCACTACGAGTAATCCGAGGGATTTAAAACGAGTTGAAAATTAGATTTTTCGATCAAGAGAAATAAGTCGAATCTGAATTTATCAGAGGCGCACGGGAAGCTCAAAATGGCTAAGTCTTTTGAAGGCTTATTGTACGAATTAAATGAGTTTAATTCGCGATGGGTTTGGCTTAGTGTGGCCGGCCAAAGAGGGTGCCCACCCTCTTTGGTTTGGCCGGCCACTACAAGGAGAGAAAATTAATTTATTTGGTTTATTTTATAAAATAAATCAAGCGCGATTTGTTTTATAAAATTATGGATAAATAAATCTATATAAAGAAATTTATATAAAGAGATTTATATAAAGAAATTTATAGAAATTTATTCTTTTTATGGAAATTAAAATGAACCATGGATCGGTTTATTTTAATTTTATAAAATCAATTATGAATTGATTTTTTTCCATGATAAGAAAAATTTATAAATTTCTTGTAAATTTTATTCTATAATAAAAGGAGATATGTATTTGTTTTATTATAAAGTTAGTTATAATAAAACTTGGCATAAACGGAATAATTCATAAGAAAAATTTATAGGATAAATTTCTTATGAAAAATTCCGTTAAAGGGGAGACTTGGCAAGGGAGAGGCTACTATATAAAGGAACCAAGGCTAGGCTTGAATTCCTCAATTGAGTTATCAAGAGATCTAGTAGCTCTCTCCCTCTCTTATTCTCCCCCTCTCCTTCTCTCCTCCTCCTAGGGCCGGCGCCCTCCTCTTCACCCTAGGGTCGGCGCCCACTCCTCCTAGGGTCGGCGCACCTTCACCTCCTAGGGTTGGCATGAGCTACCTCCACCAAGAAGGTGCCAAAGAAGAAGAAGAAGAAGCGGGTCGCAACTCCTTCCTTCCCGGAATCTTGATTCTGTTGCTTGGTGGTTAGTTTCCATCTTTCTCTCTTGATATTCTAATTGTGCTTTTGGAGAATCTAGTAGTTCTCGTTGGCACAAAACTCGTGGCTTTGCGAAGTCATCCCGAAGAGAACTCGGCGTGGACGCGAATAGAGGCGGAGCTTCCAAGGGACGCTACGGTTGGATCTCGTCCCTTTCTTCGAGTTACGCGAGGTACAAAGTAATTAGTTTACTTTTCTGCAAAATTTTAACTTATGATCATGTCCACACATCATAAGGTCGCATGCTAGATACGTGGTTAAAAATAATTTGAGAAATTATTTATGCTAATTCTTCCGCTGCACGTAAATATTTTAAAATTTACGAACCCATATCCTTGTCAACATGCACCCGGTCCCAACAATAGGGAAGCTACGTGCCAAGGCCCACTGAACTTGAAGGCATAGGTCGGGCTCCCGAGACCACCTTGGGAGTGCAAGCGCTCGTGGCTGGCCGAGCCGTAAGCTCCTGAGACCCCCTCGGGAGGACAGACCCCAGAGGTCAGGTCGGGCTGTAAGCTCCTGAGACCCCCTCAGGAGGACATACCCCTAAGGTCAGGCCGGGTTGTAAGTTCCCGAGACCACCTCGGGCCATAAGCTCCCGAGACCAACTCAGGAGAACAGACCCCCGAGACCATCCCAGGACCATCTCGAGGGGGGGGGGGGGGTAGAGCCCAAAGGTCAATACACCAGATAGATTGACTTCAAGTGACCGTTCCTCTTTCTGGATTAGGAAAGTCATTGGATAATTATTATCTGTTACACGAGACAATTAAGACCTTAATAATCACTGCGGTCGTTACTTAAAAGTTATCAAGTAACCGACGAGTACGAAACGTGGAGGAGAACGTGGAGATACGTGTGACCCAGCCCTCAGGTATATAAAGTGCCTCGACACGTAGGTAATGGGGGTACACTCTGAAATTCATGAACATTTTTTACTTCCTCGTTGTCCTCCTGCAAGTGACCTAGATTCTGACTTGAGTGTCGGAGTGGCCTCCGCCGGAAAACCTCCAGCGTGTTTCCATTAACGCTCGTGTTAATCTCGTAGGGGGTGATCTTCTTCTCCCAGTCATCATCCTGGTGGGCTGCACTCTGGTGACTCGCCATTCGCGTCAATTCTTTTCCGGAACAATAATGATTTCGCATATTAGAAATGTAGGATGGAATATTATTTAATGAACAATATTGAAAATTGGTTTAGATTAGTAGATGATTTTGAGATGCCGAAGGATGAGAGTGGAGCACCTCTCTCAACAAAAAATTGGACAAAAGAAATGATGAAGAAAGCTCAAGCAAACGCGCACTACTAGAATTTTTGCATTCAACAACACATAATCGACAACGGTTTTTTGATAAACTGTTGTCGTATGTCAATTTAACAACAGTTTTAGTATTAACCGTTGTTGTTGTTGGTCTGTATACGTAAAAAGACAACAGTAATAACAAAATGTTGTCGTATGTATACTCAACGACAACAGTTACAAAATAACTGTTGTCTATAGGCGGGATTTACAACAACTGATGTGATAAACTGTTGTCTATTATGACAATAGACAACATTTATATTAAACTGTTGTTGTTGTATTGTTGTGCTGTTCAAGCAATAAACAAAATTTATATTTATTTTTAAACAAAATTTATATTATTGTTGTGCTGTTCAAGCAATAATAAATTAACCAATTTATATTTATTTTTAAACTCATCATTAAAACCCTAAACTAATCATTAAAAAGCCCCTCACCTAAAATCCCTCATTTTCGCTCGCTCGCTCGCAGCCAAAGCCCGCAGCCACTCGATCCTTACTCTTTCTTCTTCGTGTGACCTAGCCGCAGGTGAAGCCACTGCCCTGTGATTTGATTCCCTTTCCGCTCAATCCAAGCAGATGAGCTTTCCTTCCTCCTCAACACTTCTCCGCGAACCCTAGCCGCGGCTGAAGCTACTCCAACCCGATCTCTTCTTCCCCCATGCCTTCGCGAGTCCTAATGGAAGCCGAAGCCTATCCGACGGCTACTCCTTTCGCTTTCACGCACGCGACGAGGGGCGACACTAAGTTGTAGTCGGAGGTAGGCTCGCGACGCAGGGAACCCTAGACCATTGCTTTCTTCCGAGGATCCCTGCTTGTTCATTCTGATCGTAGCTGTTGGGGTCGCTAATCACAGGTAAGGAGCCTTATCTAGGTTTAATCTTTGATGGTTTCTGAATTTGGATCAGATAGATTGAATCTATCATATTAGGCTTTGGTTGTGAGCTTAACGGGAGTTTTATAGCTGGTTTGATCCATGTTTTCAGTGGAATTGTAGACTTACGAGACTCCCTACTGATCGCCGGAGCTGAGGAGGGTCGTCGGGGCTGCTAGGTAAGGGTTCTAATGTTGAAAATTCTGTTGCAGGTAATGATTTTGGGGGTGGATGGTTTTCCTTCTTTAATAGTGAAGTAAGCAGTCTTCCTATGTTTTGATCAGTTGTTGGATTCCTTCTCACCATGTGATTGTGCCCTAAATGTTAGCATGCGACCCTGTGAGATGCTGTTGTGAGCTCAGTTCGTCAACCAAGTTAGTTTCCTACCCTATGATTTCTAACATCTCCTGCCGTAGGGCATCTCCTTCCTTATAAGACACAATGTACTTTTATTTCCTATGGTTTGGGTTAGGCATAATTTCTGATGAATTTTCTTTTTTTCTTTCCCTTAGAATCATATAGCATGAATTATCAATACTTGTATTAGCAATCAATACTTGATTTATTAAAGATAAATTGTCAATTATGTATTATGATCTCGTAAATATTGTTTTTAGAAATCTTATTCTCTCTTAGTGATATCTCAATCATTCTTTCCCCAAAACTTACTCATTAACTTAATCTCTCTAAAATATTGAAGGTAATGGTAAATTTGTCTTCCACATGGTATGCTTGGTCTTGAATAAAATATTTTTTTGCGTATATTAGTTCATTCTTTAAAGAAGATTTTATTCATCATTAAGAACTGAATTACATCTTGTTGCCTTTTTCTCCTTTGTACAGGTTCTAATAGTATAGAGGAATATATCCTCGCTCTATCCATGGGGCTTACTTCCATTTTCATGTACATAATAGAACTTGTTTTTGCTAACTGTTCTTTTGATGACTAGTTTGTCTTGTTTTTTATTATGTCCTTTGTCCTTTTTTCTATTTTTCTTTGTCTTGTTGAGGAAGTAATAACTACTTGTTAATGTAGGTCTTTTCTTGATACACAGTACTCTTACCGTCTAATGAAATTGAAGTTGATGCTAAGATCAAGCATAATGACCACAATCTACCACAAGGTCATACAATGCTTTTCTATACATTTAGAAAGATTGGTATATTACCTTTCAAGTTTCATTTACTATTACTACAACAAATTATTGAGACATGTGAACTTTTCTCAACATAATGGATTGTGTTGAGAAGCCAACATAATGGATTGGTATATTACCTCTCAAATATTCTAAAATCAAATTAGATTTTCACAATGAAGCCAACATACAATTGCTTAGCAATGACATGTGAACTTGTCTCAACATAATGGATTGTGTTGGTCCACAACACAATTTGCTTAAAATGTTGATGCAGTTTGTATATTCTTACCATAATTGCTAGAAAGACGAGGCTCTAAACACTCAGGGACATGCAATGTAAAGGACTGTAGCTTCTGTATATATTATAGCTCATGTGTGATGTGTAAAAGGTAACAATTACTTTCTTGGAGGATTTGATGTTGTGTTTGTTGGGAAGTAAATGCGACCATGTTTTTATGAATCCTCTCCTATTTCACTTTACTTGTTAGAACTACTTAACAGACTTAACGTACTTGAATTATAAATTTCGTTTGTGTTATTTCTCCTAACAAAAAACAATTCGTTAGTTCTACCAAAAAGTCACTTAAGTATTGTATATACACTAGAATAGCATCCTTTACTCATTGAAATTTTCTCCTAGTTTACCTTACTCTTTGGAATTCTTTAGTAACTTATCATGCTTGAATTAATGATTTTGTTTGTTATTTATCCTAACAGCTTAATGAACTTCAGTTGAAGACTATTTTCTAGCTTATTAAGCATTTATCTGATGCTTTTGCATGGCCTTCTTTTCAAATTGAAGTTTACTTTGCTTAAAAATGCAAGCAAACATTTTTACAGATTTGTTGCGTATCCAATGTTACAAATACAAATAATGCAGCATTTTGTTTTGACTTATTTATTTTCTATATCATTTCAGAAACAAGATTTTCACTTGGATCATCGTCATTTGACCCTGCTATCACCGCCAGTTAGTGCATTTACACTTGAAATTGAGGCAGAGATGTATCCACAAAAGAATACATCATTAGAGGTATTATATTGCTGTGGTTGCTAGTGGTGTAGCTTCGTGCTTTTCTGATTGTTTCCTTTTTCAGGGTTTGTACAAGTCCTCTGGAAATTTTTGCACACAGTGTGAAGCTGAAGGTTTTCGGAAAATAACCTTTTATCAGGTTTTTCATAATCAATGTAATATGCTTCAATTTTCTCTTTAGTTGTACATGGACTCTGAATATGTTCATTCAGATGCTACTTCTGTAAGAATATTTTTGGTGAAAAAGAAGGTTCCCAATTTATGTAAATGTTATTGCCAGGATCGCCCTGATGTGATGGCAAGATATACTTGTAGAATTGAAGCTGATAAGTCTCTTTATCCAGTGCTTTTATCTAACGGAAATCTGATAGAGCAAGGTGATCTGGAGGTATAATTTTCTTTTGCAAGCATTACAAGTCTTTGTTAGTTATGCTGGTGGCAACAACCTTTGTTTGAACATGCTCTACTCAGGATGGGAAGCATTATGCTTTATGGGAAGATCCTTTTAAAAAACCATGCTACTTGTTTGCATTAGTTGCTGGACAACTAGAAAGCAGAGTTGATAAATTTGTCACTCGCTCTGGACGTGAGGTTACCTTGAGGATTTGGACACCCTCAGATGATGTACCCAAAACTGCCCATGCGATGTATTCTCTTAAAGCAGCTATGAAATGGGATGAAGAAGTGAGATTTGGTCTATACTTGATGTTCATGATATTATTCATGTTCAAATTGTGGACTGATCTTTATTCTTCTTGTAATACAGGTTTTTGGTCTTGAATATGATCTTGATTTGTTCAACATTGTGGCTGTTCCTGATTTTAACATGTAAGCTATCCAATTAGTTGTATGGTCTATAAAATTTGTGATCTACATATTAATTAGGGAATAAATATGATGGGCTGTTCTCTTTCAATGTGTTACCTGTGTGGTCCTGTACAGCTAGCTGTATGTTTTCTAATATTTGTGATCTTAAATATTCATTGATAAAGAAATATGATAGGCTATGTAGCATTTTAGTTTGTATCCGTTTAAGATATATAATTTCTTATATCTATACAAACAGTGCCCTTTTGTTTTATTGTACATTGTATACCATTAACCCTTACATATATTTCTATTGAATTTACTTTGATTGATTGTAAGAATCCTCTCATCAAAGCTGCACAGAGTTTTTGAAAATTCTATAGAACATGGAGTTTTTATCAACATTCTCGTATAGTGTTGTCACCTTATCAAGCATATCACATAGCTAATCTATTAATAGTTGAGACCTTTTAGCTTATTCTTATACCTCTTTGATTATATATATAATCACCATTGTTTTCCTGAATTTTTAATTTGATTGGATTGAGTTGAAACTCAGGTTCTGTATCTGGAACAGTTCGCACTAACTAGCTTCTGCTCCTTGGAGTCTTTGTTATAAACTACAAAAAAATCAAAATTTTGTTTGTATTTTTATTTGAAGCGCAAAACAAACTTATTCCCTTGTCTTCTTTTTGTGATGTGAATAGGAAAAAACATTACAATTTCTAATCTCTCTAGAAATTTACAATTAGCCATATTCTGTTGCCTACTCTATAGTTATTTGTTATTCTTTCTTTTTCATCATGAATGCAAACTTCAAGGATAGTAGTGCTAAGTTTCTATTTGTTTCACCAATCTCATTTGCTAGGGAACATTCATCATTGCAAGATGACGGGGAATTCAAGTTGCTGTCAAGAAGTTCAGCGATGAAGTAATGTCCGATGAAGATAAATTGTGGGTTGGTTCTATATTTCATCATAATCTGTGTCTGCAATCTTTAATCTCTACTCTATTGATTTTTTTTCATATATCAATTAGAGTTTCTTTGTACACCTTGCAGAAGGGCATTCAGAGATGAGCTTGCATTACTTCAATTAATACGACATCCAAATGTTGTCTAGTTCTTAGGTGCTGTTACTCAGAGTAGTCCAATGATGATTGTCACAGAATATTTGCGAAAGGTTGCTCCTCAAACTGTAATATATATATAATTTGGGTCAGAATTATATATAATTTGAACTCTTGTAATTTGGGTCAGAAGATACTTTAGTGGTTTCGTCTGTTTTGGATAGAAGATACTTTTGTGGTTTCGTCTGTAGAAAGCTTGTGGTGGATCTTTATTGTAAATATGTTGATGATGTTTGATATATATATATATAGTTTTTGTTTCGAGGTTAAATTATTGCCTTTTAATTGAAAATATTGGTATGAAACTGTTGTGGAACAGTGCAAAAGCACAACAGATTTTTTTTAAAGCTAAACTGTTGTTGTAAATAAACGGTGGCATACGACAACACAGTGATAAAACTGTTGTCGAATATGATAAAAGACAACGGTGAATATGACATACGACAACGGTGATAAACTGTTGTTATTGATATACGACAATGGTTATAAAAACTGTTGTCGAATATGATAAAAGACAACGGTGAATATGGCATACGACAATGGTGATAAACTGTTGTTATTGGTATACGACAACGGTTATAAAAACTGTTGTCGAATGTGATATACGACAACAGTGGAAAACTGTTGTTAAACTGTTGTCGAATGTGATATACAACAACAGTGATTCACTGTTGTCGTAGACCCCCCCTTTAACAACATGACCTTTAACAACAGTGGTATTTGGCCTACGACAACAGTGATTCACTGTTGTTAAATGCATTTATTCTAGTAGTGGCGAAGGCAACAACGACTCTATAATGTGGGCTTTCCAAGGAGCAATTGAGCGTTGGGTCATTCAACTTCGCCAAAGAGCTTTGGGAAAAACTCATTGAGTTAAATGAAGGGTCGAACAAATCAAGGAGAGCCAAGAAAGATCTCTTAGTTGCTCAACTTCAATCCTTCACCATGAAGAACAATGAGACCATGAGCCAATTGCATGGTAGGTTAAAGGAAATTGTCAATGAGTTTCATGTAATAGGTGAGAAAATTGACAATAGGGATCTTGAAAGGTATGCGCTTCAATCATTCCATAGAACTACTTTATGGGCTTTAATGGTTGATGCTTATAAAGTCTCTAGGGATCTTTCTTTAGTTAAGCTTGATGAATTATTTTGTGAATTTAAACTTCATGAACAAGCTAACGTATCTTCCAAAGAAAAGAGCATAGCTCTTATTGTAGAAAAAGGGAGGAAGAAAAAGAAGGATAAGAAGAAGTGTTCATCCTCATTATCCTCCGACTTGGAAGAATCGAGTGCCTCAACGAAAGTGATCAAGAGGCATATATAGTAAGGAAGATGAGAAATATATTTAAACATTTTTCTTTTAACAAAACTCATGCTAGGAAAAGCTCAAGAAGCTTAAGTAAGAGAAGAAAAATAGTATGCTACAATTGCCTAGAGGAAAGACACATAAGGAATGATTGCCTCTTTTTAAAGAAGAAGGAAGAGAAAAAGAAGAAAACAAAAGAAAAAGGCAAGAAGGCTCAAAATTTAAAGGCAACATGGGATGATCCTTCATCATCAGAAGAGGAAGAACACCTTGTGTCCCATTTTTCCCTTATGGGAATTGAAGACATGACCTCCATATCATCCGATGAAAAGAGTTCAAGTGAAGATGAAAAAGGGAGCACAAGTGAAGGGAGAGAAAAATCTTCGGATTCAGACTTCTCGGTAAGTGAAGTATATAGTCTACTCACTACTACTTTAGTTAAAATTATTTTAAGCTCCAATGATGATTTATTTAAGGCTAGAAAAAAATTAAATGTTTGAAAAATGATGTTTGCATGCTTGAAGAAAAATTAGAATCCATGATTCCTAAGGATATATTGGTGCAAAAAGCATCAGACAAGAACAGTCAACCTTTAGTGTTTCGATGTTTGATAATATATCAAGGTCTAGTCAGTCTAATCAAGGGTTAAGCCAAATAGAACTTGATGTTTGATAGGGTAAAACCCATGTTTGATCAGTTTGACTAAAGGGTTAACCAAACAGAACCTGATATTTGGCAGATTGATTAGCACCCAGGGTTGGTCATTTTGTCCAAGGGTTAAGCCAAACATGACTTGATATTTGGCAGAATGACTAAACCTAGATCTGGTCGATTAGACCAAGGACTAAGGCAAACATGACCTAATATTTGGCAGAAAGAAGTTTAGTCAGGATCAGATGACTAGCAAAGAAATCTTTGTCAAGGCACCAAAGTCCTAGTGAGTGAAGCTGGGCACGAAGTCCTGATTCGGAGAATTGGGCACCAAGACCTTGTTGAGGGTTGGGCACTGAAGTCTTGCTTCGAGGAATTGGGCATGAAGTTCTGGTTGAGGATCAGGCACGAAATCCTGGTGAGTGAAGCTGGGTAAACGTCCTGGTGAGTGAAACAGCAAGATAAAGTCCTAGTGAAGTTAGGCAGTGGGAAATCCTAAGGAGTTGACCTTAGGTAGTAAAATCTTGGAGAGTTGACTCCAGGCAAAGCCTAATAGGCCAGGTAGACTTACATAAGTTGGGCTAGGATGTTTGCATACTTTGTGTGTTTGCTTGTCTTGCAGGAACCTAAAGCTGGAGGTAAGAAAGGAGAGCAAAAGCAAAGTGGAAAGCAAACTGTAACCTGAGACCACTCTTAGGCGTCCGGAAGGACGTGGGCGCCCGAGTCACTCGGGCACCCCATTACCAGGCGCTCTCAACCTCTTGGGCGGCCCTATGGGTTTGGGGGCGCCCGAGAGCCCTTCCATAGGATTTATCCCCCACTCTAAATTCATCGAGTTGACCGGATAAGGATCAACATTGAGGGTGCCCGTATGACAAGTATATAAAGGGGTTCGACCTGTGCATTCAGAATATTACTTCCATCATTCTAAGACTCATTCTTTATGAAGCAAAAACGCTAAGATGAAGCTCTACGACCATGGAGGCTCCAGGAGGAAGTGCACTGCACTTCGGACTTCTGAATTGGTCGGATTTTCATTTCTGTTAGTTTACTTTTATTTACAAATTGTACTTAATGTCATTTATTTGTGCTAGTAAAATCTAACTGTAAGACGAGTTTTCTCTGCCTCTGGAAATTCTGAAAAGGAGACCATTAGTGGACTCACGCCAAGTATATAGGCCGTGGGCATACTGTGTGGGTTGGGAACCAAGTAAATAAATCCCACGAGTCACTTGTGCTTTGTTGCTTTTACTTTATTTATTTCCGCTGCACACTAACAACTCTAATAGTAAATCGAACAAAAGGACGACGAGATTCCGAGAAAGTAAAAGTCGATATTCCTCTATCGACGCCATCGATCCCACAATTGGTATTAGATTAGGCTACTCTGATCGGACTCACCACCAAAGGAGTAAGAATGCCAGGAATTGAGGGGGAGACAAGTTTGAAAAAGGTAAATTTAATTATGTCTAATTTCAAAATTCATATAACTTGTTTTAAGTGCAGGGAGAGAGGACATTACAAAAATAAGTGTCCTACTCGTAAGATTTGAATGACCCCACCAGCGGCAACAGAGGTACCAGCGCTAAGATTCCGGAGGGATAAGAGCCACAACCAGTGCTTCAAGTGCTGGAAGCATGGACACTACAAGAACCAATATCCAAAATGCAAAAAGAACAAATCGACAATACCGAAAAATACGAGGATGGTACGAAAATTTATTTCTTCCAAAATACCCCTGTTAGGTTAGATTCTAATTTGCATGATAATTTTATTTTCAAAAATACCTCTATGCATGCAAAACTAATTTTTTCTGATAAATTAGACTTTTTGTATAATAAATTAAATATGTCACATGATAAATTAGTTAATGGATCTAAATCAAACATTGATGATATTAAAATAATGAATATTAATTTCTTAATTTTTAATATTAATACTGTAATTTTAGAAATTAATTCTAATATTTTAAATAATTTCTTAGATAATTTTGTAGATAATAATAAAACTAAAAATAGTGCTAATAATTCTGAGAATAATAATAAAATTTTAATTAATAATATTGAAAATAATTCTATTAATTCTAAAGATAATAATAAAATTTTAATTAATATTCAAAAGATAATCCTACCAATTTTATAGATAATAATAAAATTTTAATTAATAATACTGAAAATAATCCGAATAATTTTGAAGATAATAATGGAACCTTAGTTAATAAACTTGAAGATAATTCTTAAACTTTAATTAATGATTCTGAATATAATTCTAAATATGAAGATGAATCTGAAATTGATATATGTTATTTAATCCAACTTGAAATTTTAATTAAAAAATCTTACAAGGAAATAAATAAAACAAAAATATTAAATATAATTGAAAACTAAAAATAAAGAGTATCGATCCGAATTTTTTGAATTACTTAAAAAGATTTAATTAACACTTAAAAATATTAAAATCTATTTGAACAAACCCTAAATTTTTAATGCAACTCAAATTTCAATCCATAATTAATATAATAATTTATTTCTTAAAATTCAAATCTTAATTAATAATCTAAATCTCAAATTGTAATTAATAAAAATAATAATTTAATTTTTAAAATTCAAATCTAATTAAATAAATCTCAAATTTCAATTAATTATACAACTTTAATTAGAAATTCAAAATTAAAAATCTTACTACAAATATAAAAATTGTTAATTGTTAAAATTAAAACCTAATTAAATAAATCTCAAATTTTAATTATAATTCAACTTTTTTAAAATCTTACTTCAAATATAAAATTCTTAATTTATTGATAAAAAATTAAATATTAATTAATAATCTAAATCTGAAATTCTAACTTAACTTCAATTAGAAATTCAAAATTAAAAAACTAAATTTAAAATTCAAAATTTGTTATCATAAAATACACAAAATCAATTCAAATTAAAACATCTTCAATTATGAAACTAATAAAATTCTACCAATATGAAACAATCAACTTAATAATGACAAATGTGTCAAAATGAGTTGACACATTTGCAATTTCATACGATCAATATCAAATCGAGAATTTGGTACTTTTAGAAATAAACTTAAAATGCTTTGACTTGATTGACACATGCATAGCTGACATGCTCATGTATCTACTTATTTTTCTTCATGTATATCTGTTATGTCATTCATGCTAGTTTATTTCCTACTTAATTAATCTAGAATGGTTAGATAGGAAAAAGATTATTGTATACTTGCCTAACGTAGTACCAGGGTGGGGCGAGATGATAGTGCGTTAGGGAAGCTTGGTCTAGGAAGTTAGGAAGGGTAAGGATCGGAGTACTCGACTTGGTCGACCTAGTGAAGTGGAACTAGCTGAAGCTACCTCGCCACATCCTATACTAGTTAGACCAGAGTTTCTCAAAGAGTAAATTAAAAGTATCATTTCTTTAAAAGACTTTGTCAAAGAAAGGGTCATTGTTATGATATCCAAGAAGGCCCTTGTGTCTCGCCAAGATTTGGAAGCCAATTATTAAAATTTACTTTTAAGTTACTACTTGTTAAACTTGAATCTAACTCATGGTCAAACAATATATAAAATTAAAATTGAGAAAATTAATTAAGTATCTCACAAATACCCATAAGGCTACCATGCTTGTTTGTACTGCAACACTTAGAATGGGCGAGATAATAAGGACTAATTAATTGATAAATATTTTCAAAATGTTTTTCAAAAAGCGTTAGGTTATTTTCTTAAAAACTTATTTTCAAAATAATGATTTAAACATAATAATATTTTAATAAATTTCATACATAATTGTGTGTACTTATAAATAGCATTCAAAAATTAATATATCTTTTCAAAAATTATTTGATCTACACTTAGATACAAATCCTCTAAGTCAATAATAAAGTCTCTTAAGATACTTAGGTAGAGTTTCTTATAATTAACAAGGATAACCAGAAGGTGTCAGGTTCAGGGGGTGTTAGTTTCTTTTCTTTCATGCAAATTTTATATTTTTATAAAATTATTATTTTTTTCAAAAAATTATCATGTCTTTGAAAAATATTTTTATGCTCGAAAATTTATTTTTGAGAAACATTTCTTTTAAAAATTATCATATCTTTCAAAAATGTTTCTCATAAATATTTTTTAAAATATACCCTAATTGCTTTTATGATTTGTACACACCCTAAAGACACATAGGAAGTTTTCTTTATAATCTTTAAGAATTCCTAATATTATGTCAGGCTTAGGGGGAGTCCTAATCAAAAGAACAGTTGGTGTTGTAAATTGAATCTAAATTACTTTAAAAATCTTATATTTTTATTATTCTTTTCATTTGAGTCAAAGCCTAAGATACGGAGGAAGATCATCCTATGGTTAACAAGTATCATAGGACTGTGTCAAATTTAGGGGGAGTTCAAATTAAAAAGAACTATTATAATTTTTAAAAAATATGATATTTTCGAAAATACTATAGTTTCATTTTCCAAAATATTTTTAAAATCTTTTAGTTTTCTAAATAATTTTTGAAAAAAAAATTTATCTTGAAAAAATCTTTAAGACACATAGGAAAGTTTTTCTTGTAGTTAACAAGGTTTCCTAGGATTGTGTTAGATTGGAGAGGAACTCAAACTAAAATATTATTTTTTAAAATTAAATACATATTGAAAAATTTCTTTTGATTGGAAAAATCTCTAAGACACATAGGAAAATTTTTCTTGTTGTTAATAAGGTTTCCTAGGATTATGTCAGATGCGGAGGAATCCAAACTAAGAATTTTTTTAAATGCATATTAAAAATACTTTATTTTGATTGAAAAATCTCTAAGACATGTAGGAAATCTTCTTGTGGTCAACAAAGTTCCTAGGATTGTTTCAAATTTAGGATAGTCCAAATTAACAAAGTACTTATTTTTTAAATTTTTTCTATGTACTAAGCTTTCCTTAAAATATTTTCAGAACAAAAGAGAACTTAGTTTTTTTTAAAAGGTCTTTGAATATCACACTTTTTCTTAAAAATTATAAGTATTTTTAGAAATCATATTGTTGGTTCAAATATTGTATTTAATATTTTTTGGCTTATTTTTTTGATGTGTGTCAAAGGGGAGAGAGTGCCTTAAATTAGAAATTTTATTTTTTTTCTCCCAAATATTGACCTAAAACCCTTAGACCTATGCCTAACTTAAAATTATTGTCAAACATCAAAAGGGGGGAAATTGTTGGTGCAAAAAGTATCAGACAATAATAGTCAACCTCTAGTGTTTCGATGTTTGACAATATACCAAGGTCTGGTCAGTCTAGATCAATGGTTAAGCCAAACAAGACTTAATGTTTGGTAGGGTAAAACCAAGGTTTGATCAGTTTGACTAAAGGGTTAGCCAAACAAACTTGATTTTTGGCAGAGTGATTAGCACCCAAGGTTCGTCAATTTGACCAAGGGTTAAGCTAAACAGGACTTGATTTTTGGCAGGATGACTAAACCTAGATATGATCAGTTAGACCAAGGACTAAGGCAAACAAGCCCTGATATTTGGCAGAAAGAAGTCTAGTTAGGATCAGATGATTAGCAAAGAAGTCATTATCAAGGCACCGACAACCTGGTGAGTGAAGCTGGGCATGAAGTCATGGTTCAAGGAATTGGGCACAAAGACCTGGCCGAGGGTTGGGCACCAAATCCCTGGTTTGAGGAATTGGGCACGAAATCCTGGTCGAGGATCGGACATGAAATCCTAGTGAGTGAAGCTGGATAAAACTCTCGGTGAGTGAAGCTAGGCAAAACAAAGTCCTAGTGATGTTTGGCAGTGGCAAATCCTAAGGAGTTGACCTTAGATAGTAAAGTCTTAGAGAGTTGTCTTCAAGCAAAGCTTAGTAG
Source organism: Boesenbergia rotunda (assembly GCA_024364735.1). Taxonomy (NCBI): domain Eukaryota; kingdom Viridiplantae; phylum Streptophyta; class Magnoliopsida; order Zingiberales; family Zingiberaceae; genus Boesenbergia; species Boesenbergia rotunda. The sequence continues at coordinate 46,144 of JAGFNQ010008877.1, read as the reverse complement.
GCCAGATAGACTTACATAAATTGGGCTAGGATGTTTGTTTACTTTGCGTGTTTGCTTGTCTTGCAGGAACTTGAAGCCGGAGGCAAGAAAGGAGAGCAAAAGCAAAATGGAAAGCAAACTGCAGTCTGAGACCACTCCTAGGCGCCCGCAAGGACCCGGGCGCCCTAAAGGGTCCCGAGCACCCTGAACCTCTGGGCAACCCTATGGGCTTGGGGGCACTCGAGAGCCCTTCTATAAGATTTATTCCTTACTCTTCATTCATCGAGTTGACCAGATAAGGATCAATATTGAGGGTGCCCGAGGGGCTTTAAGGGTGCTCTTATGACAAGTATATAAAGGGGTTCGACCTGTGCATTCAGAATATCACTTCCATCATTCTACTACTCATTCTCTATGAAGCAAAAGCACTAAGATGAAGCTCTATGGCTAAGGAGGCTCCAGGAGGAAGTGCGTTGCACTTCGAACTTCCGGATTGACTGGATTTTCATTTTTGTTGGTTTGCTTTTATTTACAAATTGTACTTAATTTTATTTATTTGTGCTTGTAAAATTGAACTGTAAGACAGATTTTCTCCACCTCTGAAAATTTCAGAAAGGAGACCATTAGTGAACTCACACCGAGTACATAGGCCTTGGACATATTGACCCTAAGGGTTGGGAATCAAGTAAATAAATCCTATGAGTCACTTATGCTTTGTTGTTTTTACTTTATTTGTTTCCGCTGCACACTAACAATTCCGATAGTAAGTCGAACGAAAGGACGACGAGATTTTGAGAAAGTAAAAGTCGATATTCACCCCCTCCCCTATCGACACCACTGATCCCACAGGACATGCATGTTTTCTCAAATTCAAATGTTTCATCTTTAGAAGTAGAAAATAGAAATTAAGGAAAAAGGTAGATTACCTCTCAAAAGCCCTAGAAGAATTTGAAATTGGCTCAAACTCCCTAAATATGATTATTGGGAGACAAAGGATAAGTTTTAAGAAAACGGGATTATGATTCAATGAATCTTGCAATGAGAATCATATCATTGCTTGCTTGCTAGGGGGCAATCAAAACCAAGATCCTAGATAGAAAATGAATCCCTAAGGAGTACTTGGTTAATCCAATTAGGAAGTATTTCTATTGGATACCAAAATCCATCCTCAAGGGTTAGAGAATTTAGGGGTTATTCAACCATGAACACTAAAATTCAAATTTTTAATAAATGGTTGACTTGAGATTTTAATGGGGAGAACTTAGCCAAATAAAATTCGTGATCAAATGGGTTAAGTAGAGATTACCTTTGTTACATCTCATAATGATTTGATTTATGTTTTCATTTATGCATTTGAGATGTTAGGATGATACTCATTATTCATATGTGCTTATGACATTTTAATGTTGATGAAATGTATCATTTTAGCAATAATAGACCAATTATGGGGAAAGTAAATATTTAATTAATGGATATTTTGCCCATAGATCATAGTTGAAAATTTCAAATGTTTTGAAAATAATTCTGTGTTTTATTTATAGTGGAATACTTTTGAAAAATATATGGTTTCAAAACTAGGTTTCAAAGTTGATAGAAAATCTTAATGTTTTTCTTAAGATTTTGAATTTTGGTCAAAAATTCAAAAATACTTTGACTTTTCATGCAAACTTATTTTTCCTTTTTGAAGAATAGTTTAAGAAATATGTTTACAAAATTAATGATTTTACAAAATTATTAGAATTTTTTATGTGTTTTTGAAATTCAGCTCAAAAGGCTGAAATTCGGATCAGAGTTGTGCCAGTCGACTGGTGCAGATGGTCAGTAGACTGATCTTTCTATTTTTTGGTATGAAAGATAATTTCATTGAAGACAATCGACTGATACCTATCTCAGTCGACTGATACCCAAAGTTTTCTAATCTCTGTTGTTTTTTAGAATTAAACCTCACCTTATTTTTATTTTAATGTCATAGGTTAGAATTGATTGGTACAAATTTTTGATGGTGTCAAAGGAGGAGAATTGAAGGGTTTAGGTTAGAACTTAACTTATTTCTTCATGTTGTGTAAAATTTAAAAATCATGTGATAGGGCATAGGTTAAGGGGGAGGTTGCATATTTATACATCTTATTATACTATGCTTCTAATTTTCAAATTATTATTTTTGTGCTTAACTTAAATATATTGTCACACATCAAAAAGGGGGAGATTGTTGGTGCAATCGACCTAAGTTTGATCGGTACGATCATGAGTTTTGATGTGTGTGCCAATATGATTAAAATAGACTTTCATATTAGTTTGATGTGTGTTTGAGTCATGTAGGACTTAGTGGAACACACATGTGGGTGATCTCATCCTGGTGCTCGAGTCCTTGAGTCGGTAAGGATGGTGTATCCGAGGGACCGTCGGACAAGGAGCAACGGAGTGGAGCTAAGGGAAGCGATCTTCAAGGCATATGCGAAGGATGACATGAAGACGAGTCACGGGCTTGTATGCATCCGAAGGACGAGAGCCAAAGGAAGAGGGGTTAAAGGGTGACTCCAGAGAGGATGAGTGTGAGTGTATACTAAAACCAGTCGATTAGTAGGGACACCAGTCGACTGATATTTCTGTAAGTTTCGAACAACATGGAGCAGTCGATTGGTCATTTAAAATCTAGCCGTTGGCTGAGCAACAGTCGACTAGGGTTGGCATCAGTCAACTGGTGTCGGGGCTGAGCTGTTTTGTTAACAACACTCTCCTCTATTTAAAGGAGAGTTTTGAGACTTAAGAAAGGTTAGTTCTTTAGAGATAAACTTTCTTGATCAAGTGTTCAAAGCTCCCAAATCTCATCTTTTTCTCCTAACCCTAATTCTCAATCTTGTAAAGGGGAAGAGTGTCTTGTGAGAGGTTATTCTCCAACGAGAAGGAGAAAGCTCTAGTCGGAGATTGTCGGGGACTAATCCAATGAAGGATTGAGGGATCATCCACCTCAAGGACAAGCCATGGAGTAGGAGCAAGCAATTTCCGAACCATATAAACGATAAGTGTTAGCATTTGTATTCTTAATTTCATTATTTTATTTTGTTTCCGCTTGTGTGAAGTTAACACTTGTAAAAAGAACCGACGAAAGTTTGACAATTGACTATTCACCCCCTCTAGCCATAGGTCAAGACCCAACAGAGTCAACACGGAGGAGGTAAATCACGAGGGCTACTAGCTCGGATGCTGTAGCTAGTGCGTGGAGAGGACGAGCACACTCAAAAAGAAAGCACCACGATAAGGCAGGTCAATGTTTAAATTCATTAAATGTCATTGATACCTTGTAATAAGCTACAATTAAAGGAGCTGGGAGATGCCAAAAGGGTCAAGGTATGTGGGTTTGGCCGACCCTAAGTCGGCTGGGTTTAGGGTTGGAAGGAAAGAAATGAAGAAAGTTATTGGGCTTCGTACTCGGGCCTCGAATGTAGTAGGGCTCGGGAGACATAAGGTGTTAGTACTCGGGTTTGGAAATTAGACTCAAAAGAGGTTGGTGTTCGGAGTTGGAATTCAGTGTCCGAGAATTGGTCTCGAAATTGAGTGGTGTTGTGCATTAGATATTTGATCTCGGGGAACCGTGAATGATGACAAGCGTTGGCGGTTACACGGAGAGGTAATCGTGGGATTGTTACCTAACGGGTGAGAAGTGATGGTGGTCAGTGATCCTTGCATAAGGAAAATCTTTAAGTCATAATGAGGACCGTTACTCAATGAGGGTTATAAAATGACACGGGTAATCGAAGGAGAGGGTATGTTTTTTCTCACCAACGTTCTCATTTATTTTACTGCATCTCTACTTTCTTCTTCCAAATTCTACTTAAACATTAGGAGTTATATTGGGACAAGACCGACGCCCTCTGACTATGTTTTAACTTTGAGTCATCTTGAAGGTATCTCGACATGGATATAAATAGAGTTAATCCTCGTAAGGGCTACTAGTTGATGTCGCTCCTGCTTAACGTCATCCAACATATATAATCTTTAAACAAAACCTTTAATTCTATAATTATATCTACGTATGTGTATTCCTGTGGTGTGTGTGATATGTGTTATAATAATTTAAGAAATTATTATGCTTCTGTTATATGTTTTACAATAATAAATTTTAAAATGTGCATAGAAACACCCAATAGGGATCTATCTTTCCCAAAGGAAGTATGCTATTGATCTTTTGAAGGAGAGTTTTGTTGAGCCAAGCCTACTCCCGAAGGAACAAAATCATCGTCTTTGTTCCGATTAGGGAGAGCTCCTAAATGATCCCAGTATGTATAGAAGACTTGTGGGTAAGGTATGGAAAGTGGCCACTAGAGAGGAAGGCAAATCGGCCGCAGCCAAGCTAATATGAGCCAGAGAAAGCCAGGTGTCTGGGGGTAAGCTCTATTCGGCCCGGAGCATGGATTCAAAACGATGGAATACATCGTTAATCTAGGATGGTAAATGGATTAAAACGTTAATAAACAGATTTAATATTTGATTTGTTAAGAATTTATTTACATTCGTTCAATAATATAAAGCCAATTAAATTAATAAGTTTAATAATTTATTAAACTAAATAAATAAATTTGAATATTTATATTCAATTTCTTAATATTTATGAACAAAGATTTTGATTCATTAATAATATCCATAATAATATTTAGAATAAAGGTCGTATACTATTCGCGTTACAATATTGACTAACAAAACTTCTGAATCATATAGATTAATAAAATTCTCGTTAATATGATAAAACACATTTATATTATCAAATTTAATAATCAATCAATAAATTTCATATTATAAAACTTTTAAATAATTAAATAAATTTAAATTGAAAGTTCCATACATTTATTTAGAAGCTCAAGTTAAGTTTAAATTAAACTTAATCTTGTAAAAAAAATCATGTTAAATTTGAATAACTATTTCAATAATTTAATTCATTTAAATCTTGACTTAGATTTGATTATTTTATTAAAAAAATTTTAAAATCATGAAATTTAACTTGTCTTGGTTCGACTATATTTTTTTTTATATAAAACATACTATTTTAATTTTTACTTTTTTTAAAAAAATATCCTATAACCACCCGTTTAGAAAGTTTTTAGACAATGAAATTGAATTGAATTCCATAAGAATTGAATTCCAGAATGAGTCAATAAATAAAGGAATTAAATTTCTTTATTTGAAATGAGTCTAAAACTAAATGAATTTGATTGTTTTTACTATTTTATCTTTCATTGATAAATTAAGAATCAAGCATTATATTTATGTGAGTTTATTCTAGTATTTTAATTTGTTGGAATTCAATTCCCATACCAAATCACACATATTTGGGATAGAATTGAATTTTTAGTTTTTTTGAATTTTAATTTTTATGAGAATTCAATTTCTTCACTTAAAGTTACTTAGAAATCATGAAATTAAATTTAATTCCTGGATGGTTTCCAAATAGGGGTTGTTATAATGATATATTGGAACAAGTAATTCCTACTTAACGGAATATTTAAGAAAAATTAATATATTTTTAGCGATGGTAATTAATGTACCTTTAGCATTAAATGAAACAATTAATTCGCTCAATTTAATTTAAGCGTGGCTGCTTCTCCGTAGTAAATCCCCGAACCGCCTGAGGATCTGCTTCTTCTTTTTCCTCTGCGCCGACGTGTCCCACCCGCCTTCCGCCACTGCCTTCATCTCCTCCTCCGCCGGGATCCACTGCTTCGGCGAGTGCTCCCCCGAGTCAAATATGGACCCCTCAAACCGGAACGTGTCTCCGCCCGCCGACCGCCGCCGCCAGTTCTCCGACCTGTACTTCGCGGACATCCGCTTCACCTTCGACGGCTCAAGCTCGATAGCGTCCGGCGAAACCAGCAGGCTCTGTAGCTCCCTGACGCTCTCCAGCGCAGCCATCTCGCCTTCCTTGGCGGACTCCGACTCCTGCCTAGTCACCAGGAGAGCGTCCTGAAGCTGCGCGTTCTCCCGCCGGGCGATCTCCAGCGCCTCCTTCGCCACCGAAGCCTCATTGATGGCCTGCTTCATGATGTCCCGGAGCTTTGCCGATTCCTCCCGCGCCGCCCGGTGCATCTGCGCCGTCCGCGTGCGGTCCATCCGCGCATCGGCCAGATCGTCCTCGCACGTCCGGACGCACTTCAAGAACCCAGCCTCCTTCGCCTGCCACGTCACCAATGACTCCGCCGCCGCCGCCTTCAGCCTCCCGCCCTCCGCCTCCGCGGCGCGTAGCCTCGCGCGGAGTCGCTCGATCTCGCCGCGCGCGGCCTCGAGTTCCACCTTAAGTCGGCCGGACTCGGTGGTGACCTCCTTGAGGGCGAGGGCGAGCCCGTCCATGGCGCGCTTGCTCTTCTCCTCTGCCGCCAGCGCCAGGCGGAGTTCGTTCCGCAGCGCGGCGACCTCGTCACCCTGGTGGCGGAGGGACGTCGTCGCCTGGAGCGATCTCAATTCGAGCTTGGTTTCCTCGAGCAAGATCTTGGTCTGCTCCAGCTGCTTCGTTTGAAAGGTCAAGGATTCGAGCATACGGCGCTCCGATTCCTTGGCCTTGTCGAGCTCGGATCCGAGTTCCTCGATGCTGCTGGCTTTGGATTGGACTGGGCATTCCCGATCTTCTAGCGCTTTCCACTGCACCTCTTGGCGTTCTTCCACGGATCGGCGTCGATCCTGGCCGGTCTTGTGGAGCTGCTGCCGTTGGAGCACCTCGGCCTCTCCTTCTTTCGCCATTTCCTAATTAATTAATTATTCTCAGTAATGGCGAATTCTCTTAATTCAGGGAGGAATTAATCGGCAGGGAATAGCTAGCTAGCTAGCTAGAGGGAGGGAGGGAGGGCGAGGGAATGCCGGGAGTTACGTTGCTTTGAAATTAAAGAGAGCGAGGTTAAAGGCGCGCCGCCCGCTTAATTGGCCCTGTAGCCAGATTCCGCGGGGCGACGTCCTTCCGTTGCTCGAACCAAACTTTATTTATTTATTTTCATGATTTTAATATAAATATATTCAAATTAAAATTCAAATAAATTCGAATTATTTTTTTTAACATAGTATAAAATAAGAATATTTAGATATAATGCAGATTTTATGTTAAAGAATTGCATACATCTAGATCAAGATCAGGCTAAGAACGCGAACTAGCTAGCATGGTGCCGTGCACATGAGTCCTAGTTGGCCGCTTCTTTCTAAGCAAAGTCGAACATGATTAAGGTTAGGTCGTGCAAGGATGGAAAAAATTCATCCGGATAGTTAATATTTTTAAATTTATTTTTCATTAAAAGAAAATCTTTTATAATATACCACAATTAAAATTAAAATTTTAGATCTTAATTATTTATTAGAAAATCTAATCATAATTCCGAGGTACAAGTTAGAACCTTTATTCACGAGCGATAGTGGCTATAGATCATACCAAACTTCTTATTGCTCGATCTATCAAACTTACTGTCGAAATCTTTCACGAAACAGAATTCAAAGTCTTATCTTGCTTCGATACGTCACTGCCTCCACTTAGCTTACTTTGGACAAGCCGCCCCATCAGTTGGCTCAGTCGGATCATTTCCATCGATCTGATAGTCCTGCTCACTTGGATCAACTCCACCAATATGATTGTCTTACTCAATCGGATAAACTATACTGATCCGATAGCCTTGCTCAGTCGGTTTAGCACTACCGATCGAACATTCAGCTCCTTCCTTGCTTGGCCCTGCTAACCGGACGCTGCCACCTACTCGAATCTTGATTCATTCTTTCGGTCTCCTCAATCTAACCCTCCTTTAGTTAGTGGGACAAGCCTTTTGACCCAATAAATTCCATATCCTGTAAGCTGGCACTGTGAATAATATACACTTGGACTACGCGGTACATAAGATAGCACGTTAGTATATGACATTTTCCCTAAACAAGAGCCTGCTGAGATGTTAAGATGGATGATACCGGAAGATCAACAACTATCATTATGGCCAAGGATATTTCAACAAGGTGGTTGCGGCTGTTGTGTACGTAGGCTATATTATATCAACATCAAGCTGCCAATCCCGCGCCTTTAAAGATTTCATCCATATCAACAGAAATATCTCAGGTCCCTCATCGAAGGCCACTACGACCGATAGGGATGGCCCAAACCCCAATTGCGACTCCCACTAGAACATCAGTTTGACATGAGCAATCTCTCAAAACTTTGGTGGGAGAGACATCTGCTCGAGAACCCCTAAAAGGGTAAAGGCCCTTCTATTAGCGGCTCGAAGGACTCCCCGAGTATTCCTTTCTCTCAGAGTATCCTTGAAGACATGTTACCCTATAATTTTTTACCATTACAAATTAGGGAGTACATTGGAGTTGCAGACCCAAAAGATCACTTGTGCCAGTTCGAAAAAGAGGTCTTGTTACATCAGTATACGAATGACATCAAGTGTTGAGTCTGCCTAACGATGCTCGCTTGGTTCAACATTGGTTCAGCCAACTCCCCACCTCTTCCATTCAATCTTTCAAGGATTTCAAGACTGCATTCATACACCATTTAGTTAGAAGTAAAAGGTGTTGGTGCAATCAACCCAAGTTTGATTGATACGATCATGAATTTTGATGTGTGTACCAATATAATAAAGTTAGATTTTCATATTGGTTTGATGTGTGTTTGAGTCATACAGAACTTGAAGGAACACACATGTGGAAGATCTCATCCTGGTACCCAGGTCCTTGAGTCAGTGAAGGATGGTGCATCCGAGAGACCGCCAAACGAGGAGCAATGGAGTGAAGCCGAGGGAAGCATACTTCAAGACATACGTGAAGGATGACATAGGGACGAGTCGAGGGCTTAGATGCATCCAAGGGACGAGAGATAAAGGAAGAGAACTTTAAAGGACGACTCTAGAGAGGATGAGTGTGAGTGTGTAATTAGAGAAGTCGATTGATAGGGACACCAACCGACTGATCTTTCTGTGAGTTTCGAACAGCAAGAGCAGTCAACTAGTCTGGATGGTAGTTGACTGGTTTGTTTGAAATCTAGCCATTAGCTGAGCACTAATCAACTGGGGTTGACAGCAGTCAACTGGTAAAGGGGTTAGATGCTCTGTTGAAAACCATCTTACTCAAGTGCTCAAAACTTCCACACCTAAGCCCTTCCTCCAAACCCTAATTCTCATCTTATAAAGGGGAAGAAAAATTTGTGAGAGATTGATCTCCACCAAGAAGGAGAAAGCTTAGCCGGAGATTATCGGGGACTAATCCATCGAAGGATTGAGGGTTCATTCACCTCAAGGATACGCCGTAGAGTAGGAGCAAGTAATCTCCGAACTACGTAAAGGATAAGTATTAGGATTGCTTTCTTTGTTATAGTTTCATTTCCGCTAGCACAACTAACCTTGTAGGAAGAATCGCGAATTGAGGGTGACGAACTATTCATCCCCTCTAGCGGGGCTATTCGATCCAACAAAAGGTAACACAAAACTCCCGTCAACCTATTCACTATGAAACAAAAGCCCTGAGAAACTTTTAAGGAGTATATCCAATCGTTCAATTGGGTCACTCTAGATGTCCCTACGGTCACTTCGGAAGTATTGGTGAGCACCTTCTCTCAGCAGTTGGTGGAAGGAGACTTCTTTTAGTCCCTGGTGAAGAAACCCTAATTGATTTTGATAGCTTGTTGGGATGAGTAGTCAAGTATATTAATATAGAAGAAACCCAATTCACTAGAAGAAAAAAAGTGAATGCTCCGACTTTCGCACTCCCTCAGTTAGAGCGCAAAGCTCCCCTCATTTGAGAGATAGAGAGTTGTGCTCGAGCCATCAGCAGGCACAATTTGAGGAGGGGAGAGAGTAGTGCAGATCATAAAAGTCGCCCCCGACTTTGATAGTTGAACTGAATTGATGGCTCTCCTGGTTCTGTTCCTATCATTAGTCGAAGGGTCATTTTATCCAAGAATACCACAATACACCAGAGAGGTTCGTCAAGCTACCAAGCAACATTTGCTGCATAGAGACTCTCCTCCCCGAGTAACTCATAGGCAAAGTGATTGTTCGGGCTCTGGTTCTTCTCGGCGCTTTGCTTCCTAGACCACTCGGTGAGAGGAAGCACCCTGACAGCCAGATCATCGCGCCTGCTCTCCACCTAATAGGGCCTAAGAGTTATCTTGATCTTGCCAAGAAGAAAATAGAAGCAATGTCGCTCGAAGGGATATTAGTATGATCATTGGAGATTCCACCGATGGAGATTTAAATTGGGCGAGAAAAACCCATGGTCGGTGACTTGAAAGTTGCGGGTCAACACTAGAAGGGGACAAGAAGAAGACACTCAAATAGGCTTCGATTCTCAAGATTTAGAGGGAGTAGAAGCTTCTTATGAAGTTGCCTTGGTCATTCGGGCTACTATAACTAACTACAATGTGCCCAAGGTTTTAATTGACATAGATAGTTCCGTCAATATTATATTCAAGAAGACTTTTGATTAGTCGTAGATAGACAGAGAGGAACTATATCTTATGGCTATCTCTATATGTATTCGTCGAACATGAATTGCAATCACTCGGACAAATCAATTTGGGAATATCTTTAGGAAAGTCCCTACTCGAAGGATGCTGAGAGCATGTACACCACACTAAAGAAATTTGTATTGGGATTTTTCATAATAGCTCATCGACTGAGGCCCTACTTTTTGTCTCATCTGATCAATATTGTCCTCACCAACAACACTCAAGATCGAGTGTTAACTAATCAAGAGAGCTCAGGTAGATTGATCAAATGGACTATGAAGCTAAGTGAATATAATATCCCATATCAACCTCGAATAACCATCAAAGTTCAAGTTTTAACGGATTTCTTAACTGAAATTCATGGTCAAGAATCAGAGGGCACCTAGAAACTCTTTGTGGATGGTTCAACCTCCCAACAGGGTAGTGGTGTCAACCTTTTGTTGATTTCACTCCGAGAGAATGTGCTTCAACTATCCATCCGACTAAACTTTTAAGCCTCTAACAATGAAGCCAAGCATGAGACCTTGCTCACGGGCCTTCGAGTAGGAAAGTGAGTCTGTGCTTCTCTAGTCATCATCCACTTGGATTATCAGTTAACAACACAGCAGTTGGAAGGATGTTTTGAAATAAAAAATGGCCGACTAAAATGCTACGCTGAAGCTTTTGAAAGATTTAGATAGAGCTAATTCTCTAAGAAGTTAGTCATCAGAAGGTTCCTTGAACTGAGAATTAGAGGGCGAATGAATTGGCCAAAATGGCTAACTCACTAGCCATGCATGTGGACCTTGGATGATTCGGTTGGCCAAACTCTAATTTTTGATCAGATTGATCAGCCGCCGAGTAGGGAGGAACGTGCTGATTGGAGGATCCCTCTTATTCTCTTTCTCTAACAAGGGCCTTTTCTTGCAGATCCGAGCATGCTGAGATTGATCATTTCACTCTGATCAGGGACAGCTTGTGCAAAAGAGCTTTCTCTCGCACTCTACTTAAATGCCTAGACCCAGATGATACTGATTATGTTATGCAAGGAAATTCATCAAGGCAGCTATGAAAATCATGTTAGGAGTTGGACACTCGGTCGGAAGGTTTTACTGGATGGATACTTCTAGTTAACATTGCAAGTCGACACCATGCCTCGTCGCCACTTGCGTCCATTGTTAGAAATACCAGTGCCTTATCAAGCACCCCACGAAGCTCATGAATATATCAACTACTTGTCCCTTTTATCAGTAAGGGATGGATATAGTTGGTCCTTCTCCGATCGGGTTCAACCAAAAGAAGTTTCTCTTTTTAGCAGTTGATTACTTCTCCAATTTGGTGTAGGCCAATCCCTGGCCTGGATTGTTGGGATCGGGTGCATGTTGACAAGGATATGGGTTCGTAAATTTTAAAATATTTACGTACAGCGAAAGAATTAGCATAAATAATTTCTCAAATTATTTTTAACCACGTATCTAGCATGCGACCTTATGATGTGTGGACATGATCATAAATTAAAATTTTGCAGAAAAGTAAACTAATTACTTTGTACCTCGCGTAACTCGAAGAAAGGGACGAGATCCAACCGTAGCGTCCCTTGGAAGCTCCGCCTCTATTCGCGTCCACGCCGAGTTCTCTTCGGGATGACTTCGCAAAGCCACGAGTTTTGTGCCGACGAGAACTACTAGATTCTCCAAAAACACAACTAGAATAACAAGAGAGAAGGATGGAAACTAACCACCAAGGAACGGAATCAAAATTCCGGGAAGGAAGGAGTTGCGACCCGCTTCTTCTTCTTCTTCTTCGGCACCTTCTTAGTGGAGATAACTCTCGACAACCCTAGGGTGCGCCGGCCCTAGGAGGGGTGTGCGCCGGCCCTAGGATGAGGAAGGGGGGGCGCCGACCCTAGGAGGGGTGTGCGCCGACCCTAGGAGGGGGAGAGAAGGAGAGGGAGAGAATAAGAGAGGGAGAGTGCTACTAAACCTCTTGATAACTCAATTGAGGAATTCAAGCCTAGCCTTGGTTCCTTTATATAGTAGCCTCTCCCTTGCCAAGTCTCCCCTTTAACGGAATTTTTCATAAGAAATTTATCATATAAATTTTCTTATGAATTATTCCGTTTATGCCAAGTTTTATTATAACTAACTTTATAATAAAACAAATACATATCTCCTTTTATTATGGAATAAAATTTACAAGAAATTTATAAATTTTTCTTATCATGGAAAAATCAATTCATAATTGATTTTATAAAATTAAAATAAACCGATCCATGGTTCATTTTAATTTCCAAAAAAAAGAATAAATTTCTATAAATTTCTTTATATAAATCTCTTTATATAAATTTATTTATATAGATTTATTTATCCATAATTTTATAAAACAAATCGCGCTTGATTTATTTTATAAAATAAACCAAATAAATTGGTTTGCTCTCCTTGTAGTGGCCGGCCAAACCAAAGAGGGTGGGCACCCTCTTTGGCCGGCCACACCAAGCCAAACCCATCGCGAATTAAACTCATTTAATTCGTCTAATAAGCCTTCAAAAGACTTAGCCATTTTAAGCTTCCCGTGCGTCTCTGATAAATTCAGATTCGACTTATTTCTCTTGATCGGAAAATCTAATTTTCAACTTGTTTTAAATCCCTCGGATTACTCGTAGTGCGTGTGACTAAATAGACTTTCGATTTATGTTGGCCGTCTATAATCAACCAATTATAGAATGATCATGAGTGGCACCTAGTAGTACATCATGACCCCCAATTAATCGAAAGATCAACGGTTGACCTCAGAAATGATTCTGAAACCCTTCAGCAGCTCTAATGAATCGTGCCTCATTCCCTTCACCATCTTATACCCACTTGGTTCAGGACATGGTCTGTGTGTGTCAGTCCCCACTAGGCTGACTACGTCACACCTAGCCCAAGTAACGTTCTCTCGTCCTTTGGATTTCTAATTACTCTCATATATTTAAGAGATTCATACTCTGAACATGTCATGCTCTGGCCAGAGGCTTCGAGTAACAATCCGACGATAGGCCTCGGGTATACATCTCCTCGCAAGGAGTGGTGAATCCTTTGTAGGCTGTTCAAACATCTTCGGGCACTTCGGCTTATACCCAATCATCTTGGGTCCACACTTCCTTGGAGATGCTTGCTTAAGATGTCAAAGTATAAGTCTCTATGACCAAGATGACTTGAACACCGCAAGTCAAAGGAACATCGCACTTAAGCTGCAATAAGAACTTCGCTGACATATCTATATATAGACTACTATATGAAGTTTTACAGCCAGTCACTCCAATGAACTAGTTCCCTTAACTAGCATTCATGTTTATCTCCGGACATCCCAATGTTACCAGCCAGTGAGAATCAGCTGATTAGAGAATAACCCAAGCTAGTCTCAACAGAATTGATAGTGTCCGTGTTTATCAATTCATCGACTAGGGACAATTTCAATACTTCACAATTGCACATGTAGAGATAATCACTAGTTGTGAATTCATCACAAATTCTCTCATGCTGTGAATTGTATTGCGGACATTCAGTAAATGAGTTTAAGATCCCAATCAGATACACAAACATGTATATTCAAATAGTAAATTATCATTTATTAAAATAAATGTTTACAATCATAAGGCGATTGCCTTAGGACACTTCTCTCATATTACTAACAAACTCCCACTTGGCCTAATGCCAATCGCTACGGTATCCAATACCACAGGCTCTAACATGATCCTCAAACTTGCTTTGAGGCAAGGCCTTAGTTAAAGGATCCGCTAAATTCCTTTCAGTGGGAATTTTCTCAATTTGTATGTCATTCCTACTTATAATCTCTCTGATCAGATGATAGCGGCGAAGCACGTGTTTGGATCGCTGATGAGACGTTGGTTCCTTTGCTTGTGCAATAGCTCCATTGTTGTCGCAGTAAACCGGCACTGCTTCATCAATGGTTGGAACCACACCAAGTTCGGAGACGAACTTCTTGATCCAGACTGCTTCCTTTGCTGCTTCCGAAGCTGCGATATATTCCGCTTCCGTGGTAGAATCCGCTACGGTGTCTTGTTTGGAACTCTTCCAACTTATTGCGCCTCCATTCAAAGTAAATACGTATCCAGACTGAGATTTGGAGTCATCCTTATCTGTCTGGAAACTGGCATCTGTATACCCACGTATTACCATATCTCCTTCTCCATATATTAGGAACACATCCTTAGTTCTTCTTAAGTACTTAAGGATTGTCTTGATAGCCGCCCAGTGATCCATACCTGGATCAGACTGGTATCTGCTCGTGACGCTCAGAGCATATGATACATCGGGCCTAGTACATAACATAGCATACATGATAGATCCTATCGCGGATGCATAAGGAATCTTATTCATGCAAATCCTCTCGTCTTCTATGCGCGGACACATAGACTTTGAAAGGTTGATCCCATGCCTGATGGGAAGGTAACCTTTCTTGGATTCTGACATGCTAAACCTTTTTAGCACTCGGTCTATATATGTAGACTGCAAAAGACTAAGCAACCGTTTTGATCTATCTCTATAGATTCTAATCCCAAGGATATAGGTTGCTTCTCCCAGGTCTTTCATGGAGAAAGTTTTGGACAACCAAATTTTAACTGTCTGTAAAACTGATACATCATTTCCTATAAGTAATATGTCATCGACATATAATACTAGGAATACGACTGCACTCCCACTAACCTTCTTGTACACACAAGGTTCGTCAGGATTTTGTGAGAAATCAAACTCTTTGATTGTCTCATCAAAATGGATGTTCCAGCTCCTGGATGCTTGCTTCAGTCCATATATGGATCGTCGAAGCTTGCATACTTTGGTTTTATCAACCGATGTGAAACCTTTAGGTTGTATCATGTATACATCCTCAAGCAGGTTTCCATTAAGGAAAGCTGTTTTCACATCCATTTGCCATATCTCATAATCATAATGAGCTGCTATGGCTAGGAGCATCCGAATGGATTTAAGCATAGCTACTGGCGAATAGGTTTCGTCATAATCAATTCCTTGTTTCTGACGATATCCTTTTGCCACTAATCTAGCCTTAAAGGTAACAACATTACCTTCCATGTCGGTTTTCTTCTTGAAAACCCACTTGCACCCTATGGGTTTAATCCCTTCAGGTGGGTTAACCAAGTCCCATACTTGATTTTCGTACATGGAATCCATTTCCAACTTCATGGCTTCAAGCCATTTGTCCCTTTCTGAATTTTTCAGAACATCTTCATAACTGATAGGTTCGTCATCGCTTATGAGTAACACGTCATTCGATTCGCTTATGAGAAATCCGTATCTCTCTGGAATATTGCTTGTCCTATCAGATCTACGAAGAGGTGGTGTTGTTTTAGGTTCAACTGATAGCTCATCATTATGAGTTATTGGTTGTGGGCCTAGACTAGGTGTCTCTGTAATGTCTATTGGAGTTTCTTGAACTTCATCAAGTTCAATGCTACTCCCACTGTTTTCTTGTAAAAGAAATTCTTTTTCCAGAAATACAACATGCCTTGAAACAAACACCTTTTGTTCCAAGGGATGATAGAATTGGTAACCCTTCGTTTCCTTAGGGTATCCAATAAATAGACATTTATCAGACTTAGCATCCAATTTGTCTGATACAGTCCGCTTCACATAAGCAGGACAACCCCATATTTTAAGGTGAGTTAAGTGAGGTTTCTTACTATTCCATGTCTCATATGGAGTAGTAGAGACTACCTTGGTCGGGACTCTGTTTAGCAAGTAAACAGCTGTCTTAAGTGCATAGCCCCAAAAGGATTTTGGAAGAGTTGCATGATTCATCATCGACCTAACCATGTCCATCAAGGTTCGGTTGCACCTCTCAGATACACCATTATGCTGTGGTGTATACGGCGGAGTCCATTGAGATAATATCCCATTGTCCCTAAGATAATCTTGAAACTCTTGACTTAAGTATTCACCACCCCGATCGAATCGAAGTATCTTAATACTTTTGCCAAGCTGTTTCTCTACTTCATTTCTGAATTCTTTGAATTTCTCAAAAGCTTCAGATTTGTGTTTCATCAAGAACACATACCCGAATCGTGAGTGATCATCGATAAAGGTAATAAAGTAGCTATAGCCTCCTTGTGCAAGAGTTGACATTGGTCCACATACATCAGTATGTATTAGACCAAGCAATTCTCCCACTAGATTACCTTTTCCAGAAAAGGGTAATTTGGCCATCTTGCTTTTTAAGCATGATTCGCATGTATCAAATGAACCGGGTTCAAACGATTCTAATATTCCACATCGGTGTAATTTGGTCATGCGTTTCTTACTTACATGGCCAATACGACAATGCCACGTGTAGGAGTCTATTCGATTATCTATTTGAGCACGTTTGTTGCTATCTTCGATATTGAAAATGTCACCGGATAAATCTAACGTGTAGATACCATTGCACAAAGTTCCATTCCCATAAAGAACGCTATTTAAAGTTATGTAACAACAATTGTTACTAAAAGTTAAATGATAATCCTTTTCATTCAAACATAAAATAGATACAATGTTCTTTATTAACGAAGGAACAAAATAACAATTATCCAATTCTAAGACACGTCCAGTGGGGAGCTTTAGCAAATATGTTCCGATGGCAACAGCAGCAATCTTTGCTCCATTTCCAACTCGCAAATTCACTTCTCCTTTGACGAGTCTTCTTCTATTCCTTAGCCCCTGTATGTCATTACATATATGTGAGCTACACCCAGTATCAAGTACCCAGGTATTTGAGGAAATAGAGTGACATTCAATAACGAAGATACCTGAAGAGGATGGGGCATCGGATGCCTTCTTCTTCAAGGACTCAAGATAAACTTTACAGTTTCTTCGCCAGTGACCTTCCTTGCCACAATGATGGCAAGTTCCTTTTGGTGTCTTTTCAGTCTTTTTGGCCTTTTTCTTCTTTCCTTTATTCTGTTCTTTGGCCTTCCTCTTAGAACCTTTCTTCGAGGAACCAACTAACAGTACCGTCTTTTGATCCTGCTTTACAGAAGGCTCTACAGTCTTCAGCAGGTTGAGCAACTCAGGAATGGTAGTCTCCAACTTGTTCATCCGATAGTTTATCACAAATTGTGAATAACTTTTGGGCAAACAATGCAGAATTAAGTCAATACTTAGTCCATGATCCATTGCAAAATCGAGTGTGCTCAGTCGCTCAATGTACCCCAACATCTTTAACACAAACTGTGAGGCAGAAGTGCCTTCCTGCATCCTAGAGGTGAAGAGGAGTCTAGAGACTTCGAACCTTTCGGATCTCGCCTGCTCTTCAAACAACTCATGAAGATGGAAGATGATGGTATAAGCATCCATATGCTCATGCTGCTTTTGCAGCTCAGGTACCATAGAGGCTAGCATGATGCAACTCACAAGTTCAGAATCGGTCACATGTTTCTGATAGGCC
Organism: Boesenbergia rotunda; assembly: GCA_024364735.1. NCBI lineage: Eukaryota > Viridiplantae > Streptophyta > Magnoliopsida > Zingiberales > Zingiberaceae > Boesenbergia > Boesenbergia rotunda. The sequence continues at coordinate 28,287 of JAGFNQ010008877.1, read as the reverse complement.
AACAATTGGTCTGGAGTTGCATTTTCTGGAGGACGGTCGGGAAGTTGATCTTCAAGGACATAAGCAAGCTTTTCTGCCTTGAGGACTATCCTCAGGTTTCGAAGCTAGTCCATGAAGTTTAGCCCAGTCAGTTTATTGGTGTCCAAAATGGAACGCAAATTCAGTGAAGACATGATCGAGTGATTAACCTAGAAATACAAATTGAGCTTATGTGAGAAGAATGATTAAAGAATGTATCAATATACATTAATGAAAAAAAATCTTATTTATTTTTCAAATTGAATAACCCTTTTTTTATCAATTCGGGAGATCGTAGGAACATCTCCAAATAGGTTGATATCCAACCATAGATAAGAACAACCATGGCTGTGGCCATCAAGTTATTCTTAGCTATGAAGGTAGGTAATTATACCGATTACATATCACATATATGTAACTATCACTTTATGCTATCAACTAATTGAATGTTTGCATAAATCATTGGGTTGTTAACTCATTAACATGTATGCAACAATGTACATAGCACCCAACTGCACCTCTCTTTACATCGACCTTGGCTGTGGCACAACAAATCGATGCTCCAAGCTTAAGGCTGACCCATTAATCAAGAAATAGTTTTAATATGGTTGGAGCTCATTCAACCGTTTAGTCAGGCTTGGATGTGTCCAACAACCAAAACTAAGGATTAACCTCTGACTCCAACTATATTATTCATAAACTAATTCCATGGTTTGAACATGTTGAGGTTCAAGCCGGGCATGGATGTGTCCATCAACCCAAACGAGAAACAAAACTCCGGTTCTAACCATATTAATGGAAGGTGTTAGCCTTAATATTTTGTAAGGAGTTTTGGGTCTCATCCTTTCTTTTCTAAGCACATTCATGACATATCATTATGTCATGACTAACGATTTCCTTAATAAAGTATGTATGTGACTTAATTTATCAAGTCTCATTAATTGAATTAGGAACCGGATTTCCTAATTCTAATTTTATACTTTATTCAAGGAATTGTTTTGGGAAATAATTTCCTAAATTGTCATAATCAATTTCGAAAATAATATGTTTAAGACTTTGATTTCTCTAAATCAAATCTTGTTAAATTAAGAGAGAGATTCCCTTAATTCAACCACATATTATTTTCATGAAAATCTCATTTAAGAAAACTCTATAGGAAACCATTTTCCTAATTAATTTTGGAGACAACAATATGTAAGAGCATCACCTCTTAAATCAAATTTTCAAGATTTGATCACATATTTTATTCATGGATTAATTAATTACAACAAATTATTTTCTAAGGGTGGCTCCCCGAGGCTCAGATACCTAAAGAAAAGAAATTTGTCGTAAATCCAATTTGGACGGCTCCCCGAGGCTCAATCTAAAATAAAGAATTTTGTTAATAATTTAAAACCAATTCGAATTTAATTGTCAATTAATGATCCATAAATTTGTCTAGACTTTCTTAAAAGAAAGTGCCCAAAATTGCGAGATTTCATAATAGGTTTTCAGAATAATTGTAAGTTTCTGGTACAAAGAAAACTTACATATTTCCAAAGTTGGAAAATTTCCAAAATAGAAAATTTCCAAAATTGGAAAGTTTCCAAAGATGGGAAGTTTTCACAATTATCATAAAATTTCAGAAACAGGATATTTCAAAAGTTTGCGAAATTTCATGAGGATTTCCAAACTTTGAAATTCCTAAATTTAAAATTTATCATAATTGGAAAGTTTCCATAATTGGAAAATTTTCCAAAATTGAGATCATGACAATGTTTTCCGCAAAACAATTATATGATTATGTCGAACACTAACCGACTCTGATACCACTGTTGGGACCGGGTGCATGTTGACAAGGATACGGGTTCGTAAAATTTAAAATATTTACATGCAGCGGAAGAATTAGCATAAATAATTTCTCAAATTATTTTTAACCACGTATCTAGCATACGACCTTATGATGTGTGGACATGATCATAAATTAAAATTTTGCAGAAAAGTAAACTAATTACTTTGTACCTCGCGTAACTCGAAGAAAGGGACGAGATCCAACCGTAGCGTCCCTTGGAAGCTCCGCCTCTATTCGCGTCCACGCCGAGTTCTCTTCGGGATGACTTCGCAAAGCCACGAGTTTTGTGCCGACGAGAACTACTAGATTCTCCAAAAGCACAACTAGAATAACAAGAGAGAAGGATGGAAACTAACCACCAAGGAACGGAATCAAAATTCCGGGAAGGAAGGAGTTGCGACCCGCTTCTTCTTCTTCTTCTTCGGCACCTTCTTGGTGGAGATAACTCTTGGCAACCCTAGGGTGCGCCGGCCCTAGGAGGGGTGTGCGCCGGCCCTAGGATGAGGAAGGGGGGGCGCCGGCCCTAGGAGGGGTGTGCGCCGGCCCTAGGATGAGGAAGGTGGGGCGCCGGCCCTAGGAGGGGTGTGCGCCGGCCTAGGAGGGGGAGAGAAGGAGAGGGAGAGAGCTACTAAACCTCTTGATAACTCAATTGAGGAATTCAAGCTTAGCCTTGGTTCCTTTATATAGTAGCCTCTCCCTTGCCAAGTCTCCCCTTTAACGGAATTTTTCATAAGAAATTTATCCTATAAATTTTCTTATGAATTATTCCGTTTATGCCAAGTTTTATTATAACTAACTTTATAATAAAACAAATACATATCTCCTTTTATTATGGAATAAAATTTACAAGAAATTTATAATTTTTTCTTATCATGAAAAAATCAATTCATAATTGATTTTATAAAATTAAAATAAATCGATCCATGGTTCATTTTAATTTCCAAAAAAAAGAATAAATTTCTATAAATTTCTTTATATAAATTTCTTTATATAAATCTCTTTATATAAATTTATTTATATAGATTTATTTATCTATAATTTTATAAAACAAATCACGCTTGATTTATTTTATAAAATAAACCAAATTAATTGGTTTTCTCTCCTTGTAGTGGCCGGCCAAACGAAAGAGGGTGGGCACCCTCTTTGGCCGGCCACACCAAGCCAAACCCATCGCGAATTAAACTCATTTAATTCGTCCAATAAGCCTTCAAAAAGCCATTTTAAGCTTCCCGTGCGCCTCTGATAAATTCAGATTCGACTTATTTCTCTTGATCGGAAAATCCAATTTTCAACTCGTTTTAAATCCCTCGGATTACTCGTAGTGCGTGTGACTAAATAGGCTTTCGATTTATGTTGACCGTCTATAATCAACCAATTATAGAACGATCATGAGTGGCACCTAGTAGTACATCATGACCCCCAATTAATCGAAAGATCAACGGTTGACCTCAGAAATGATTCTGAAACCCTTCAGCAGCTCTAATGAATCGTGCCTCATTCCCTTCACCATCTTATACCCACTTGGGTCAGGACATGGTCTGTGTGTGTCAGTCCCCACTAGGCTGACTACGTCACACCTAGCCCGAGTAACGTTCTCTCGTCCTTTGGATTTCTAATTACTCTCATGTATTTAAGAGACTCATACTCTAAACATGACATGCTCTGGCCAGAGGCTTTGAGTAACAATCCGACGATAGGCCTGGGTATACATCTCCTCGCAAGGAGTGGTGAATCCTTTGTAAGCTGTTCAAACATCTTCGGGCACTTCGGCTTATACCCAATCATCCTGGGTCTACACCTCCTTGGAGATGCTTGCTTAAGATGTTAAAGTATAAGTCTCCATGACCAAGATGACTTGAACACCGCAAGTCAAAGGAACATCGCGCTTAAGCTGCGGTAAGAACTTCACTGACATGTCTATATATAGACTACCATGTGAAGTTTTACTGCTAGTCACTCCAATGAACTAGTTCCCTTAACTAGCATTCATGTTTATCTCCAGACATCCCAATGTCACCAGCCAGTGGAATCAGCTGATTAGAGAATAACCCATGCTAGTCTCAACAGAATTGATAGTGTCCGTGTTTATCAATTCATCGACTAGGGACAATTTCAATACTTCACAATTGCACATGTAGAGATAATCACTAGTTGTGAATTCATCACAAATTCTCTCATGCTGTGAATTGTATTGCAGACATTCAGTAAATGAGTTTAAGATCCCAATCAGATACACAAACATGTATATTTAAATAGTGAATTATCATTTATTAAAATAAATGTTTACAATCATAAGGCGATTGCCTTAGGACACTTCTCTCATATTACTAACATAGATAATAGAAGATACAATCATCAAGTTCTTATAGAAGAATATCGTCCATTAGTATGGTCTCCCCCATAAATTTGTCTCTGACAATGATCGACAATTTTAGGGTTGCAAACTCAGAGAATGGTGTGAAGGATTCGACATTTAACAAGCCTTCAACTCAATCGCCTATCCTCAAAGCAATGGTTAATCTAAGCTAGTCAATTAGGAAATAGTCTATGGAGTCAAGATTAAACTTGACCATGTCAGAGTGTTGAGGTCCTACCGAGCCACTTTTCGGGAACAAATAGAACGACGCCCTTCCATTTGGTCTATGACTGAGAGGTTGTTGTTCCAAATGGGGTATGAGAGCAGTCCACTTAGCGAAGCATCTATGACTAAGACAATCCTGACAAGCAACATCTCGAACTTGATTTGATAAGAGAAACTAGGGAAAGAGCAGTTGCTCAACTCGTAGCCTACTGATAGACGATGCTCCAAACATACAACAAAAAAGTCATCCCCCACATTTTTCATGTCGACGACTTAGTCCGGAAAAAAATCATGCTTGTCTAAGATTTGGACAAGCTGGAATCTCAATGGGGAGGACCTTACCGGATGATTCCAAAGGAATGGAGTTGGACTGACAATGGAACGTCACTCACTTACAACACTAACGGGCCTAAGAAGTTTAAGTATCCTTTATGTATTTTCTTTACTAAGTATAAATACTTAATTCTTTTTCATCAATGTAAGAAGCTCAGGCTAGCATCTCTCGAAGTCTATTTCCCCTAGTCTTAGACCAGCTCCATCAACAATTACCCTTTTCAGAGTCCAATCTCTCCTAATTAGGATATAGTTACGGATCAAACTCATATATTCTCTGGTCTCAGACCAACTCCATCAACAATTGCTCTAATCTCTCCCAACTGGGACATAATCATGGATCGAGACCCTATATTCTTCTGGTCTCAGACTAGCTCCATCAGTAATTGACTTTTTCAAGGTCAATTAATCTCTCTCGACTAGGATATAGTTACAGATCAAGCCCCTATATTCCCCCAATCTCGGACCAGCTTTATCAGTAACTACCTTTTTCAGAATCTATTCTTTCTCAATTGGGGCATAGTCACAGATCGAGCCCCTATATATTCCTCTAGTCTTGAACCAGTCCATTTGCAATTGTCATTTTCAGGTCTAAATATCTCTCGACTGGGGCATAGTCACAGATTGAGTTTAATTACTAGGGCCTAGCACCCCTTGGCTAGATTGCAAGTAGAGTGTTCCTCCCTACACTTGCAGGGTCTGAGACTTAGAAATATTTCGTGTAAAGTACCCCAAGTGGTTGAGTCATAGTTTTGATGTGAGTTCAACACATATTAAGTTAGATCTTGTGGATTTAAGTTGTGTGTCTAAGTATATAAGAACTTAGGAAAACACATAAACATTCGAGATGGTAGAAGATGTAAGCAGTCGTGATTGATGACATAGGAAGGAGTCGATGGGCTCGGGTAATCCGATGTACAAGGAGATGCAGAAGAGTACTCCGGTGGAGCGAGAATGATACATGGAATGCATCCGATGGACGAGAAACTGGGAGGAAGATTGATTAAGGAGAAGAATAGAATTGAGTTAGGGTGAGCTCAGTTCTGGATGACTAGATGGTCACCCAAGCAAATGGAGAAGCAAATAGTCAAGTCCAAATGTTAATCGTTCCAAACGCCTGAGACATTTCCATGTGCACTGATTTTAGGCGCTTGGAACCTATCCATGCGCCAGAACACCTTCACCATGTATGTAGGAGCCATTGTTGAAATGGATCAGGGTGGTGTCTATGTTAGTAAACTCTAGGTGATTAAATCACTTACAAACGCCCTGAATGTCAGGAGTCATCTAGATCCATTAGCAATCTATTATCAAAGTGGATTGAGTTTGATGAGTCCAGGCATTTGAACTACTTCCATGCGATCAAAAGGTGGCATGCCAGCAAACGGTCAAATCGAAGATGAAGGCTATATGATCCTACATCGAGACCCCTCGAAGGACGAGCCACCAGTGAGTTGTGCTGAATGTTGACAAAATCGCCGCGACCTAGAGGAAGAGGGAGATGAGTTGTCTTCTAGGTTGACCGAATTGCTGGACCTTTGAGTGAAATCAAGGAGAGGAGACTGAAGGTGCCAGAAAGTCTCCAGTCAATGGTGTTTGCAAGGCTACTAGATGATAGAGAAAGGCAAATGGAGCGTTAGGGGGGAGACTGGGTTATCTCGACCTAACTCTCCGACTCACAAGTTAGGTTTTGACATAGTATATGAAACAAGTAAACAACACTGTAATTAAATATATAAATACTGAATGTAAATGCATACCGAGCTCGCAAGAGCGAGCCGGAGATGAGTCAAAAATGACACAGAGCTAGAGATCAAAGACAGGAACACAATAGTGCATCTCTAAAGGTCGGAACACAACAACGCAGCTCAAAGGCTAGGATATGACAACAGCTCGAAGGTCGAACGACTTGAGGGCCAAAACACAACAACAGCTTGTAGGCCGGAACACAACATCGGCTCGGCGATTGCACAGCTCGAGGATCGGAACACCACAATGGCTCATAGACTGGAACACAACAGTGGCTCATAGGCCAGAATACAACATTAGCACGAAGGCCGGAACACAATAGTAGCTCGTAGGCCAGAATACAACAATGGCTCGTAGGTCAGCATACAACATCGACTCGAAGGCCCGAACACCACAACAGCTCGTAGGCCCAAACATACCAGTGGGTCAAAGGTCGAAATACAACAATAGCTCGTAGGTCGGAATACAACATCGACTCGAAGGCCGGAACACCACAATGGCTCGTAGACCAGAACACAGTAACGATAGCTAGATCTGTGCCAGAGACGGCGAAAGTGGCTAATCTGGGTTGGGGTGGTCGGATCTACGCAGAGATGGTCAGATTTGTGCCGGCTTGGATTCGGATCTGTCTGGTAGCAGTGGCTCGACGCGGACAACGGTGGATCTACTTCAGATCAGCATCAGATCAATGTTGAAAGCGTAGGGCAACGACAGATCTATGCTAGCAGCGGTGTTGGATCTAAAGGCAGGGACACCTGGTGATCAGATCTATGCGGACATATGCCGACTCGGCATTGGCATGGCAGATATGGGTTGGAGGTGGCCAGATCAGTGCTGGCATGGTTGGATGTGGCCAAATCTGTGTTGGCATGGCCGAATGTGGCCGAATCTATGTCATCATGGTCGGATGTTGGCTGAATTTGTAGGAGATAGCAGTAGTGGTGATGTAGAGGTGCCGTCTACCCCCTCATTCACTGTGTCAATGTCGAGATCCCTCAAAAGGATGCGACCGACGTTGGAGACGATGACAGCGACAGCGTGGGGGAGGCAACGGCATGGAGATCCCCCAAAAGGAAGTGGCCGACATCGGAGGCGCGATGCTCGTGAGTGGGAGAGGGGCTATGTGTGATGTAGAAGAGAGGGAGAGACCTCGTTGTGTGAGAAGAGGAGCTAGTCCATCCCAGCGACGGCGACATGCGTCTGAGGTGGTGCGTGATGGAGAGGAGAGGAAGCGGCGCCGCTTCTTCTTCTCCTTCCCTGATGAACAATATCATGCCTCCGTTTTTCACATCCAAGCCAAGCCCTAAAAAAGGCGCAACCTAGCGAAATCACCAAAATACCCTCCACTACCCTTGACTTTCTCTTTACCTCGTATCACAAGTCTCCCCATCAAGTCTAGTCGAATGAGTGTGGGATCGATGTGGTCGACAGAGGGGGGGTGAATATTGATTAGAAATTTTTGGATATAAATCAGATTGGACGCAGCGGAAATAAGAAAAATAACAAGTAAAAAACAAGGCTAACACTTTATTTTTTTTAGTTGGTTCAGAGTCTGTGACGACTCATACTCCAAGGCCCACGGACTTTGATCGTTTTCGTTGGGCAATACTATAATCTATAAAATGAATTACAAATATGAAGAATTAAGTACAAAAATGAAATGAAAATTTTATACCAACGACATTTGCTAAAGGAAGAGAAGATCTTTTCGTTGTAGAAGCGGCGTGTCGTCGATCTCGAACTTCTTTGGCACAGAGAACTTGAACACGTAAACTTGGTTGCAGTGATTTTTAGTGCTTGAATTTATGTTTGGAAGCAAGGGGGTGGAACCCCTTTTATATGGCTACTTGGGCGCCCGAGAGGCTATAAGGGCGCCCTCCACGTCAATGTTTTGGCTGCGTCGTTATCCGTTGACTCGGCCAAACTCTATTCCTTCTCGGGCACTTGGGAGCACTAGGGCACGTGAGAGCTGACGTGGCACACCCAACCAGTAGCCGCCAACTCAGCTTAGCTAACGTTGAGAAAACCTACACTGGGGCGTCCGAGACCTCTCCGGCGTCTGGCTTCTCGAGCGCCTAAGTCCTCTCAGGCGCTTGGCTCACAGGTGCCTGAGAGGACTCAGGCACCCCCAATCGCAGCCAACTGGTCTTTTTAGCCTGCAATCAAGGTTAGTCTAAGAACATAATAATATATATTAAATGCATGAATGATTGACAGCTAGAGCTGCCTGGTTCTGACTTTGGATTTCAAGTGAAATCCTAGGTCGAACCGATGCCCACTATTCCCCCTTCCGGGGAATGTCTCCTCGCTTACTCAACTCTGGAGAAGTTACCTTTTGCCAACTAGCACACCGGTTGAACTTTTGCTCGGCCTCTAAAGCTCCCGGATCTCGAGATGTTCCCACCTCGACCCATCCCTACTTCTGTCCATAGTCCTCGCTTGGCTAAGTCTTCTGCTCAATCTTCCGGATCAGGTCTTTGTGCCCAGTCCTCGACCAGGTCTTCATGCCAAACCCGCGGTCAGGTCTTCGATGCCCAACCCTTGGCTAGGACTTCGTGCCCAGTCCTCGACCAGGACTTCGTGCTCAACCCTGCAGGTCGAGACTTCGTGCCTAGACAAACTGGGACTTTCCTGCACACTTAGCAAATCCATTAGATTGTAACACAAACTTAACTTTGAACCCTTTGCCATTATTAAAACCAGGTTTGATCTGGTGCTTCCGACACCAACAATGAGATGTGAGTCCAACTGACTAGACAGTTGTGTTGTAGCTAATCGCTAGAACAAGAGCGCCCGAAGCCAATGAAGTGGGTGAAACCCTAAGGAACGAGTGACCAGAGTGGCAGAAGCAACGATGAGCGAGCGGTGGAAGCCGGGCCAATGTCTACGTCAAGCGAGTGGGGGCTTCCAAAGGTCCGCGGAGTCGGGAGAGAAGAATAAGAAGGCTTAGTCTCAGATTATGGGTAGTTCAGCACATATGCTGAAGAGAGATACTGATAAGTTGGAATCTAGTGCACATGTTCGTAGGCTATCCTAGAAGAACAAAAGGTGGTTCAATAGTCCTAAGGATCAAAGGATATTCGTTGGTACGAATGTCTGATTCTTAGAAAAATGACTATGTAATAAACCACAAAGCCCATGAGTAGAATTATTCTGAGTGAAACAAATAGGGGACATTCTGAACTAAGTACCAACTGTACAAGAGGGAATACCACAAGGTAATGCACCTCGTGTCACAGAAGATACACAAGGGATACATTATCGTAGTGGGAGGGTTGTTAGGCAACCTAAAGGTTTCATGTTCTTGCAGAGTCTATGGACTAGGTCCTTGGAGAACATGAACTAGATCCTTAGACCTATGATAAGGATCATCCACTTTGAAGAGATAAATCCAGTCATATGGATTTGTTCAAAGGACGGATAAGATTGTGTGTAAGTGATGTGACGGAAATGAAGTGGTATTCTTGTACTATACGTAGATAATATTTTGTTGATTGGCAACAATAACGAAATACTGTCAGACGTAAGGGTATGGTTGTCCAAACAATTATGAAGGACTTGGGAGTAGCAAGACACATCCTTGGGGATCAAAGATCTAAGGAATCTCTAGACAAGGATGATGTGCTCATCCCAAGCTTCATACAAAACACTGCCCTAACTCGTTTTAGCATGAACACCTCCAAGAAAAGTTTTGTACTTTTCAGATATGGAGCTACTTTATCTAAAGTGATATGTTTAGATTATCGAAGGAGATAGAGTAGGTAATGGCGGTTCCTTTAGCATCAGCTATAGGAAGCCTCATGTATGCTAAAAACGAGACTAGATATTTGTTGTGCCGTGAACATGGTTAACAAATATTGGAGTAACCCAGGTCAAGGAAATTGGATTGCGGTAAAAGTATATATTAGTGCCTGAGAAGGACTAAAGATTATATGCTGGTTTACCGGACAGACCAATCTCCTGTGGGTTATATGGATACAAAATTCCAATCAAGATAAGGGGCAAATATAGGTATTCCTTAGCGTTTTGTGTATACTTTTAGGAGGTGGAACCATTGTATGGGAGAGTGTTGCGCAGTGGCTACGTGATGGACTCTACCATAGAAGCTAGATGGTTGGCAGTCTTTCAGACAACCAAAAGAGCTACATGGTTCAGGAACCTCAAGATGGACTTCGACATAATTCCTGGTTTGCTCAGAGCTATCGCATTTGTTGTGATTGAAATGGTGCAACTGCAAACTCGAAGGAATCACGAGTCCATAATGTTGGATCGAGAGAATACGATAGAGGGGGGGGGTGAATATCGTAAAACCGTTTTGGATTAGATTGAGAGAAATTACGTAGTGAAAAAAAACAAACGCGAACACAAGGTTTTTTACTTGGTTCGGAGTCGCGGTCGGCTCCTACTCCAAGGCCCACGGTCCTTGACCGTTTATTGCGGCCAATTCTATAATCGCGCAAGTTATTATAAAAATTTGTACAGTAATAGTGCTGTAAAAAGTACAATTATGCTCTTTGTTACCGACGCCCGGTGTAGTACGTTCTTCAGTGCGGAGGGTCATCGTCGGCGCTTGAATCTCGAGATCGGAGGTTTCCGGAGCAGAGCGCTTGAGTCGAAGAGCGTAGAGGCGTTGGAAGAATTGATGTCGAAGCCTTGGGGGTCGAATCCCTTTTATAGCACTCCTGGGGGCGCCCGGGACGCTGGGGGCGCCTGACACGTGCCTTCGAATCTGAGAACCCTCATCCGAAGCTCGGTCAAGGCTTATCCCTCCAGAATTGGGCTCGGAGCTGACGGGGGCGCCCGGGACACAGTGGGTGCCCGGGTTGACTTGGTCTGCTGGCTTCTCGGCTGACTTAAATTCTATCGCTTCGTTGGCTTGGGCCCAGGGCGCTCGAGGCATCCGGGGTGCCCGGAACCACCAGGGCACCCGGGAACTTAAGGGCGCCTGGCCCAGAGAACTTCCGAAGCGTTTCTTGCTCAACTTGTTTTACCTTCACCTTGGGGGTGCCCGGGACCTCCGGGGCGCCCTACCCAGCTATCTGCCCCTATCCTTTGGGGCGTTCTGAGCTGCAGAAACTCATTCCTTCAGTCCTGCATCCAGGGTTAGTACCAAACATAATAAAGCAAGAATGTTAGTAATTTTTACAACCGTAGCTATCTTGGTTCTGACTTTGGGTCTCCAAAATGGAACCCTAGGTCGAACCGACGCCTACTGTTCCCTCGACGGGGAACGCGTCCTCACCTACTCCTCTCAGGAGAGTTTATCTTTTGCCAACCGGCTCCTCCGGTTGGACTTTTGCCTAGCAGTCCTTCGCCAGGTGCCTAGCAGTCCTTCGCCAGGTCTTCGTTACCAAGCAGTCCTTCGCCTGGTGCCTAGGAATCCTTCGCCAGGTCTTCGTTACCAAGCAGTCCTTCGCCTGGTGCCTAGCAATCCTTCGCTAGGTCTTCGACTCCTAGCAGCCCTTCGCTAGGTGCCCAGCAGCCCTTCACCAGGTCTTAGGGTTTCGATGCCTAGCGGTCCTTCGCTAGGTGCCTAGCAATCCTTCGCTAGGACTTCAATCTGTACACTCAAGTAACATGTTAGATAAAAATAACATCTTAACTTTTGAACCCTTTGCCATTATCAAAACCCAGGTTCGACTTGGGTGCTGTCTGCACCAACAATCTCCCCCTTTTTGATTTATGGCAACTCGGTTCAAAAAGTTAAGTTAATAATAAATATGTGAAATATCAGTTTAGTTTCCTCCCCTGGAAGGAATCTCCCCTTAGGTTTTTCAAAGGTTTGTGGGGTTTGAAAAATTTCTAAGTCAAAAAAATGGAATTGATTCTTCAACGCTTAGACCATTTTTCAAAAGAAGTTTTAGGAAATATTTTCCAAAAAAAATTTGGTTGAGCACTTGGAAAATTTACACTTAGAACCTTTACACTTAGAAAAATTTCCAAGTTAATAACTTAGAAAATTTTCTAATCATCTTATGAAGTTTTTATTACAAAAAAAATTTTTGATAAAAAAAATTTCAATCTCTTTAGTATTTTAAAGACTTTATGCTTAGAGACTTTTCTATTAGAGAAGTTTAAAAATAAGTACTTAGAGAAAAAAACATCTTAGGTCAAGTACTTAGACACAGTTTTTGAAAACAGCTTAGATGATTTTACTTTTTGAAGAAAGGATAAAGTTTTGAAAGTTTTTAATTTTGAAAAAATTAATGAAATTAAAATTTAATTTTCAAACTTTCACTCCTTTCCAATCTCTCCCCCTTTGCCATATATCAAAAGAAATAAAGTAATATAGCAAAAAAAATTGCATAAGAATATAGCAAAAGAATAATGTGCTGTACTGAACCAATTCAAGGTATAAATTTGGACCAAATCAATTTGAATTATCTTGCTCGGGTCCTGTCTAACCCAATTAGCTACTTACTAACTGTTATAAACAGTAGTTTTCGCTAGGGTTAGTCAAGTTAAGTGTTTTGTTCAAGTTAGATTTTCTAAGCTTGACACTTAACCTGATTACTGTTTAATTTGTATTTAGTGCCCCAATTACTGTAGATGCACTGACTTAAAGCATATTGAATTAAGGCAAAAACCTAAGCATCTCAACCCATTCTAGGTTATCAGTCAAAAGTACCCTAAGGTGCTTGTGAGATGCTGGCTTTTAGATCTATAGGTGCATGCATTTCTAGGGTTAGGGCCTAGGCTAAGTCCATTTTCGAAGAAAAACCCTAGTTTTGAAGGGGGTAATTTTTTTTTGAAAACTAAGTCAAAAAAATTATTTTTAAAATTGTAATAAAGATTTTTAAATTAAGTAGAAACTGATTTTAAATCAAGTAAAATAGTTTTAAAAAAAACAGAAGTAGAGTAAGCTTATTCTACCAAGCATAATCCTAACTGCCTTCTTAGTGAGCTAAACTCAGACTCAGGTAGAGGTTTGGTAAATATGTCAGCTAAGTTAGATTTAGAGTCTACATGCTTAAGGACTATCTCACCCCTGGCTACATAATCTCTTACAAAGTGGTGTTTAACTTCTATGTGTTTAGTTCTGGAATGTTGGATTGGATTCTTAGTTAGATTAATTGAGCTTATATTGTCAATGTAGACCTGAGTTTGAGTGTAGTTAAGCTGGAAGTCTTTGAGAGTGTGCATCATCCATAAGAGTTGTGCTACACACTCTCCTAAGGCAACATACTCAGCTTCAGTTGTGGATAGAGCTACACAGTGTTGTTTTCTGCTGCACCAACTTACTAGACTATTTCCTAACAGTTGGCAGCTTCCACTTGTGCTCTTTCTATCTAATTTACAACCAGCGTAGTCAGAATCCGAGTATCCTGACAAGTCAAAGGTTGAGGTCCTAGGATACCAAATCCCTACATTTAGGGTGCCCTTAACATATCTCAGTATTCTTTTTAGGGCTGCTAAGTGTATTTCCTTAGCACAGGTTTGGTATCTAGCACACATTCCTACAGCAAAAAGGATATCAGGTCTGCTGGCTGTAAGGTACAGTAGATTTCCAATCATACTTCTATAGAGTTTAAGGTCTACTGGTTTATCATCAGGGTCACTATCTATTTTTACATTTGTGGCCATGGGGGTACTTATGCTTTTAGAGTGATCCATTTTAAATTTCTTTATTAATTCCTTAGCATATTTGGATTGATGGACATAGTTTCCATCCCTAGTTTGTTTAATTTGTAATCCTAGAAAGAAGTTGAGCTCACCAACTAAGCTTATTTCAAATTCATTTTTCATTATTTTAACGAATTCTTTTAAGAAATTTGAGTTGGTGGACCCAAAGATTATGTCATCGACGTAGATTTGAGCAATAAAGATTTCTTTTCCTAAGGTCTTAATAAATAGGGTTGAGTCAATTTGTCACTGTTTAAATTCTTTGGAAATTAGGTAGGTTGATAAGCGTTCATACCAGACCCTAGGTGCTTGTTTTAGTCCATAAAGTGCTTTAGTGAGTTTGTAAACATGGTCAGGTCTTTCTAAGTCCTCAAAGCTAGGGGGTTGTCCTACATAAACTTCTTCCTTAATAAATCCATTTAGAAAAGCTGACTTTACATCAATTTGGTAGAGTTTAAATCCTTTATGGGATGCAAAGGCTAATAACATCCTAATGGACTCAAGTCTAGCTATTGGGGCATAGGTTGTTGGATCGAGAGAAACGATAGAGGGGGTGTGAATATCGTAAAACGTTCGGATTGGAAAAGAGACTGCGTAGCGGAAGACTAAAAACAAAAACACGCAAACACCAAGTTTTTTACTTGGTTCGGAGCCTAGGTCGACTCCTACTCCAAGGCCCACGGTCGCTGACCGTTTACTGCGGGCAATACTATAATCGCGCAAAATCAGTTACAGAAATAAAATTACAGTTAAAGTGTAGTACTGAAATTAAACTCTTCTTTTTACCGACGTCCGGTGTAGATTACTTTTTCCGGAGCAGTAGGACGTCGTCGGCGCTTGTATCTTGAGTCGGGAGGTTGCCGGAGTAGAGCGCGGAAGCAGAAGAGCGTGAATGCGTTCGGAAGGCTTGTATCTTCGAAAGCCTTGGCGTTGGGTGCTATTTATAGCACCTCGGGGCGCCCTGGACGTCGGGGGCGCCCCCCCCCACGTGTCACGTGATCCGAGCTTCGCTCGGTCAACCTCTATCCCACTCGAATAGGGCTGAGGTTTGACACTGGGGGCGCCCGGGACGCTGGGGGCGCCCTGGTTGACTCCTTCAGCGCGGGCTTCTCGGCTGGATAAGGGTAATCGGCCTCGCTGGCTTAGGCGTGGGGCGCCCTGGGCGCTGGGGGCGCCCTGGGCACTGAGGGCGCCCCGGCCAGTAAGCAGCCGAAGCACTTGTTGCTTCGTTTGTTTTGTGTTGGCCTTGGGGGCACCTTGAACACTGGGGGCGCCCTGCTCAGCTACTTGCCTCTCTCCTTTGGGCATTCTGAGCTGCAGACACACGTTCCTTCGGTCCTGCATCCAGGGTTAGTCCAAAACAATATGAAGTAATAGAGTATTGAGTTTATACAGCCTTAGCTATCTTGGTTCTGACTTTGGGTCTCCAAAATGGAACCCTAGGTCGAACCGAAGCCTACTGTTCCCTCTCGACGGGGAACACGTCCTCACCTACTCCTCTCGGGAGAATGTACCAGATGCCAACCGGCTCCTCCGGTTGGACTTTTGCCTAGCGGTCCTTCGCCAGGTCTTGGATACCAAGCTGTCCTTCGCCCGGTGCCTAGCATTCCTTCGCCAGGTCTTCAGTCCCAAGCTGTCCTTCGCCTGGTGCATAGCTGTCCTTCGCTAGCGCTTTATCTCCTGGCATTCCTTCGCTAGGTGCCTAGCAGTCCTTCGCTAGGGGTTTGTATCCTGGCATTCCTTCGCCAGTGCCTAGCAGCCCTTCGCTAGGACTTTGTTTCCTGACAGCCCTTCGCCAGGTGCCTAGCTGTCCTTCGCTAGGGCTTTGTATCCTGGCATTCCTTCGCCAGGTGCCTAGCAGCCCTTCGCTAGGACTTTGTTTCCTGGCAGCCCTTCGCCAGGTGCCTAGCAGCCCTTCGCTAGGACTTTTCCTGCACACTTGAGTAACAATGTTAGATCATCAATAATACTTAACTTTGAACCCTTTGCCAATATCAAAACAAGGTTTGATATGGTGCTTCCTGCACCAACAATCTCCCCCTTTTTGATTTATGGCAACACGATTCAAAATTAAGTAAAAATTACAACAGTTTAAGCAAGAAGGTTAAGACCAATAAAACATAGCAATTCTGAACAGTCTAAAACCAATGTAATTTGAATAGAAATTTTTTTTTCTCATACTCCCCCTGAATCATTGTGTTATAAAATACTTAACTTAATACTTAACTTTGACCCTTCCTCCCCCTTTGACATATATCTGTTAGTGAGAGTCCTAGAGCCAATCATGTGATGGTTGTTGTATGGACTCATTGTATCATATTTCATATATATATATATAAAGGCATTTGATTATGGTTATTATACTTACTTGTATTGGTGCCAAATAACTAAGTGTAATAACGTCCTTGGTAGTAGGTTCATATCTATATCAATCGATTGGTTGAATCGATAGTGAGATGATATAGAGAACACTACTTTTAATTATTCCTAGTCAAGTATTAACATTCAGGGACAATGTTAATGCATAGAGACTAGCATGTAGGTCAACACGATGACTTGATCTCACAAGTCATGGATATGAGATATCAAGTTGACACATGAGTATGCATTGGAGAATGTATACTGAATGACCCACCATGAGAAAGTATCATGGATCGTTATATGAGTGTCATATACTTTCTCATGTGACTATTAGTATGACTATTAGTCCTTAGACCTGAAGTCACCATAGTTCCCTACATAAGGAGTTATGTACTTTGGTTTCGTCAAACGTCACCCGTAACTGGGTGGACTATAAAGGCGATTACTGGGTATGTAACAAATTATGCGGAGGGATGTGAGTGATGTAGATGGGATCTATCCCTCCTATATGACGGGAGAGATATCATAGTCTTGATAGAGTGAGATCACTAAGTGCATGGCCATGCCCAAATAAGGCAATATGAGATATTGAGCTTATTTGATTATAGTGAGTCTACTTGGAGTTCAAGACACATAGATTGATTGGAGGATGACACGGTCTATACTTCATAGAAGATCAATCTAGATATCGACGATAGAAGGACATTGTCACATATTATGAAAGTCATAATTAGTAGTCACATTGGTGATGTTGGATCTCAACATTCTTGTAACTTGGGTAGCAATGATGTGTTGCTAGATACCGCTCATTGCTTATGTTTCTAAGAGGTTAGAAGCATTGCCAACG
Source organism: Boesenbergia rotunda (assembly GCA_024364735.1). Taxonomy (NCBI): domain Eukaryota; kingdom Viridiplantae; phylum Streptophyta; class Magnoliopsida; order Zingiberales; family Zingiberaceae; genus Boesenbergia; species Boesenbergia rotunda. The sequence goes on along the minus strand of JAGFNQ010008877.1, from coordinate 10,944 downwards.
TTACAAGAACCTATAGGGTCACACGCAAAGAACAAATAGATGGACTAAATATGGAAAGTCCATAAAAGGCAAGTTTGACTTGACCCAAATCCAAATCAAGTTTGACTTGACTTGGTTCCACTTCAAGTTAGACTTAACATGGGAGATGAAATGGAGTCAAGTTTGACTTGACTAAATATGGAAAGTCCATAAAAGGCAAGTTTGACTTGACCAAAAGGCCACCTCACCTTGACTTGACCAAGTGATGACTTGGCTTGGTATTTGACCAATGATGATGCTCCACATCATCTCCAAAGGTTATAACCCCCCATTTGAATTTGAATTCAAATTGAAAGGGGGTTATGGCAGGCCACCTAATGGCCATTAATGGCCATTATGGCCGGCCACTTAATGGCCATTAATGGCCATTATGTGGCCGGCCACAATGAGAGAACAAAACAAGGTTTTGTTCCATTTTTCTCATTGTGTGTGTCTTCTCTTCTTCCTCCTCAAAGTGTTGGAGCTCTTCTTCTTCTTCTCCTCTTGGCCGAACCCTTGAAAGGTGCTAGCACACCTAAAGGGTTTCCTCCATCCACTTTGTTCGCGTGGATACTTCTAGAGGGACGACACTTGACGTCCTAGAGATCCGACATCCAAAAGGAGCGAGCGGGATTAAGCTGGGCACGCACCAAAGGTAAAATGGTTTATCCCTCTTTAGATCTAGGAGTAGATCGAGTTTTGAGCATGAAATGAATACGTGAATTTTTGTTTCGGAATTTTTCTTCGCACGAGATCCATGGCTTTGGGTTCTCGGGGTTTCCGCGACGCGAAAAGGCGATTTTCGCGGCCCGAAAAACCCAACAATATCAAAAACAAATATGGGTGAACAAGGTAAAGTAAAAAAGTTTTTGCAAACCTAAATTTTGTTACAAAACTTTTACTTGGCTTTGCAAAAAGAATTTTACTTAGGCAAATTTCCCTAACAAATGGTGCAACTTTGAGAATTGGGAGAAAATTTGTTTTAAAAGACTTTGTTTGGAAATACTTTGTGTATTTTGAAAAACAAAATCTTTAAAAAAATTTCTAGACAAGTTTAAAAAACTTTACTTAGAACCATTTGTCAAAATTTTCAAAAGGTTTTGCTCAGACAAATTTACTAAGAAAAATTTTACTTAGAAAAAAAACATGTACTTAAAAACATTTGAAACATTTAGACATACTTAAAAAATTTTGAAGCACTAGAAATACTTGAAAGCACTTGAAGTAGTTTAAATTTTAACAGCACTTGGCACTTAAAAACAATTTGAAGTACTTAGACATTTTTAAATTAATTTACAAAATTCTTTGACCAATTTTAAAGCACTTAGAAATACTTAGCTTTTTGTGAAAAAGTGATAAAAAAAATTTCTCTCTCTTTTCTATTTCTCTCCCCCTTGGCCATATACCAATAAAAAGGTTTTGAAAGAAGATTTAAGAAAGAAATGTGTGTATCAGAGTTTATGAGCTTTGAAAATAAAAATACTTGTTATAATTCTGAAAGTATAGCAAGTAGCTTAAATTGTACCAATGAAAACTCCACTTTGAAAAGTATTGTGAATTTTAAAAAAAATATTTTGTATTTGTAGGCAAGTTTTTAGAAAATTCACGTACTTAGAATACTATTGCCTTAGAAAAGTATTAGTACTCTTTGAAAACATTATATTTTGAAAAATAGAAGTACTTTTGAAAGATATTATGCAATTTTTTAAAAAATATAAGTACTTTTTTTTAAAAAAAAAATATGCATTTTTGAAAGTCTAGGTATTGTTTTTGAAAACTATTACACTTTGAAAAATATAAATAATTTCTGAAAAGTATTATGCATTTTGAAAACATAATATTTTACTTGACTAAGTTTCTTTTTCAGTCTGACATAATCCTAGGAAACCTTGTTAGTTGCAAGGACATTTTCCTAAGTGTCCTGGAAATTTTCAAGACTCAAGCAAATATTATTTCAAGAGGTAAAAAAACGATTTTATAAGCCACAAAAATAAAATAATAATATTTTGTATGATAAATTACTTATGTTTTTGACACAATTTTGAAAATATAGTGTATGGAACCATATTATTTAGAAATGTTTGATAACTCTTTTAATTTGACCTCCCCCTAAACTTGATACAGTCCTTGGAAGCTTGTTGACCACAAGTATTCTCCCTCTGAGTTCTTAGGGTTCAGTTCAGATTGAAAGAATTATTTAATAATTTCAAAAATAATTGCTAAGGAGAATACTTGCTAGAAATAATTTCTTTTAGATTTAGACTCCCTATAAATTTGACACATCCTAGGAGTCCTTGTAGGTCATGAAGTGGACCTTCCTGTTGGATCGAGAAATGCGAGAGAGGGGGGGGGGTGAATGTCGCAATTCGTTCGGATTTAAAAGAGCGGGTGCGCAGCGGAAATAAAAGAGTAAAACAACGACGTAAACACAGCAGGTTTACTTGGTTCGGAGCCTGGGTCGACTCCTACTCCAAGGCCCACGGTCGTTGACCGTTTTCTGCGGGCAATTCTATAAGTTCGCAAAGTTTACAAATAGATTTTACAATAAGGCAGAATAGTAAACTTTAAATACAACTCTTGTTACCGACGTCCGGTGAAGATTGAAGTTCTGGAGCAGCGGGACGTCGTCGGCTTGAGTTGGCAGCTTTCTGGAGCGTGTCGTGGAAGCAGAAGAGCGTAGAATTGTCGAAGCAATTGATTGTTACTTTGAAGAGGGTCGAGGCCCTCTTTATATAGGGCAGGGGGCGCCCGACATGCTCGGGGCGCCCTCCACGTGGCTTCTGATCCGGCGTGCTCTCGGTCGTGACTGATCGCTTCGACTTCGGGATAACAGTTGACCGGGGCGCCCGACGCGCACGGGGCGCCCGATTGACCGGTCAAACTTTATCACCGAGGCTTCGCGAGGGTGAGCTGCAGCCGCCTTCAGTGGCGTGGCACAGTGGGCGCCCGAGACACGCGGGGCGCCCGATCTGCGCGGTGCCCGATTTGCGCGGCGCCCACGACAAGAGGGGCGCCCGACATGCGCGGGGCGCCCCCCAACGCGGTGCTGTCGGAGGTTTACTTCTCTGCTGACTTTGGGTTGACTCTGGGGCGCCCGACACATCCGGGGCGCCCTGCTCAGCTGCGGCCTCACTCCTTTGAGGCCCTCTGAGCTGCAGAAACACAGTCCTTCGGTCCTGCATCCAGGGTTAGTCCAAAATAGCAAATACTAAGTTGATTTTTCACAGCCTTAGCTGTCTTGGTTCTGACTTTGGATCTCCAAAATGGAGCCCTAGGTCGAACCGACGCCTAATGTTCCCTCGAGGGGAACGCGTCCTCACCTACTCCTCTCGGGAGAGTTTTACCTGGTGCCAACCGGATCCTCCAGTTGGACTTTTGCCCGGCAGTCCTTCGCCAGGTCTTGAGTTACCAAGCTTCCCTTCGCTTGGTGCCTAGCAGCCCTTCGCTAGGTTTTTTACTTCTGGCAGCCCTTCGCCAGTGCCTAGCAGTCCTTTGCTAGGGCTTTTCCTGTCTGGCAGTCCTTCGCCAGTGCCTAGCAGTCCTTTGCTAGGGCTTGTCCTGTCTGGCAGTCCTTCGCCAGTGCCTAGCATTCCTTCACTAGGGCTTTTCCTGTACACTCAAGAAACTCGTTAGACAACCATTAACCCTTAACTCTTGAACCTTTTTGCCAATATCAAAACACAGGTTTGACTTGGGTGCATACTGCACCAACAATCTCCCCCTTTTTGATATATGGCAACCTAGTTCATAAAGTTAAGGAAAAAAATGCTGAATTTAAAATCCTAAGTTAGATTCCCTCCCCCTAGAAGAAATCTCCCCCTAGGTTTTTCAAAAGTAGGTGGTTTTACTTTAAATACTTAGAAAAATTTTATTATCGAAAACCTTTCTAAGTATTGACTGAGTTTTTCAAGAAAAATATTCTAAGTTTGAAGAAGTTTTCACATTTTAGCAAATTTTGAGTTTTAGGAAAACTTTTTAAACTTTAGACTTTTTCAGTTTAAAAAAAAATTGAGACTTGGGAAAAATTTTTTTGATTTAGAAAATTTTTCAGGATTTGGAAAAAAAATTTCAGACTTTAGAAAAAGCTTTTCAGAGAATATTTTTTAAAAAACTTAATAGCAATTCAGAGCAAAAAAAATAATAGAAATTTGGAAAAATATTTTTGTTCCCTGTTTCCTTTCCAACTCTCCCCCTTTGACATATATCAAACAAAATGCATAAAAGGATATTTGCAATAATAAAGCATTTGCTGTACTGAATCAAAGCAAGACCTAAGTCTGGTTAAATCTTTTAGGGACCTGTCTAACCCATTTAGCTACTTACTAACTGCTATAAACAGTAGCTTTTGCTAGAGTTAGTCAAGTTAAGTGCATTGTTCAAGTTAGATTGTCTAAACTTGACACTTGACCTGATTGCTGTTCATTTAGTGCCCCAATTGCTGCCGATGCACTGACTTAAAGCATCTTGATGTATCTTAAGACTCTTTTTAAGGCTGCTAAGTGAGTTTCCTTAGCACATGTTTGGTACCTAGCACACATCCCTACTGAAAAGAGTATATCAGGTCTGCTGGCTGTAAGGTATAGTAGACTTCCTATCATACTTCTGTAAAGTTTTAGGTCTACTGGTTTACCCTCAGGGTCACTATCTATTTTTACATTTGTGGCCATTGGGGTACTTATACTTTTAGAGTTATCCATTTTAAATTTCTTAATTAGTTCTTTAGCATATTTAGATTGATGTACATAATTTCCATCTTTAGTTTGTTTGATTTGTAACCCTAAGAAAAAGTTGAGTTCCCCAACTAAACTCATTTCAAATTCACTTTCCATAATTGTTACAAATTCTTTTAGAAATTTAGAATTAGTTGATCCAAATATTATATCATCTACGTAAATTTGGGCAACAAATATATCTTTTTCTAAAATTTTAACAAACAAGGTTGGGTCAATTTGACCTTGTTTGAATTCTTTAGAGATCAGGTAATTGGATAATCTTTCATACCAAGCCCTGGGAGCTTGTTTTAGTCCATAAAGGGCTTTACTAAGTTTGTAGACATGATCGGGTTTTTCTATATCCTCAAATCCTGGGGGTTGTCCTACATAAACTTCTTCCTTAATAAGCCCATTTAAGAAGGCTGACTTTACATCCATTTGGTATAATTTAAATCCTTTATGGGATGCAAAGGCTAGTAACATCCTAATCGACTCAAGTCTAGCTACAGGGGCAAAGGTTTCATCATAATCCAATCCTTCTATTTGGCTGAATCCCTTAGCTACTAAGCGGGCTTTATTTCGGACTATTTCACCTTGGTCGTTTAACTTATTCCTAAATACCCACTTAGTGTCAATTACGGATTTTCCCTTAGGTTTAGGTACTAACTCCCAGACTTGGTTTCTCTCAAATTGGGCTAACTCTTCTTGCATGGCTAAGATCCAGTCAGGATCAGGGAGGGCTTCCTCAATAGTCTTAGGTTCAATCTTTGAAATCATGGCTATTTGACTGAGATTTCTATAGGAAGCTCTAGTTCTGACTCCTAAGGTTGGATCACCTACAATCTGATCAGTTGGGTGACTAAGTCTGGGTTTCTTGGTTTGTCTAGTACTTGGCTCAGCTTCAGGTCCAGCTGGTCCAATAGGTTCAATCCTAGGTTCATTGGTTGTTTCAACTGATTCAGAATTTGGTTCAATTGTTAAGTCATTAAAGGGTTCAGTTAGGGTTTCAGAGTTATCTTCTTGATCAGTATTTGGTGAAGCTAAGTCAGAATTGCCAGATTTTGGGTTCGTTTCTTCATCAAATATTAAGTTGGTTGTTTCTTCAATTTTCTTAGTTATTTTGTTGTAGACTCTATAAGCTCTACTTGTTGTAGAGTACCCTAAAAAGATACCTGGGTTTGACTTGGATTGGAATTTTCCAAGATAGTCCTTGGTATTGAGAATATGGACTTTGCATCCAAAGACTCTAAGATAGTATAGGTTTGGAAGTCTGTGGTAGTAAAGTTCATAGGGTGTTTTACTTAACCTTTTATTAAGCAGAGTCCTATTTTGGATATAGCAAGCTGTGCTAATTGCTTCTGCCCAATAGTGGTTGGGTAGGTCAAATTCATTAAGCATAGCCCTAGCAGCTTCCTGTAGGGTTCTATTCTTCCTTTCTACTATGCCATTTTGTTGGGGGGTTCTAGGACACGAAAATTCGTGTTTATATCCATTTACTTTGCAGAATTCTTCGAATCTTTGATTCTCGAATTCTCCCCCGTGGTCAGACCTAAGTCTTTTTATTTTGGTATCATTTTGATTTTCAATCAATTTGCAAAAGTTGTTAAATAGGTTCAGGGTTTCATCTTTGGTCTTTAGAAACCTAACCCAGGTGAACCTAGAGTAGTCATCAATTATCACTAAGCAGTACCGGTTTCCACTTAGTGACTTGGCTCCATGTGAATCAAATAGGTCAAGGTGTAGGAGCTCAAGTGTGGTTTGGGTTTGATCAGATTGGATCAATTTGTGACTAGACTTGGTTTGTTTGCCTTGATTACAGGATTCACATATTAGGTTTTCATTACTCTTAATTTTAGGAACACCCTTTACTAAGCCAAGTTGGGTAATTTTTGAGATAGTTCTTAGATTGGTATGACCTAATCTCCTATGCCAGAGTTTTGATTGTTCTAACTGTGTTAACATGCATTTGGGTATAAGGGGAAGATTTATAGTATATACATTGTTTTTCCTAGTGCCCTTAAGCATGATTTCTGAGTCTTGTGCGTTTCTAATTAGGCAGTTAGAATTGTTGAACGTAACTAAATAACCAGAGTCACATAACTGGCTTATGCTAAGTAAGTTAAAATTAAAGTTTTCTACTAATAGAACTTTCTTAATAATGAAATTGGATTTAAGTTCAATATTACCTGACCCAATTACCTTGAGTGTGGCATTGTTACCAAATGCTACTGAGCCCAGGTTTTTGAACTTGAGTTTGGTGAACTTCAATTTGTCCCCAGTCATATGTCTGGAGCACCCGCTATCTAACATCCATTGGTCCAAATCTTTATGTTCCTACACATAAAGAATTTTTGATGATTTGGATCCAATTTAAGTTAGAGATAGCTTAAATTGAGTTTCACTTCCTAGTCTGTCTCACCCCAGTCTAGGGTTTTCAATCACGTTAACCTTAAGGTTTTTGTGAGACAGGTTTGAAGGTAACAATTAATTTTGAAAGGAATTTTCATTTATTTTGAAAAGTTATTTACTTTTGAAAACAAAAAAAACAGAAAGTTTTGAAAACAGATTAAGTGTTTTTCAAAAAGATAATAATTTTGAGAAGTAGAGGTTTTGAAAAACAGATTAGAATCTATAATTATTTGAAATTTGAGTTAGATTCGAATTTGACAAAAGTTAACTTGAATTTGAATTTCAGAAATTGGCTTCCAGGTCTTGGCGAGGCACTAGGCCTTCTTTGGCCGAAGCCTTATGGGATCATCCACCCTTTCCTTGACAAAGCCTTTTAATGAAATTTCATTTTCAAATTAAATTAGGTCATTTTCTGGTCTAACTAGCTTGGATCTTGGATCGGTAGCTTCGGCTAGTTCCGCCAAATTGGCTTCCCTAACGTACTATCATCTCACCTCCACCCAATACTATGTTTTCAATTTCCAAGTAATTTTAGTCCTTAAATCTAAGAATTCCTTAAATCTAAGCATGGCAATTTGCAAGGAATTAAATAAACACATAATCAATCAATTAAAAAAAAACTATCTAATTATAAAAATTGTTTTGATTTTGGCTCCCCCTGGACTATAGCCTCTATATGGGTTAGGCAAGATGTGAATCTTGTCCTTGGGGATCCAAAATTGATTTGAACCAGTTGGTTTAGTCAGGCACAGTTTTGGCACCCATGCCTGAACCTTAGGTCTTGACTGGTTCAGTACAGCAAAGTAAGATCTTTGCCGAGATTTGGTTCTATAACCAAGTCCGGATCGGTTTAGAACAGACTTCTGTTTTCCCAGAATCATGTCAAGATTCTTAGAACCAGAAGTGAATCATTCTAAAGCTGTTCTTAAGTCCTTAATTTGAGTTTTCAGGGAGGAATTCTCTGACTCAAGTTTTTCAACTTGATCAGGGGTTCCTTCCTGAATTTTCTCAGTTAAGGAATTAGAATCAGCTCCCTCTTTCAGGAGTTTTACTTCCTGTCGGAGAGACTCGATTCGGAGTTTGGCTTTCGCCAAATCTCGGGATAGATAGGAAATAAGAGAATTTAATTGCGATTTTGAAAAGCCTGTTACCTTTATTTCGCCGTCGTCGGAGAAAGTCAGTTTGCCGTCGTCCCGGTCCGAGTCTGAGTCAGTCTCGATTTGATCCGAAGCGGTCAGGGCTAGAAGATTGGACTGAGGTGCTTCTTCTTCTTCTTCTGAGGAAGACTCGTCCCAGGTTGCTTGGAGTGCCTTCTTCTTCCTGTTCTTTTTGGACTCCTTTAGACTTGGACACTCAGTCTTGTAGTGGCCCTTCTTCTTGCATTCGTAGCAGATTACGTTGGGCTTTTGTTTGTCAGTTGCCGGTTCATCTTGTCCGTCCTTTCTTCGGCTTGTTCTCCGTGTGTTAGTTTGGTTCTTCAACTTTTTGTAGTAGCTTCGAGCTAGCCGGACCAGTTCTGATTGATCTTCTTCTTGATCTTCTATTTCTGAATCTGAGGTAGATTCAGGTTCAAGTTGAATTTTCTTCTTGGTCATTTTCCCTGTTTTCCCTGCAAAAAAAGCTATACTTTTCTCGACCAAATTTGAGTTAGTCTGTTCATGCAGCTCAAGTTCAGAAAATAACTCATCTAGCTTAATTTTTGAAAGATCCCTAGAGACCTTGTATGCATCTACCATAGATGCCCACAAGGTGGTCCTAGGGAATGCATTTAGGGCGTACCTTATCAGGTCACGGTTTTCAACCTTGTGACCTATTGTATGAAGACCGTTCATTACCTCTTGAATTCTTGCGTGGAGCTGGGCTGCTGTCTCGTTATCTGCCATTTTGATGGTGAAGAGCTTGTTCAGTAGCAGGTCCCTTTTGCTGATCCTCGTGTCTGAGGTTCCTTCGTGGAGCTCGATTAGTTTAGCCCATAACTCCTTTGCACTGTTGAAGGGGCCTACTCGGTTCAGCTCCTCTTTCGTTAGTCCACATTGTAGAGTCTGAGTTGCTTTGGCGTCAGCTTCAATTTTGCGTTTGAGAGTGTTGTCCCACTCCCAGTAGCTTTGTGGAATTCCTTCTGTATTTCGTGGGATCTCCAGACCGGACTGGATAATGATCCACATGTCCACCTGAGTTTTCAGGTGGACCTCCATGCGACTTTTCCAGTAGGAAAAGTCTTCTCCACTAAAGAGTGGAGGTCTAGCGGTGCTGTATCCCTCTTGCATAGACATTTACACTAAAAAGAAATTTACAAAAGAAATGTCCCAAGACTTGGTCTTGGATTAGTAGTGCGAGATAAAAAAAATGATTAGGAAAAAAAATCCGAAAAAAAATATTCCAAACTGGTGGTTGCACCAAGTTTGAAAACCCCGCTCTGATACCACTTGTTGGATCGAGAAATGCGAGAGAGAGGGGGGTGAATGTCGCAATTCGTTCGGATTTAAAAGAGCGGGTGCGCAGCGGAAATAAAAGAGTAAAACAACGACGTAAACACAGCAGGTTTACTTGGTTCGGAGCCTGGGTCGACTCCTACTCCAAGGCCCACGGTCGTTGACCGTTTTCTGCGGGCAATTCTATAAGTTCGCAAAGTTTACAAATAGATTTTACAATAAGGCAGAATAGTAAACTTTAAATACAACTCTTGTTACCGACGTCCGGTGAAGATTGAAGTTCTGGAGCAGCGGGACGTCGTCGGCTTGAGTTGGCAGCTTTCTGGAGCGTGTCGTGGAAGCAGAAGAGCGTAGAATTGTCGAAGCAATTGATTGTTACTTTGAAGAGGGTCGAGGCCCTCTTTATATAGGGCAGGGGGCGCCCGACATGCTCGGGGCGCCCTCCATGTGGCTTCTGATCCGGCGTGCTCTCGGTCGTGACTGATCGCTTCGACTTCGGGATAACAGTTGACCGGGGCGCCCGACGCGCACGGGGCGCCCGATTACCGGTCAAACTTTATCACCGAGGCTTCGCGAGGGTGAGCTGCAGCCGCCTTCAGTGGCGTGGCACAGTGGGCGCCCGAGACACGCGGGGCGCCCGATCTGCGCGGTGCCCGATTTGCGCGGCGCCTGCGACAAGAGGGGCGCCCGACATGCGCGGGGCGCCCCCCAACGCGGTGCTGTCGGAGGTTTACTTCTCTGCTGACTTTGGGTTGACTCTGGGGCGCCCGACACATCCGGGGCGCCCTGCTCAGCTGCGGCCTCACTCCTTTGAGGCCCTCTGGGCTGCAGAAACACAGTCCTTCGGTCCTGCATCCGGGGTTAGTCCAAAATAGCAATACTAAGTTGATTTTTTCACAGCCTTAGCTATCTTGGTTCTGACTTTGGATCTCCAAAATGGAGCCTAGGTCGAACCGACGCCTAATGTTCTCTCGAGGGGAACGCGTCCTCACCTACTCCTCTCGGGAGAGTTTTACCTGGTGCCAACCGGATCCTCCAGTTGGACTTTTGCCCGGCAGTCCTTCGCCAGGTCTTGAGTTACCAAGCTTCCCTTCGCTTGGTGCCTAGCAGCCCTTCGCTAGGTTTTTTTACTTCTGGCAGCCCTTCGCCAGTGCCTAGCAGTCCTTTGCTAGGGCTTTTCCTGTCTGGCAGTCCTTCGCCAGTGCCTAGCAGTCCTTTGCTAGGGCTTGTCCTGTCTGGCAGTCCTTCGCCAGTGCCTAGCATTCCTTCACTAGGGCTTTTCCTGTACACTCAAGAAACTCGTTAGACAACCATTAACCCTTAACTCTTGAACCTTTTTGCCAATATCAAAACACAGGTTTGACTTGGGTGCA
>JAGFNQ010008876.1:116308-282225 GCA_024364735.1 Boesenbergia rotunda | reverse complement strand
TTTGCAAGGATAGATGATTTATTTGATCAGCTGAAGGAGCCACAGTGTTCTCCAAGATAGATCTACGATCAGTTACCATAGCTCAGAGTGAAGGAGAGTGATGTGCCAAGGACTGCTTTCAGTACAAGATATGGGCACTATGAGTTTGTGGTCATGCCCTTTGGAGTGACAAACGCCCCTGCGACGTTTATGGATCTAATGAATAGAGTGTTCAAGGATTTTCTAGACAAGTTCATCATTGTCTTCATTGATGATATCCTAGTGTATTCAAAGACTCAGAAAGAACATGAAGAACACCTGAAGATAGTGTTGCAAACCTTACACCAGAAGGAGTTGTACGCCAAATTCTCAAAGTGTGAGTTTTGGCTTGATCAGGTGGCCTTCCTAGGCCACATTATTTCCAAGGAAGGTATTATGGTAGACCCAGCCAAGATTGAAGCAGTTAGTAACTGGAGTCAACCAAAGAATGCCAGTGAGATCAGAAGTTTTCTGGGTTTGGCAAGGTATTACAGAAGGTTTGTAGAGGACTTTTCAAAGATAGCTTCTCCACTTACAGCCCTTACCAGAAAGAATAAGAAGTATGAGTGGACTAAAGACTGTGAGCAGAGTTTTCTTCAGTTGAAGAAGAGACTGACCAGCGCTCCTATCCTTACAGTACCCGAAGGTGATAAGAGCTTTGATATATACAATGATGCATCAAAGCTAGGACTAGGAGCAGTCCTTATGCAAGAAGGCAAAGTCATAGCTTATGCTTCCAGGCAACTCAAGGACCATGAAAAGAATTACCCCACTCATGATCTGGAGTTGGCAGCTGTAGTCTTTGCTCTAAAGATATGGAGGCATTACTTGTATGGAGTGCAGTGTAAGATTTATACAAATCACCAGAGTCTGAAATATTTCTTCACTCAGAAAGACCTCAATATGAGACAGCGAAGGTGGCTCGAGTTAGTGAAGGACTATGACCGTGAGATTCTTTACCACCCTGGTAAGGCAAATAGAGTAGCAGATGCACTGAGTAGAAAGACTTGTGTCACTTTGATGTCCTTATCAGCATTGGCACCACCATTACAGAAGGAGATAGTAGATTATGGAGTGGAGATTATTGATGGACAGCTAGCCCTATTGACACTAGAGTCAACTTTGCTTGAAGAGATACAGAAAGAGCAAGCTAAGGATTCTGATATCCAAAGGATCAAGAAGGAAATGCGAGAAGGAGAGAGTAAAGAGTTTAGAGTATCTGACAGTGGGATACTCTACTATGGTGGCCGTTTATGTGTCCCCAATCATGAAGAGCTAAGAAAGAAGATTCTTGAAGAAGCCCATGGAACTCCCTACTCCATGCATCCTGGTTCTACCAAGATGTACCAGGACTTGAAAAGAAGATTTTGGTGGTCAGGGATGAAGAGAGACATAGCTAAGTTGTTGGTACAAGTTGCATCAATGATGTTCTCCTTTATGTGTTTTAATGTTTGACAATGTACTTAAGTCAGTAATATGTTGAACAGACAAAGGGGAGCGAAGGAGAAGTAACCTAAGCCTGAGAAAAGTCCTAGTTAAGCTAGACATGGAAACCCTAAGACCTAGCGAAGGGATGCTAGGCTCTGGCGAAGGGCTGCCAGAATGAAAAAGACCTAGCGAAGGGCTGCTAGGCTCTGGCGAAGGGTTGCCAGAAAGAAAAGACCTAGCGAAGGGCTGCTAGGCACCTGACGAAGGGTTGTCAGGGGAACAAGTCCTAGCGAAGGGCTGCTGGGCACCTGACGAAGGGCTGTCAGGGAAACAAGACCTAGCGAAGGGCTGCTAGGCACCTAGCGAAGGGCTGCTAGGCATAGAAGACCTAGCGAAGGATTGTTAGGCACCAGGCGAAGGACCGCTTGGTAACAAAGACCTAGCGAAGGGCTGCTAGGCACCTGGCGAAGGACTGCTAGGAAATGAAGACTTGGTCCGAGGGACTATGCAACTTAGCTGAGCGATGACTAAGGACAGGAGTAGAGACGGGTCGGGGTTCGGGCGTCTCGAGATCCGGAGTAATCATAGGCTAATCAAAAGTCCATCCGAAGGACTGGGTGGCAACCGTCTCCTGAAAGGAGTAGGTGAAGGGCGAGTTCTCAGGGATAGGAACTCGTGCCGGTTCGACCTAGGGTTTCGTGCAAATCTGAAGTCAGAACCATGTCCTTAGGCTTAATATTTCATGTATATGTGCTTTGTGTTTATGTATCTTGCAGGTACCAAGAACCAGAGACAAAGCAAAGAAGTGAAGCTGGAATGCCCCAACCAGGGCGCCCCCAGCAGTGGGGGCGCCCCCAGCAAAGCACAAAAGCAGAGTAATTATGAAGCAGGCAAAATAGGTGTCAACGGGGGCGCCCGGAGCGTCCGGGGTGCCCTGATTAGTAGCTGTTTTGCTGTTTCGAAGTCAGAACACAGGATAAGCCCTCACGGGGGCGCCCGGAGTGTCCGGGGCGCCCCCAGGCAGTACTAAGACACTGTTTCACTGTTTCGAAGCCAGAACCAAAGGATAAGCGCTCAGGAGGGCACCCGGGATGTCCGGGGCGCCCTGGTCAACGATCTTATCACCCGCGGCAAAGTAGGCGCAAGGATAAGTGTTGACCGAGTCATCCGGGGCGCCCCCAGCATCCGGGGCGCCCCCAGGAGTGCTATAAAAGGGGTCTCGAGCCCTCTACTTCCAACACACTTTCCAACTTCGAATCTGTTCATTCCGACTGACGACAACACGCTAAAGACGAGGTTCTGCGACCGGGAGGCTCCAGGAGGAAGTGCGCGGCACTTCGGAGGTCCAGATCGGCCGAGCTTCACACTTTGTGTTTTGGTTTGCAATTAATTACAGTATTTATTTTTCCATATTATTGCTTGTAATATTGCACTGTAAGTCGGGTTTCTCCGCCTCCGGAAATTTCGGAAAGGAGACTATTAGTGGACTCAACGTCGAGTACATAGGCCTTGGACGTACTGACCCTGGGGGGTTGGGAACCAAGTAAATAAACCTGCCGTGTCCCCTGTTTTGCTTTCTTTTATTTTATTTTTATGTTTCCGCTGCACTAACGCTCTGAGTCCAGAAGTCTTACGAAAGATTTACGAAAGTTTTCATGATCGATATTCACCCCCCCCTCTATCGACTGCACCGGTCCAACAAGTGGTATCAGAGTCGAGCCGCTCTTCACCGGACTAACCGCCGACGGAGCAACGACGCCAGGAGTTGATGGGGAGCCCAGTGGTGAATCAGGTACAATTTTTTTATGTCTAATTTTAAATTGCATATTATTTGTTTCACGTGCAGGGAGAGAGGGCACTATAAAAATCAGTGTCCTACTCGTAAGACTCGGTCTACACCACCGGCGGCGAAGGAGGTACCAACGCCAGGAGTCCGGAAGAACAAGGAACATGTACAATGCTTTAAATGCGAGAAGTACGGACACTACAAAAACAAGTGTCCTGCGAAGGTACGGAAAATTTATGTTCCGAAAATTTTTCCTGCAATATTTTGTGATAATTTAGTTAATTTTTCTGATAAATTAGAATTACTGCATAATAAAATTAGCCTCTTGCATGATAAGTTAGAAAATAAAGATATGACTAAAATATCAGAAATTAATTGTTTAATTCAAAATATAAATTCAGAAATTAATAAAATTAATTCTGATAATTATTCTGATAATAATTCTGATAAAATCAATTCTGATAATATTACTGACAATTTTAATTCAGAAAAAGTTAATCCTAAGGATAACTCCGAATTTGAATTTGAAAACCTTAAGGATAATTCTGAGGATAAACATGATTTTATTGAAAATTATTCTGAGGATAAACATGATTTTATTGAAAATTATTCTGAGGATAAAAATGATTTTATTCTTGATAATAATTTAATTATAGATAATCCTGAAGACTACTATAAAACCTTAACTAGTGGCCCATTTTACTCCACACACATTGAGGATATTGATTTTGAGGAGGAAATGGAATTTTCTAAGATTAGGGCCATAATTAATAAAAATTACAAAGGATCAAATAAATCAAAATTAATAGAAAAATTCGGAAAGAGAAATAAAAACAAAGAAGAAATTTTCGAAATAATGAAAATGATGAATTTAAACCCACAACTGTTAATTAAACCTTAGTTAAATCTTAATTAATTCAGTTAAATCAATTAATAAAATTAATTCAATTAAATCTTAATTAATTCAATTAAATCTTAATTAAATCAATTAAATCTTAATTAAATCAATTAAATCTTAATTAATCAAATTAATTCAATTAAATCTTAATTAATCAAATTAATTCAGTTAAATCTTAATTAATTCAATAAATCTTAATTAAATCAATTAAATCTTAATTAATTCAAATAAATCTTAATTAATTCAATTAAACTAATCAATTCAATTAAACTTTAATTAATCTAATTAACTTTAATTAATTAATTTAATTCAATTAAACTTCAATTAAATCAATTTAATTCAAATTAACTTTAATTAAATCAATTTAATTCAATTAAAATTCAATTAAATCAATTTAATTCAATTAAAATTCAATTAAATCAATTTAATTCAATTAAAATTCAATTAGATCAATTTAATTCAATTAAATCAATTTAATTCAATTTAACTTCAATTAAATCAACTTAATTCAATTAAACTTCAATTAAATCAATTTAATTCAATTACACTTCAATTAAATCAATTTAATTCAATTAAACTTCAATTAAATCAATTTAATTCAATTAAACTTCAATTAAATCAATTTAATTCAATTAAACTTCAATTAAATCAATTTAATTCAATTAAATCAATTTAATTCAATTAAATTCAATTAAATTCAAATAATTCGAATTAATCCACTTAAATTCAATTAAATTCAATTAAATTCAAATAATTCAAATTAATCCACTTAAATTCAATTAAATTTAAATTAATTCAATTAATTCACCTTAATTCAAATTAATTCAATAAATTCACTTTAATTCAATTAATTTAAATTAATTCACTTTTCAATTAAATTCAAATTAACTCAACTTTAATTCAATTAAATTCAAATTAACTCAATTTTAATTCAACTAAATCCAATCTTAAATCATTTAAACCTGAACCAAACTAAAACCTTACCCAAACCGCAACAATTAATTCAATAAAATCAAATATGTCAAAGTGGGTTGACATATTCGCAGGTTCACACGATATGTATCAAATCGAGAATTTGATACATTCTTAGAAACAAAAATAAAATGTCTTGACTTGTTTGACTCATGCATAATTGCCATGCCATGCATTTGCTATTTTCCTTTAAAATATATGACATGTCATTCATATTTAATTTTTATGCATAATTTAGAAAGGTCATAAGAAAAAGATAATTGAAATTTGGCAACATAGTATTGGGAGGAGGTGAGATGATAGTACGTTGGGGAAACTAACTCTAATAAGATCAAGTCTACTTGGTCTCTTTAGACTGGTGAAACCAACCGAAGCTACCGATCCAAGACCCAAGCTAGTTAGATCAGAAAATGACCTAATTTAATTTGAAAATAAAATTTCATTAAAAGGCTTTGTCAAGGAAAGGGTGGATGATCCCATAAGGCTACGACCAAAGAAGGCCTAGTGCCTTGCCAAGACCTGGAAGCCAATTTCTGAAATTTAAATTCAAATTATCTTTTGTCAAATTCGAATCTAACACAAATTTCAATTAAATCTTAGATTTAATAATCGAAAATGATTCAAGCATCTCACAATACACCTATAAGGCAATCATGCTTGTTGTATTGATACATCTAAAATTGGTGAGATGTTAAGGACTAATGAATTGAAAAATATTTTACAAAATTGTTTTTCAAAATTGTTAGAATATTTTCCTAAAAATATATTTTTCAAAATAGAGCTTTAACATAATAATGTTTTTATGGAATTCATGCTTGTCTGATTGATTATATATATTACACATTTTTCAAAAAGGTATATTGTTTTCAAAAATTGATTGACTCACGCAATTAGACACAAGCCTCTTAGGACAGCACTAAAGTTCCTTAGGGCACTTAGATAGAGTCAAACGGCATTGATGCAGGGGGAGTGCTTTTCATATTTTTCAAACTGCACTTTAAAAACATTACTATTATTTGAAAATATCTTTTCGAAAATCATGCTTTAATCGTTATCACTTGTGGCTTTTCGAAAAAGATTTTACCTATTGCAAAAATCAAATATTTACCTGTTCTTTTGATTCTGATAAACCCTAAAGACACAGAGGAAGGTCCACTTCATAATCTAAAAAGGACTCCTAGGATGTGTCAGATTTAGGGGGAGTCTGAGTCAAATTTTTTCAAGTCTTAAACTATTTTTTATTATTAGAAAATTCCTTTGATTTGAATCAAACCTTAAGACTCAAAGGAAGAGTACTTGTGGTCAACAAGCTTCCCAGGACTGAGTCAAGTTTAGGGGGAGGTCAAATTAAAAGAATTATAAAATTTGTGTGACTTATGAAATGATTTTGAAATAATAGTTACTTAGGTTGGAAAATTCCCAGGACACTTAGGAAATGTCCTTGTGGTCAACAAGGTTTCCTAGGATAGTGTCAGACTGGAAAATAGACCAAGTTAAGTAAAATATTAGATCTTCAAAATTCACACAGTTTTTCAGCACATACTTTGTGAAATATTATCATTTTTCTTAAAAATTTATAATAATATTTACTTGTTTGAAAACTTTCCAGGACACTTAGGAAATGCCCTTGTGGTCAACAAGGTTTTCTAGGATGGTGTCAGACTGGAAAAGAAACTCAATCAAGTAAAATATTTTCAAAAAAAAGTACTTATGTCTTTCAAAACCAATATTCTTAATTTTAAAAAAAAATATTTTCAAATGTATTGTTAAGTACTTAATTTCTCAAAAAATATACTTATATTTTTTCAAAAAGGGATTTAAATAATCTTTTAAAAGTACTTGCACTCCTTACAAATCATCTTTTCAAAGTACTTATATTTTAAACCTAGAGCATTTTTCAAATTTATGCAATTTTTTTAAAAACAAAATTGCACTAAGTATTTTCAAAACAAAAATTCAAAGTTTTTTATTATTGATGCAAGTTTTTTTTGATGCATGACAAAGGGGGAGAGAGTGCTTAAGTTAGAATTTTTTTTCAGTTAGAAAATTTTTTACTCTCCCAAAACCTATACCTTTTAGTTTTTCTATCCCAAGGATAGTAATTTAGCCCCTTAAACCAATCTAACTTAAGTTATTGTCAAACATCAAAAAGGGAGAGATTGTTGGTGCAAGTTGCATCAATGATGTTCTCCTTTATGTGTTTTAATGTTTGACAATGTACTTAAGTCAGTAATATGTTGAACAGACAAAGGGGAGCGAAGGAGAAGTAACCTAAGCCTGAGAAAAGTCCTAGTTAAGCTAGGCATGGAAACCCTAAGACCTAGCGAAGGGCTGCTAGGCTCTGGCGAAGGGCTGCCAGAACGAAAAAGACCTAGCGAAGGGCTTCTAGGCTCTGGCGAAGGGTTGCCAGAAAGAAAAGACCTAGCGAAGGGCTGCTAGGCACCTGACGAAGGGTTGTCATGGGAACAAGTCCTAGCGAAGGGCTGTTGGGCACCTGACGAAGGGCTGTCAGGGAAACAAGACCTAGCGAAGGGCTGCTAGGTACCTAGCGAAGGGCTGCTAGGCATAGAAGACCTAGCGAAGGATTGCTAGGCACCAGGCGAAGGACCGCTTGGTAACAAAGACCTAGCGAAGGGCTGCTAGGCCCCTGGCGAAGGACTGCTAGGAAATGAAGACTTGGTCCGAGGGACTAAGCAACTTAGCTGAGCGATGACTAAGGACAGGAGTAGAGACGGGTCGGGGTTCGGGCGTCTCGAGATCCGGAGTAATCGTAGGCTAAGCAAAAGTCCATCCGAAGGACTGGGTGGCAACCGTCTCCTGAAAGGAGTAGGTGAAGGGCGAGTTCTCGGGGATAGGAACTCGTGCCGGTTCGACCTAGGGTTTCGTGCAAATCCGAAGTCAGAACCATGTCCTTAGGCTTAATATTTCATGTATATGTGCTTTGTGTTTATGTATCTTGCAGGTACCAAGAAACAGAGACAAAGCAAAGAAGTGAAGCTGGAATGCCCCAACCAGGGCGCCCCCAGCAAAGCACAAAAGCAGAGTAATTATGAAGCAGGCAAAATAGGTGTCAACGGGGGCGCCCGGATTAGTAGCTGTTTTGCTGTTTCGAAGTCAGAACACAGGATAAGCCCTCACGGGGGCGCCCGGAGTGTCCGGGGCGCCCCCAGGCAGTACTAAGACACTGTTTCGCTGTTTCGAAGCCAGAAGCAAAGGATAAGCGCTCAGGAGGGCACCCGGGATGTCCGGGGCACCCTAGTCAACGATCTTATCACCCGCGGCAAAGTAGGCGCAAGGATAAGTGTTGACCGAGTCATCCTGGGCGCCCCCAGCGTCCGGGGCGCCCCCAGGAGTGGTATAAAAGGGGTCTCGAGCCCTCTACTTCCAACACACTTTCCAACTTCGAATCTGTTTATTCCTACTGACGACAACACGCTAAAGACGAGGTTCTGCGACCGGGAGGCTCCAGGAGGAAGTGCGCGGCACTTCGGAGGTCCAGATCGGCCGAGCTTCACACTTTGTGTTTTGGTTTGCAATTAATTACAGTATTTATTTTTCCATATTATTGCTTGTAATATTGCACTGTAAGTCGGGTTTCTCCGCCTCCGAAAATTTCGGAAAGGAGACTATTAGTGGACTCAACGTCGAGTACATAGGCCTTGGACGTACTGACCCTGGGGGGTTGGGAACCAAGTAAATAAACCTGTCGTGTCCCCTGTTTTGCTTTCTTTTATTTTATTTTTGTGTTTCCGCTGCACTAACGCTCTGAGTCCAGAAGTCTTACGAAAGATTTACGAAAGTTTTCACGATCGATATTCACCCCCCCCCCTCTATCGACTGCACCGGTCCAACATAAGTATGTCAGCAGCTGCCTGACATGTCAGAGAGTTAAAGCAGAACACCAGAGACCAGGAGGTGTCCTACAGCCCATTCAGATTCCAGAGTGGAAATGGGAAGACATAGCCATGGATTTCATAGTTGGTTTACCAAAGACAACTAATGGCTATGATGCTATTTGGGTGATAGTAGACAGATTGACCAAGTCTGCCCACTTTTTGGCAATCAGAGTGTCTTACTCAATCGAAAAGTTAGCCCAATTATATGTGCAGGAAGTGATCCGACTACACGGAGTCCCGAAGACCATTATCTCTGATAGGGATGGTCGTTTCACTTCACACTTTTGGGAGTGCGTACAGACAGCGTTAGGCACCAAACTGAAATTCAGCACAGCTTTCCATCCTCAGACTGATGGACAGACAGAGAGAGTGAATCAGGTTCTAGAAGATATGCTCAGAGCTTGTGCATTGGACTTCAAGGGCAGTTGGTGCAAGTATTTATGTTTAGCTGAGTTTGCCTACAACAACAGTTACCAAGCCACTATTGGTATGGCACCCTATGAAGCTCTTTATGGTAGGAAGTGTAGATCTCCCCTCTGTTGGTATGAAGGGAGTGAGAAGAAAGAAATGGGGTCACAGATTGATCTCATAGATGATACCACAGACGCTATAAGGAGTATCCGCCAGAGAATAGAAACTGCTCAGAGTAGGCAGAAGAGCTACGACGATGTACGGCGTAGGCCGTTAGAGTTTGAAGTTGGGGATACAGTTTTCCTCAAAGTAGCTCCTATGAAGGGTGTGATGAGATTTGGCATGAAAGGCAAGCTAAGTCCTCGATACGTAGGGCCCTACCCAGTGACGAAAAGAGTTGGCAAAGTAGTTTATGAGTTGGAGCTACCCTTAGAGATGTCAGCAATACACAATGTGTTCCATGTCTCAATGCTAAAGAAGCATATCCCAGATGCCAACCAAGTGATTGAGCCACAGATGGTACAAGTGCAAGAAGATCTCAGTTATGAAAGTCGACCTATTCAGATAATAGATCGAGCAGATAAGAAGCTGAGGAACAAAATGGTACCATTAGTGAAAGTCTTATGGCTGAATCAGAAGTATGAAGAGGCAACTTGGGAATCAGAAGATAGCATGAGACAAAGGTATCCAGAGCTGTTCTATATTTGAGGACGAACTTTTTATAAGGTAGGGAGGATTGTAAAGCCCAATAAATTCCTGGTATTATTAGGGATTTTTAGGAATTTTTCTAGCATTTTTCGGAATATTATAGCATTTTTTTCGGATCAAAATAAGAAGAAAAAAATTAAAGGGGTCGGGTGGGAATCGATCTCGCGACCACGCGAGAAGCAGTTACCTGAGCGAGTCTAAGGAACCAGCTGGGCTAGGGTATCAAGCACAGAAAAGAATGAAACGAAATAATGTTATAGTTGATTTAACCCGTTTCATGAAGAGGTATTTAAACTCCCACTTAAGTTGTGTTAAGACCCCTTTTAGGGTTTCGGGAGGCCGCGCGAGCAGGGGTTGGGAGCTGCGAAAACAAGGAGAAAACAAGGGGTTTTCTTCCTCCTTCTTCCTCCTCTTGAGTGGAGAGCCTAGGGCTTCTTCCCTAGGGCTAAGGAGTGGAGATTTCTTGCAAAGGAAGAGGAAAAGAGCCCTACACTAGGAATTTCGAGATACTTAGTGAGTTTTCTTCAAGAAAAGAGTAAGTAAATTACTCACCTGCAATAGAAGTTGTTTCGCCATGTATTTCTCGTTGTGGAACCATGTTTGTGATCTAAATGCATGCTTTAAGGTTATGGTTTTCTTATTTGTGTGTTTTAAGTTCATAAAGAATACATGTTTTATCATAGAATATGAATTGGAGTATGTTTTTATGTATGTGACCTAAGTATGACAAGAGTAAGTTCTTGAAAAGTCCCAAAAAGGGGTTTTGGGGTTAAGGGCACGCAAGGTGCTCGATGAAAGTTCCAAGTAAGAAAAGGTAAAGGTTTATAGTGCAAGATTTATGAAAAAGAAAGTCAGCTTGATAAATACAAGCATTATGAGTAAGAAAGTCCCAAAAATGAGTTTTGGGGTTAAGGGCACGCAAGGTGCTCGATGAAAGTTTCAAGTAAGAAAAGGTAAAGGTTTATAGTGCAAAGTTTATGGAAAAGAAAGTTAGCTTGATAAATACAAGCATTATGAGTAAGAAAGTATTTTACTTTTGTAAAGTGACATGTACCGGGCAAATGAGAGGCCCACAGAAAGTAAGAAAGAAGCTCTAATAGGGTGCGGTGGCTAGCTACCCCGAAACCTATTAGGGATGCGCGCATTGGTACACTGATACCAGGTACATTGTCAAGGCCTGAGAAAGTTGATTATTATTTTGAAGTATATAAGTATATGAAAGTGTTTCAATTTCCTTAAGTGTATGTTTTGTTGTGTATGATAACATGGTTATGTTACAAGCATGTTAAAGAGAAAGAGCAAAGAAGTTAGTGTTTGAAAGTGTGGAAATGTATCATTAGTAAGTTTGCAAAAGAAATCATGAGCATGTTAAGTTTGCAAGTGTTTTGATGCTAGTAAATGTTTTTAAGCATGATTGAGCATGATAAGTGTATGAAAGTTCTCATGTGTAATTATTTCCAAGTGAATGTGTTTTGAAGCAAGCATTATTTGAAAAGAGCATGTTTATCCCTTATCGTTGGATTTGTGAGTTAGGATTTACTTACTAAGCATTTTGCTTATTAGTTGCATTTCCTTCTATTGCAGACAAAGGTAAAGAAAAAGCATAAGTTAAGGAGGCGAAGGGACTTGCATTGATGTTCAGTGGCGGCGGAACCGTGGAAGAGATCATTGGGCTAAGTCTTGTAGAACATATGTTTTGGTGTTTCGAAGTGGTAGAATGAATGACTTTGTTTAAACCTTGCATAGATACAAAATTTGGTACAAACTCTAGTTTAAAGTTCATATAGACTTTGATAGCTTATTTACTTCCGCAAAAGTCCTAATTTCAAGTTTCTGAAGTTGTTTTGATTGGCTAAAATGTTTAGAAAACTAGTATGGAGTATAGAAATGGTGTTATGTCTTTGTATGGCTTGAAACTATATGTTTTGTGGACTTTTGAAACAAGTTTTCAGGTCTAAAATGCAGGTTTTCAGGCGTGCCAGTCGACTGGTTCAGAACCAGTCGACTGCCCTATCGAACAGTAGCTTCTGTTCGATGCACCAGTTGACTGCCAAGAGGCCAGTCGACTGGTGCCGCGCCCAGAAACTTGCTGTGGCCGATACCAGTCGACTGGCTATATAGCAGTCGACTGGTACCATTGCAGAGAAGTTGTGTAGAGCAGCTGGTTAGTGCTTTAGTGTTACAACTAAGAGGTCTAGGGGTCAAATCCTGGCAAAGCAAATAAAATGAATGTTGTTTTGTTTTTTTGAAAAAAAAAGAGAAGGAAGAAAAAAAATTTTTAGAGCAAGTTAAGGGAAGCCAAGTAGTAGTAACTTAAAGCTTAAGTTAGTGGGAAAAGGTGGGTCGTCACATGCATGCTAGATACGTGGTTAAAATAATTTAGGAAATTATTTTATGCTAATTCTTCCACTGCATGTAAAAATTTAAAATTTTACGAACCCGTATCCTTGTCGACATGCACCCGGTCCCAACAGTGGTATCAGAGCCGGTTAGTGTTCGAAATAATCATATAATTGTTTTGCGGAAAACTTTGTCATAATCTCAATTTTGGAAAAAAAATTTCAATTATGGAAACTTTCCAATTATAATAAATTTTAGATTTAGGAATTTCTAAGTTTGGAAATCCTCATGAAATTTCGCAAACTTTTGAAATATCCTAGTTTCTAAAAATTTTATAATAATTGTGAAAACTTCCCATCTTTGGAAACTTTCCAATTTTGGAAATTTTCTATTTTAGAAATTTTCAACTTTGGAAATATGTAAGTTTTCTTTGTACCAGAAACTTACAACCATTCTGAAAATCTATTATGAAACCTCGCAATTTTGGGCACTTTCTTTTGAGAAAGTCTAGACAAATTTATGGATAATTAGTTGACAATTTCAAATTCGAATTGGCTTTAAATTATTAACAAAATTCTTTATTTTGGATTGAGCCTCGGGGAGCCGTCCAATTTAAAGTTAGTTGCTGTAATTTAATTTCCCAATTTTGAATGAAATTGTCATGTTTGATTTGGTTGCATTTCCGAAACGGACCAAATTGGATTTACGACAAATTACTTTTCTTTGGGTATCTGAGCCTCGGGGAGCCACCCTTAGAAAACGATTTGTTGTAATTAATTAAATCCATGAATAAAACATGATTTAAGAGGTGATGCTCTTACATGTTGTTGTCTCCAAAATTAATTAGGAAAATGGTTTCCTATAGAGTTTTCTTAATTGAGATTTTCATGAAAATAATATGTCGTTGAATTAAGGGAATTGCCTCTTAATTTAATAAGATTTGATTTAGAGAAATCAAAGTCTTAAACATATTATTTCCGAAATTGATTATGACAATTTAGGAAATTGTTTCCCAAAACAATTCCTTTAATAAAGTATTAAATTAGAATTAGGAAATCTGGTTCCTAATTCAATTAATGAGACTTGATAACTTAAGTCACATGCATACTTTATTAAGGAAATCGTTAGTCATGACATAATGTCATGAATGTGCTTAGAAAAGAAAGGATGAGACCCAAAACCCCTTACAAAATATTAAGGCTAACACCTTCCATTAATATGGTTAGAACCGGAGTTTTGTTTCTCGTTTGGGTTGATGGACACATCCGTGCCCGACTTGAACCTCAACATGTTCAAACCATGGAATTAGTTTATGAATAATATAGTTGGAGTCAGAGGTCAATCCTTAGTTTTGGTTGTTGGACACATCCAAGCCTAACTAAACGGTTGAATGAGCTCCAACCATATTAAAACTATTTCTTGATTAATGGGTCAGCCTTAAGCTTGGAGCATCAATTTGTTGTGCCACAGCCAAGGTCGATGTAAAGAGAGGTGCAGTTGGGTGCTATGTAAAATGTTACATACTTGTTAATGAGTTAACAACCCAATGATTTATGCAAATATTCAATTAGTTGATAGCATAAAGTGATAGTTACATATATGTGATATGTAATCGGTGTAATTACCTACCTTCATAGCTAAGAAAAACTTGATGGCCACAGTCATGGTTGTTCTTATCTATGGTTGGATATCAACCTATTTGGAGATGTTCCTACGATCTCCCGAATTGATAAAAAGGGTTATTCAATTTGAAAAATAAATAGGATTTTATTTATGTATGTTGATACATTCTTTAATCATTCTTCTCACATAAACTCAATTTGTTTTTCTAGGATAATCACTCGATCATGTCTTCTCTAAACTTGCGTTCCATTTTGGACACCAATAAACTGACTGGGCCGAACTTCATGGACTGGCTTCGAAACCTGAGGATAGTCCTCAAGGCGGAAAAGCTTGCTTATGTCATTGAAAATCAACTTCCCGACCATCCTCCAGAAAATGCAACTCCGGACCAATTGTTGGCCCATCAGAAACATGTGATCGATTCTGAACTTGCGAGTTGCATTATGCTAGCCTCTATGGTACCTGAGCTACAAAAGCAGCATGAGCATATGGATGCTTATACCATCATCTTCCATCTTCATGAGTTGTTTGAAGAGCAGGCGAGATCCGAAAGGTTCGAAGTCTCCAGACTCCTCTTCACCACTAAGATGCAGGAAGGCACTTCTGCCTCGCAGTTTGTGTTAAAAATGTTCGGGTACATTGAGCGACTGAGCGCACTCGGTTTTGCAATGGATCATGAACTAAGTATTGACTTAATTCTGAGTTGTTTGCCCAAGAGTTATTCACAATTTGTGATGAACTATCGGATGAACAAACTGGAGACCACCATTCCTGAGTTGCTCAACCTGCTGAAGACTGTGGAGCCTTCTGTGAAGCAGGATCAAAAGGCGGTACTGTTAGTTGGTTCCTCGAAGAAAGGTTCTAAAAGGAAAGCAAAAGAACAGAATAAGGGAAAGAAGAAAAAGGCCAAAAAGACTGAAAAGAAACCAAAAGGAACTTGCCATCATTGTGGCAAGGAGGGTCACTGGCGAAGAAACTGCAAGGTTTATCTTGAGTCCTTAAAGAAGAAGGCATCCGATGCCCCATCCTCTTCAGGTATCTTCGTTATTGAATGTCACTCTATTTCCTCAGATACCTGGGTACTTGATACTGGGTGTAGCTCACATATATGTAATGACATACAGGGGCTAAGGAATAGAAGAAGACTCGTCAAGGGAGAAGCGAATTTGCGGGTTGGAAATGGAGCAAGGATTGCTGCTATTGCCATCGGAACATATTTGCTAAAGCTCCCAACTGGACTTGTCTTAGAATTGGATAATTGTTATTTCGTTCCTTCGTTAATAAAGAACATTGTATCTATTTCATGTTTGAATGAAAAAGGTTTTCATTTAACTTTTAGTAACAATTGTTGTTACATAACTTTAAATGGCATTCTTTATGGGAATGGAACTTTGTGCAATGGCATCTACACGTTAGATTTATCCAGTGACGTTTTCAATATCGAAGTTAGCAACAAACGTGCTCGAATAGATAATCGAATAGACTCCTACACTTGGCATTGCCGTCTTGGCCATGTAAGTAAGAAACGCATGACCGAATTATACCGATGTGGAATTCTGGAATCATTTGAACCCGGTTCATTTGATACATGCGAATCATGCTTAAAAGGCAAGATGACCAAATTACCCTTTTCCGGAAAAGGTAATCCAGTGGGAGAATTGCTTGGTCTTATACATACTGATGTATGTGGACCAATGTCAACTCTTGCACAAGGAGGCTATAGCTACTTCGTCACCTTTATCGATGATCACTCATGATTCGGGTATGTGTTCTTGATGAAACACAAATCTGAAGCCTTTGAGAAATTCAAAGAGTTCAGAAATGAAGTAGAGAAACAGCTTGGCAAAAGTATTAAGATACTTCGATCCGATCGGGGTGGTGAATACTTAAGTCAAGAGTTTCAAGATTATCTTAGGGACAATGGGATATTGTCCCAATGGACTCCGCCGTATACACCACAGCATAATGGTGTATCTGAGAGGCGTAACCGAACCTTGATGGACATGGTTAGATCCATGATGAACCATGCAACTCTTCCAAAATCCTTTTGGGGCTATGCACTTAAGACAGTTGTTTACTTGCTAAACAGAGTCCCGACCAAGGTAGTCTCTACTACTCCATATAAGATATGGAATAGTAAGAAACCTCACTTAACTCACCTTAAGATATGGGGTTGTCCTGCTTATGTGAAGCGGACTGTATCAGACAAATTGGATGCTAAGTCTGATAAATGTCTATTTATTGGATACCCTAAGGAAACGAAGGGTTACCAATTCTATCATCCCTTGGAACAAAAGGTGTTTGTTTCAAGGCATGCTGTATTTCTAGAAAAAGAATTTCTTTTACAAGAAAACAGTGGGAGTGGCATTGAACTTGATGAAGTTCAAGAAACTCCAATAGACATTGCAGAGACACCTAGTCTAGACCCACAACCAATACCTCATAATGATGAGCTATCAGTTGAACCTAAAACAACACCACCTCTTCGTAAGTCTGATAGGACACGCAATATTCCAGAGAGATACGGATTTCTCGTAAGTGAATCGAACGACGTGTTACTCATAAGCGATGACGAACCTATCAGTTATGAAGATGTTCTGAAAAGTTCAGAAAGGGACAAATGGCTTGAGGCCATGAAGTCGGAAATGGATTCCATGTACGAAAATCAAGTATGAGACTTGGTTAACCCACCTGAAGGGATTAAGCCCATAGGGTGCAAGTGGGTTTTCAAGAAGAAAACCGACATGGAAGGTAATGTTGTTACCTTTAAGGCTAGATTAGTGGCAAAAGGATATCGTCAGAAACAAGGAATTGATTATGACGAAACCTATTCGCCAGTAGCTATGCTTAAATCCATTTGGATGCTCCTAGCCATAGCAGCTCATTATGATTATGAGATATGGCAAATGGATGTGAAAACGACCTTCCTTAATGGAAACCTGCTTGAGGATGTATACATGATACAACCTGAAGGTTTCACATCGGTTGATAAAACCAAAGTATGCAAGCTTCGAAGATCCATATATGGACTAAAGCAAGCATCTAGGAGCTGGAACATCCGTTTTGATAAGACAATCAAAGAGTTTGATTTCTCACAAAATCCTGATAAACCTTGTGTGTACAAGAAGGTTAGTGGGAGTGCAGTCGTATTCCTAGTATTATATGTCGATGACATATTACTTATAGGAAACGATATATCAGTTTTACAGACAGTTAAAATTTGGTTGTCCAAAACTTTCTCCATGAAAGACCTGGGAGAAGCAACCTATATCCTTGGGATTAGAATCTATAGAGATAGATCAAAACGGTTGCTTGGTCTTTCGCAGTCTACATATATAGACCGAGTGCTAAAAAGGTTTAGCATGTCGGAATCCAAGAAAGGTTACCTTCCCATCAGGCATGGGATCAACCTTTCGAAGTCTATGTGTCCGCGCACAGAAGACGAGAGGATTTGCATGAATAAGATTCCTTATGCATCCGCGATAGGATCTATCATGTATGCTATGTTATGTACTAGGCCCGATGTATCGTATGCTCTGAGCGTCACAAGCAGATACCAGTCGGATCCAGGAATGGATCATTGGGCGGCTGTCAAGACAATCCTTAAGTACTTAAGAAAAACTAAGGATGTGTTCCTAATATATGGAGAAGGAGATATGGTAATACGTGGGTATACAGATGCCAGTTTCCAGACAGATAAGGATGACTCCAAATCGCAGTCTGGATACGTGTTTACTTTGAATGGAGGCGCAGTAAGTTGGAAATGTTCCAAACAAGACACCATAGCGGATTCTACCACGGAAGCGGAATATATCGCAGCTTCGGAAGCTGCAAAGGAAGCAGTTTGGATCAAGAAGTTTGTCTCAGAACTTGGTGTGGTTCCAACCATTGATGAAGCAGTGCCGGTTTACTGCGACAACAATGGAGCTATTGCACAAGCAAAGGAACCAAGGTCTCATCAGCGATCTAAACACGTGCTTCGACGCTATCATCTGATCAGAGAGATTATAAGTACGAATGACATACAAATTGAGAGAGTTTCCACTGAAAGGAATATAGCAGATCCTTTAACTAAGGCCTTGCCTCAAAGCAAGTTTGAGGGACATGTTAGAGCCTATGGTATTGGATACTGTAGCGATTGGCATTAGGCCAAGTGGGAGTTTATTAGTGATATGAGAGAAGTGTCCTAAGGCAATCGCCTTATGATGTAAACATTTATATTAATAAATGATAATTCACTATTTGAGTATACATATTTTGTGTATTTGATTGGGATCTTAAACTCATCTACTGAATGTCCGCAATACAACTCACAGCATAAGAGAATTTGTGATGGGATCACAACTAGTGATTATCTCTAATTGTGCAATTGTGAAGTATTGAAATTATCCCTAGTCGATGAATTGATAAAAACGGACACTATCAATTCTGTTGAGACTAGCATGGGTTATTCTCTAATCAGCTAATTCTCACTGGCTGGTGACATTGGGATGTCCGGAGATAAACATGGATGCTAGTTAAGGGAACTAGTTCATTGGAGTGACTAGCTGTAAGACTTCATATGGGAATCTACATGTAGATATGTTAATGAAGTTCTTACTGCAGCTTAAGTGCGATGTTCCTTTGACTTGCGGTGTTCAAGTCATCTTGGTCATGGAGACTTATACTTTAACATCTTAAGCAAGCATCTCCAAGGAGGTGTGGACCCAGGATGATTGGGTATAAGCCGAAGTGCCCGAAGATGTTTGAACAGCCTACAAAG
The DNA here is from genome assembly GCA_024364735.1 of Boesenbergia rotunda. Taxonomy (NCBI): domain Eukaryota; kingdom Viridiplantae; phylum Streptophyta; class Magnoliopsida; order Zingiberales; family Zingiberaceae; genus Boesenbergia; species Boesenbergia rotunda. The sequence goes on along the minus strand of JAGFNQ010008876.1, from coordinate 263,383 downwards.
GATTCACCACTCCTTGCGAGGAGATGTATACCCAGGCCTATCGTCGGATTGTTACTCAAAAACCTCTGGCCAGAGTATATCATGTTTAGAGTGCGAGTCTCTAAAATACATGAGAGTAATTAGAAATCCAAAGGACGAGAAAGACACTACTTGGGCTAGATGTGACGTAGTCAGTCTAGTGGGGACTGACCCAAATAGACCATGTCCTGAACCAAGTGGGTATAAGGTGGTGAAGGGAATGGGGCACGATTCATTAGAGCTGCTGAAGGGTTTCAGAATAATTTCTTCTGAGGTCAAACCGTTGATCTTTCGATTAATTGGGGGTCATGATGTACTACTAGGTGCCACTCATGATCGTTCTATAATTTGTTGATTATAGACGGCCAACATAAATCGAAAGCCTATTTAGTCACACGCACTACGAGTAATTCGAGGGATTTAAAACGAGTTGAAAATTGGATTTTCCGATCAAGAGAAATAAGTCGAATCTGAATTTGTCAGAGGCGCAATGGAAGCTAAAAATGGCTAAGTCTTTTGAAGGCTTATTGGGCGAATTAAATGAGTTTAATTCGCGAGCGGTTCGGGTTGGTTTGGCCAGCCAAAGAGGGTGCCAAACCTCTTTGTTGTGGCCGGCCATTAAAGGGGAAGAAAACCAATTTAATTGGTTTAATTAATAAAATAATCTAGCGCGATTTGTTTTATAAATTATGGATAAATAAATTGATATATAAAGAAATTTATATAAAGAGATTTATAAAGAAATTTATAGTAAATTTATTCTTTTTATGGAAATTAAAATAAACCATGAATTGGTTTAATTTTAATTTATAAAATCAATTATGAATTGATTTATCCATGATAAGAAAATTTTATACAAATTTTATTCCATAATTAAAAGAGAGAAAGTATTTGTTTTATTATAAAGTTAGTTATAATAAAACTTGGCTTAAACGGAATAATTAATAAGAGAATTTATAGGATAAATTTCTTATGTAAAATTCCGTTAAAGATGAAACTTGGCAAGGGAGATGATACTATATAAAGGAACCAAAGGCAAGCCCTTAATTCCAACATATTGAGTTGTCAATTGGTATAGAGCTAATCTCTCCCTCTCTCTCTCTTATTCTCTCTTCTCTTCTTCCCTCTCCCTAGCTAGGGCCGACGGCCACTTAGGGTAACCTAGGGCCGGCGCTCCTTTGTCAAGCTAGGGCCGGCGCACCTCCTTCCCAAGCTAAGGTTGCCGTGAGCCATCAAGAAGAAGGAGAAGCCAACAAGGAAGAAGAAGAAGCGGGTCGCGACTCCTTTCTTCACGGAATTTTGATTTCGTTTCTTGTTGGTAAGTTTCCATTCTTTTCTCTTGATCTTTTAGTTGTGCCTTCCGAGAATCTAGTAGTTCTCATCGGCACAAAACTCGTGGCTTTGCGAAGTCATCCCGAAGAGAACTCGGCGTGGACGCGAATAGAGGCGGAGCTTCCAAGGGACGCTACGGTTGGATCTCGTCCCTTACTTCGAGTTACGAGAGGTACTTAGTAAATTAGTTTACTTTTCCGCAATGTTTTAATTTATGATTATGACAACACATCATAAGGTTGCTGCTAGATACGTGGTTAAAATAATTTAGGAAATTATTTTATGCTAATTCTTCCGCTGCACGTAAAAATTTAAAATTTTACGAACCCGTATCCTTGTCGACATGCACCCGGTCCCAACATTGATATCACATATCCATGACTTGTGAGCTCAAGTCCTTAGTTGACCTACATGCTATCCATGCATTAATATTATCCTTGAATATTAATACTTAACTAGGAATGGTTTAGAGTAGTGTTCTCTACATCATCTCACTATCGATTCAACCAATCGATATAATGTAGAAAAGAACCTACTACCCAAGGATATTATTATACTTAGTTATTTGGCACATATACATATTAAGTATAATAACCAATCATGCCTTATTAATTATAGAGTATGATACAAAATGTCCCTAGACAATCATCACATAATTGGCTCTAGGGCTCCTACTAACAATCTCCCACTTGCACTAGTGCCAATCACTGTAATATCTAATACCCAGTGACCTGGTATGACCATCATGCTTCTTCTGTGCCAATGCCTTAGTCAAAGGATCCATGATGTTAGCATCTGTGGGTACTCTGCATATCCTCACATCTCCTCTATCGATGATCTCTCGAATGAGATGGAAGCGTCGTAGTATGTGTTTGGTCCGCTAATGTGACCGAGGTTCCTTTGCCTGTGCAATAGCCCCATTGTTGTCACAGTAGAGATCTATGGGGTCTACTATGCTTGGAACCACACCAAGTTCTATAATAAACTTTCGGATCCAAACAACCTCTTTTGCTACCTCAGATGCAGCAATATACTCGGCCTCTGTTGTAGAATTTGTGATTGTGTCCTGCTTCGAACCCTTCAAGCTGAGGGACCTTGAGTCTTCGAAAGACTCACACCATGTGATATTGGTAGAAATCCCTTCTTGAAATTCTGCATGGCAAAACGATTAAGCACCTTATCAATATATGTACTCTGACTTAAGCTAAGAAATCTCTTAGACCTATCTCTATAGATCTTGATGCCTAGGATATAGGCTGCTTCACCTAAGTCTTTCATTGAGAAACAATTCCCTAGCCACGTCTTCACAGACTGTAGTGAAGGGATATCATTCCCAATGAGGAGTATGTCATCTACATACAAGATCAGGAAGACAACTGTGCTCCCACTAACCCTCTTGTAGACACAGGGTTCATCTTCATTCTTGATGAAACCAAACGCTTTGATTGCATCATCGAATCGAAGATTCCAGCTTCGAGAAGCTTGCTTTAGCCCATAAATGGACCTTTGCAATTTACATACCTTTCCAGCATACTCTGGATCTATAAAACCCTCAGGTTGTGTCATGTACACATCCTCGAGTAAATTCCCATTAAGGAATGCGGTTTTGACATCCATCTGCCAGATTTCGTAGTCATGGTAAGCTGCAATAGCAAGCATGATCCGAATAGACTTAGCATCGCTACTGGTGAAAAGGTTTCATCATAGTCAATACCATGAATTTGTTTGAAACCTTTAGCTACCAATCGCCCTTTATAGGTATGCATGCATCCATCCATGTCAGACTTTCATCTAAAGACCCACTTACACCCAATGGGTTTAATTCCCTCAGGTGGATCAACCAAAGTCCATACTTGGTTAATGTACATGGATTCCATTTCGGATCTCATGGCCTCTAGCCATTCTCATAATCTGGGCTCATCACAGCTTCTTGATAGGATGTAGGCTAATTCAACTCAATAAGCGTAACATCATCATGGTCAGACAAGAGAAATGAGTATCTCTTAGGCTGACGACATATCCTATCAGATCTGTGAAGAGGTTGGTCTACTTGAACAGCTTTTTGTTCCACAACTTCTTGTGCAACAATCTCATGATCCACAACATCTTGTGGTGCTTGTTCAATATCCATTAAGGCCTGAGTAATATCTACATCTTGAACTTCTTCAAGATGGATTTTACTCCTATTAGTTCTTCTAGAAATAAACTCCTTTTCTAGAAAAACACCATTTCTAGCGACAAACACATTGCCTTGTGTGGGATTGTAAAAGTAATATCCCTTCGTTTCCTTGGGATATCCTATAAAATAGCACTTATCAGAATTGGCTACTAGTTTATTTGAGACTTGACGTTGAACGTAAGCCTCACAACCCCAAATCTTCATAAAAGACACTGTGGGACTCTTCTCAGTCCATATCGTATATGGTGTCTTTGTGACGACCTTTGATGGAACTCGGTTAAGTGTGAAAAGAGTCGTCTCTAGAGCGAATCCCCAAAAGGAAGTAGGAAGGTCTGTCTGACTCATCAACGATCGTACCATATCTAATAGAGTGTGATTTCTCCGCTCGGACACACCATTCCATTGTGGTGTTCCAGGTGGTGTGAGTTGGGATATGATCCCACACTCTGCTAGATGGTCACGAAACTCTTGGCCAAGGTATTCACCACCTCGATCTGATCGAAGCATCTTAATACTCTTGCAAAGTTGGTTTTGTACATCACTTTTGAATTCTTTGAACTTTTCAAAGGATTCTAACTTATGTTTCATGAGATACACATAGCCGTATCTATTGACATCATCAGTGAAAGTGATGAAGTACTGATAGCCTCCTCTAGCTGCGACATTGAAAGGTCCACATACATCAGTATGTATGAGTCCTAATAAGTCTGTCGCTCTTTCGCCGTATCCACTAAATGGAGTCTTGGTCATCTTGCCTAGAAGACAAGATTCACATGTCTCAAATGATTCAAAATCAAATGAGTCTAGTAATCCATCCTTATGGAGCTGGGATATACGACTCTCATTTATATGTCCCAAACGACAATGACATAGATACATTTGGTTCACATCATTGGATTTGAACCGTTTGGTATTTATGTTATAGATTAGGTTTTTTAGGTCTAGAACATAGAGTCCATTCACAAGTGGTGCATTACAATAGAACATGTCATTTAACATTATGGAACAACATTTGTCCTTTAAGATAAATAAAAAGTCTTTCTTGTCCAAACAAGATACTGAAATTATGTTCTTAGTCAATGCAGGTACATAAAAGCACTCCTCTAGTTCTAAGATAAGCCTAGTGGGCAAAGACAAGAAATATATTCCTACAGCTATGGCAGCAACTCTTGCTCCATTGCCTACTCGTAGGTCCACTTCGCCCTTCGTCAATGATCTAGCTCTTTAAAGGCCCTGTACATTAGTACAAATGAGAGACGCGCATCCGGTATCTAATACCCAAGAAGAAGAGATAGATAGATTGACTTCTATAACAAAAATACCTGAGGTAGAAGTCTCACTTCTTTTCTTCTTTACTTCCTCCAGGTAATGTTTGCAGTTCCTCTTCCAATGTCCGGTCTCACCACAGTGGAAGCAGGTCACTTCCTTAGGCACTTTATCTTTAGCCTTGGATGTAGTAGAGTTGGCCTTGCCTTTGGCTAGGGTCTTACCCTTGCCTTTAGGCTTCCATTTGCCTTTGCCCTTTTGTACCATTAGTACATTATTGGTTTTGGTTTTCTTAAGATTAGGATCAGCAGTTCTTAACATGGTGAGCATCTCAGGCAAAGGATTGTCAATTTCATTCATGTTATAGTTCATGACAAATTGATTATACCCCTCCGGCAACGATTGTAGGATAAGGTCCGTTGCCAATTCTTGGCCCAGTGGAAATCCTAGTCTTTCAAGGTTCTCGACATACCCAATCATCTTGAGTACGTGAGTTCCTACAGGAGTTCCTTCTTGCATCTTGCATGCAAATAGGGCTTTAGACACCTCAAACCGCTCGTGCCTAGTTTTCCCTTGATATAGTTGCTTTAGATGCTCAACCATCTCATGTGCATTCATGTTCTCATGTTGCTTCTGAAGCTCCGAGTTCATGGTGGCAAGCATAAGGCATGATACATCAAGTGCATCATCCTGATGCTTCTTGTAAGCATCCTTTTCTGCACGGGTAGCGGTAGCGGCGGGTGCTTCTGGAAGAGATTGCTCTAGGACGTATAATTTTCGTTCTTGTTTGAGGACTATCCTCAAGTTTCTGTACCAGTCCAGGAAATTAGCTCCGTTGAGCTTATCCTTCTCAAGGACGGATCACAGAGAGAGAGAGTATTTGACGTGTTAGATGACATGGTGATCTACAACAGTAAAATTATGCAGAAATAAGTATCATATCTAATTCATTTAATTAGGCCTTTAATTAAATGACGCTCCCACTGAATCGTAGAACTTTGGTTGGGGCTAGTCATGGATGTAGGCAAACTCAATTTACCAACACTACTATCTCCAAATCAAATAGCAATCATTATTCATGTGGGACAAGATCCATATTATACTTCATCTTGAGTTAGCTTTGGTTAATCGCCCAAGACTTGGTATAATTAGGTAGGTAATATTTTACCAATTACATCTTATGCAACTCTTTGAAACAAAGGACCAAGATCCACATCACACATCATCTTGAGTTAGCTTTGGTTAATCGCCCAAGACATGGAATAATTGTTCTCTTACCTAATTTTCCAAACTTTTGGGATATGCCTCCAAGTTTCTCAATCTAATTGAGGGAACTTAGTTAAGTCTCACCCAAAGTTTGATAGCGGGACATCACAATTGTCCTCTCGCACTCTACCAAGATAAAATGCGTTGCTTTGCTTTGGCAAACCCAACAACAAATGATCAAGGTAGTTTATGAGTACCAAACTTTGGTAGGCATATTGAGTTTACATAATTAAGATAAACATCTAAGCATGCATCACATACACACACATAGCATATATCAACATATAAGCAAGAAAACGTGACATGGTTATAGCCCCTATACTACGATCTTCTCAAGCCAATGAGAAGATCGATGGTCAACCTAGGGATAACATCTTCTCCAAGTGCATCCTTCGGTCATCGTGTGTGGTCGGCATCCTTCTTGTAACTTCATTCTTCAATGGACACTCCACTGCTCCTTTTGTACATTACAATGTAAGAAAACTCGAGTTACATTCGAGTCTAAATCTATTTTTACAACTAGGAAAAATAGAGACAAGGCACAATACGCAGGCTGTATTATGAATTACAACATGCGCACACACACACACATACATCCAATCACATTGGGGTTAAGGTCATAACCATGCACCATGTCATCAATCAAATATAATAGATTTAGGACATCAATTTTTATTATGATTGTAAAAATGCTCATGAGCCGAAACCATAGGTTATAAATAAAATTTGTTGAGTAGATTCGCATCATACCACTCTTTCATATTTCATATGATGATGCTATAGACTTTTAGTTTGATCAACATAAACTTTTGTATCTCGACAAATGCTCATACATTATACAATCTATAATAAAATTATATCCTACTTCTATATCACATATAAAAGTTTTCAAAACTTTGTACGATCATTCGCAAGTGGCTCTGATACCACTGAAGGGATCTTTGGGTAAAATATTTAAAATCGCAGCGGAAATAAGATCCCTCGAGCGATCCATGCAAAAGAAAAACTCATAGAAAGTGATCTACAATTCCTATCTTATAGGAATACCTTTGTCGTGTGCCCTTCGCTTATCCCGCTTGACCATTGGTTCACTGGATCTCTTGCACATTCAGGTGCTCGTGCCCCTATGCGTGTAACGCCGGCTTTTTTTTTTCATAAAGCGGCGTTACGCTAACCTACATAGGGCATGTGAACATCATACTGCAGCGGAATAATTTAAAACTTACACATACATGCACCTAGCGATCCTTCCTAACATAGTGACATGGAAACTTAGCATTATTAACATCGTACTTATCATCATGTCATGAAGTCACATAAGCCATCCATTAGGCACATAAGTAGCAAACGTAAAGTTTTAGCATAAGACTTGTAAATATATCTTTTCTTGGCCAAGTCACTACCACACACATACTCTTGTCCCTCCTGCTGCTTCCCCTATTGTCCTCTTGCTTGATCTGCGGTATAAGGAAATAAGACTATAAGCGAATAGGCTTAGTAAGACTCTTTCCTACTCACTAAAACCATTCGTCACTTAAACATAAGCACACCAAACATTAACATAACTTGGTGCTTAGCATGAATCATAAGCATAAGACATAAACCGTCCTTAACATAGCATGATACATGGCATAAACATAAACATAAATATACTTAACATGGCATGATACATGGCATAAACATAAACATAAACATACTTAACAGGGCATGATACATGGCATAAACATAAACATAAATATACTTAACATGGCATGATTTCTAGCATAGCATATGGCATCTTCTTAACATAAACGTAAACATAAGACTTTTACTATCATGCATAATTCTTAACATGAAACATTACTATCCTGGCATAATGCATAACATGAATGAATGCATGAGGCGAATGCATATACATAAGGATGCTTAACTTTTAAAATCATACTTTTAAATACTTAAACATAATCATAACATCATTGGGGTCCCCGGCTTGTACCACATACATACTTCATATGCGCGCATCCCTAGTAAATACGAGGTAGCGAGCCCCGACCTACTAGGGTAGGAACAACTACGGTAGTTCCAAACACCGTGGACAGCATAGTCGGTAGTCCAGAACCGGGGCGTTCTTAAGGTGCCCATCCCTGTTGGACAGCTTCGGTAGTCCCAGAACCGTGGACAGCATAGTCGGTAGTCCAGAACCGGGGCGTTCTTAAGGTGCCCATCCCTTGGACCCATACTTCGGTCCGGTACAAGCCCATTCATAAAGTAAAATAACTTCACATGCTTCATTATTCATGGGACATTCATAGCATATTTAAACATAGCATAACCTTGTTACATGAAGCATGACATAAATCATACTTGACCTTTCATCGTTCATACTTAATGCATAGCATCATGATGCCCTAAGGCATAAGCATTATCTTCATTCATAAACATGGCATGCTTACATAAACATCATTCTTGTTCATAGTGCTTGCATATCATGGTACATAAGGTAAGCATTGCATTGTATTCATAGAATATGACATGTTTACATAGACCATCATCCTAATTCATAGAGCTTGCATAATCATGATATATACGGTAAGCATTGCATTATATTCATAAAACATGACATATTTACATAGATCATTCTCCTAATTCATCTAACTTGCATGATCATGATACATAAGATAAGCATTGCATCACATACATAAGTATAGTATCTATCACAAGCATGCATGGGTAGGACTCCTATAAACATGCTACGTACTATTTAAGTGCATGGCATAGAACATAAGACGTTCATAAATAAACCCTACTAAGCATGGCATCTAATATAAACATATCAAACATGAACTATAACACCTAAGGTTAGGGTTAAAGGTAACATGGTTTCTACCACATGCTTGAACCTATATATTTACATCATAATAAGCCATAAACGATCATTCTTGAAAACCTAACTCCTCCTAAACCCTAACCATGTTGCTTGGCCGAAATTGTAAGGAGTGGTTCTATCATTCAATTGATATATATAAGGTAGCATAAGATAAGGAAAAGACCATACATACTTATAAAGTCATAGGAAGCTATTAGGGCTCATGATTAGGGTTAACCCTAACCCCTAGCCCTTCTTCTTGGGGTTGGCCAAAACATGCAAGGGCCATGGGTGCATGAGTAAATTCATAAAATTTCCCATTTATCATCTAACACCTTCCATACCATACCATAGGAGCCATTAGAACCCTTACTTGCGGTAAGCCCTAACTCCTTGCCCTAGGACCCTTCTTGGCCAAAACCTTTAGGGTTACATGACCTTGTGAAACTTCACATAAATCACCCTCAACCTCCCTTGTATCCTAAAGATACACAAGGTACATACTTGAAGGTTTAAATCCAACCCTAACCATGAAATCATGGTGTTGGCCGAATCCTAAAGGGTACTAAGGTACTCCAAAAATTCTCCAAATCATATTTTAACCTATATTCATTATAAGAAAACATTAGAAAGTATTAGTGAAATTTTTAACATCATCTTGGACCCAAAACCTATGGTGGCCGAATGTCTTAGGGGTCCAAACCATGGTTTTCTCAACATCAAACCCAAACCAAACTTCATATTATGATAAACATCAAAGAGAACTATTATACCACAGGTGAGGGAGTCTTACCTTGGTTTATCTTGGTTATAGACCTTAGATAGGGAGAAAGATGAAGATCTTGTTGTCTCTTGACCATCCCTATCCTTTGTAACCTTGTACAAGCCTTGGATCTTGGAAGAGAGACCTTCTTGTGAATTTTTCCCAAGGGGAAAACCCACCTATGGGTTTCGGCTAGCAAGGAGGGAGAAGGATGAGAGGAGAGGCTTGGTGGATGAAGATGAGAGGAATAACTATCCTTGGTGTAAGTTACCATTCCCCTCTTTTATTCACCATAATGTGGGCAAGTGAAGAGTCATGGTGTCTCTTCCCTTGTTGATTCTTCATTTTCCCTAAGCCTTAACCAAAATCCACTTCATTCTCTACTAGCACTCCCTTGCTAGGTGAATTGGTTAGTACATTCATGATTGTACACTAGGTCAAGCTTCAATCCTTGTTGCATGCACTTTATTTTTCTATTTATTTTTATTTTTATTTTTCCTTATTTCCGAAAATTCCCTTAAAATTCACCCATGATTATGCTAATATTCCTAATTAAAACCCATTTATATTTATATTAAATTCTACCTAAAATCCCCTAATAACCATGGTACTAGAAAAACCAGCATAAGGCCCATTAGTACTTAACTTCTTAATTTATATGGGATAATCACGAATAATTATACTAAGGTTCATACTAGTATCATTATGTTCCTCGAAAATCTATCTAGACATGATCAATATTTTAAAGAAAATATTGAGAGAATTTTCCGGGTCGTTACAATCCCCCATACCTTGTGAAAGTTCGTCCTCGAACTTAGAATAGCTCCGGGTACTTGCGTCTCATCTCGTCCTCGCGTTCCCAGGTAGCTTCCTCGAACCGCTGACTTTGCCATAAGACCTTGACTAAGGGCACCTCCTTGCTCCTTAGCTTTTTGATTTCCCGATCCAAGATTTGTATAGGTCGGCTTTCAAAACATAGGTCTTCCTGAACTTGTACTGTCTGTGGCTCGATCACTTGATATGTGTTTAGAATACACTTCTTGAGTAACGACACATGAAACACGTTATGGATAGCCGACATCTCTTGAGGTAGCTCTAGTTCATATGCCACCTTGCCAACTCTTTTCAGAATCGGGTACGGCCCCACATATCGCGGACTTAGTTTTCGCTTCTTCCCAAATCTTGTTACCCCTTTCATAGGAGCCACTTTGAGAAATACTAGATCTCCAACCTCAAATTCCAGTGACCTACGCCGAACATCCGCATAACTCTTCTGCCGGCTCTGAGCAGCTTCAATCCGTTGTCGAATGTTCTGTATAGTTCGGGTGGTGTCGTTGACGAGATCCGTCGTGAGCCCCATTTCCTTCTTTTCACCACCTTCGTACCAACAAATTGGAGACCTACATCTCCTCCCGTACAAAGCTTCATAGGGTGTTATTCCGATAGTAGCTTGATAGCTATTGTTGTATGCGAACTCCGCTAAATATAGATATCGGCACCAACTTTCTTTGAAATCCAGGGCACAAGCTCTCAACATATCCTCCAATACTTGATTCACCCGTTCCGTTTGCCCGTCAGTCTGAGGATGAAAAGCAGTATTGAACCGCAGTTTAGTGCCAAGAGACTTCTGAACGCACTCCCAAAAACGCGAGGTAAAGCGACCATCCCTATCAGAGGTGATAGTCTTGGGAACTCCATGGAGTCTAATTATTTCCCTAGCATATAATTGAGCTAGTTGCTCAATCGAATAAGTCATCTTGACTGCTAGGAAGTGAGCAGACTTTGTCAACCTGTCCACGATTACCCATATCGCATCATATCCATTTGTAGTCCTGGGAAGTCCTGAAATGAAATCCATAGAGATATCTTCCCATTTCCACTCCGGAATCGGAAGTGGCTGTAGAACTCCGCCGGGTCACTGGTGTTCTGCTTTCACTCTTTGGCAAGTCAGGCAAGTACTCACATGATGAGCCACATCCCTCTTCATGCCGGACCACAAAAATTTCTCCCTCAAGTCTTGATACATTTTGGTGGATCCTGGATGCATCGAATAAGGGGTTTCGTGAGCTTCCGCTAATATCATTCTCCGCAGTTCCAGATCATTAGGGATACATAGACGATCCCTAAGGTATAGTACTCCCTCGTTGGCGATACGAAAACCATCACCCTTCCCTTCTAGGATCTCCTGTTTGATTCTCTGAAGACTCGAATCACAATTTTGTTTTTCCAATATGTCCTCAAACAACATCCGTGCTAGTGTCATAGTGGAAAGCCGTCCGGAGATGACCTTGACTCCAAAATTAACAATTTCTCTCTCGAGTGGACGGAGTAATATGGATACGAACATCAAAGTGGCATTTGACTTCCGGCTGAGTCCATTGGCCACTTTGTTTGCCTTCCCTGGATGGTAGAAGATCTCGCAATCGTAGTCCTTTACCAACTCAAGCCATCGGCGTTATCATATATTCAAGTCTTTCTGAGTGAAGAAGTATCGCAGACTCTGGTGGTCTGTATAGATCCTACACTGTGCTCCATACAGATAATGCCTCCATATCTTAAGAGCGAAATCACCGTAGCCAATTCCAGATCGTGAGTGGGGTAGTTCTGCTCATGTTCCTTGAGTTGCCTAGAGGCATAAGCAATGACCATACCACTCTGCATAAGTACAGCTCCAAGTCCTAGCTTGGAAGTGTTGGGACCGGGTGCATGTCGACATGGATACGGGTTCGTAATTTAAAAAAATAATTACATGCAGCGGAAGAATTAGCATAAATAATTTCTCAAATTATTTTTAACCACGTATCTAGCATGCAACCTTATGATGTGTGGACATGATCATAAATTAAAATTTTGCAGAAAGTAAACTAATTTACTCAATACCTCACGTAACTCGAAGTAAGGGACGAGATCCAACCGTAGCGTCCCTTGGAAGCTCCGCCTCTATTCGCGTCCACGCCGAGTTCTCTTCGGGATGACTTCGCAAAGCCACGAGTTTCGTGCTGACAAGAACTACTAGATTCTCCAAAGGCACGACAAGAATATCAAGAGAGAGAGAGATGGAAACTAACCACCAAGTAACGGAATCAAGATTCCGGGGAAAGGAAGAAAGGAGTCGCGACCCGCTTCTTCTTCTTCTTCGGCGCCTTCTTGTTGGAGTTGGCTCACGGCAACCCTAGGAGGAACTTCTAGGGCCGGCGCCCACTTGGAGAGGGAGAGGGAGAGAAGGAGAGGAAGAGAGGCTAGGCAAGAATCCTTGATCACTTGAATTGATTTCCAAGTCTTGCCTTGGTGCCTTTATATAGTAGCCTCTTAATCGCCAAGTCTCCTCTTAACAGAATAAATTTTCATAAGAAATTTATCTTATAAATTTTTTCTATGAATTATTCCGTTATGCCAAGTTTTTATTATAACTTAATTTATAATAAAAACAACCATGTCTCCCCTTTTATTATGGAAAAAAATTTCTTTATATAAATTTCTTTATATAAATTTCTTTATCATGGTAAATCAATCCATTATTGATTTTATAAACCAATCCAAGGTTTATTTTAATTTCCATGAAAATAAATCTCTTTATATTAATTTCTTTATATAAATTTCTTTATCATGGTAAATCAATCCATTATTGATTTTATAAAATAAAATAAACCAATCCAAGGTTTATTTTAATTTCCATGAAAATAAATCTCTTTATATAAATCTCTTTATATAAATTATTTTATCCATAATTTTATAAAACAAACCGCGCTCGGTTTATTTTATAATTTGAACCAAACAATTTGGTTCTCCCCTTTTGATGTGGCCGGCCAAACCAAAGAGGGTGGGGACCCTCTTTGGTCGGCCAAATCCAAGCCGTCACCTTACGAATTAAACTCATTTAATTCGTCCAATAAGCCTTCAAAAGACTTAGCGATTTTAAGCTTCCGATGCGTCTCTGATAAATTCAGATTCAACTTATCTCTCTTGATCGGAAAATCTAATTTTCAACTCGTTTTAAATCCCTCGGATTACTCGTAGTGCATGTGACTAAATAGGCTTTCGATTTATGTTGGCCGTCTATAATCAACCAATTATAAAACGATCATGAGTGGCAGCTAGTAGTACATCATGACCCCCAATTAATCGAAAGATCAACGGTTGACCTCAGAAATAATTCTGAAACCCTTCAGAAGCTTTAATGAATCATGCCTCATTCCCTTCACCATCTTATACCCACTTGGTTCAGGACACGGTCTATGTGTGTCAGTCCCCACTAGGCTGGCTACGTCACACCTAGCCCAAGTAATGACTTTCTCGTCCAACGGATTCTAATTACTCTTATGTTTCTGAGAGATTCATACTCGGAACATGTGATGCTCTGGCCAGAGGCTTCGAGTAACAATCCGACGATAGGCCTTGGGTATACGTCTCCCCGCAAGGAGTGTTGAATCCTTTATAGGCTGTTCAAACATCTTCGGGCACTTCAGCTTATACCCAACCATCCTGGGTCCACACCTCCATGGAGATGCTTGCTTAAGATGTCAAAGTATAAGTCTCCATGACCAAGATGACTTGAACACCGCAAGTCAAAGGAACATCGCACTTAAGTTGCAGTAAGAACTTCACTGACATGTCTATATGTAGACTACCATATGAAGTCTTACAGCCAGTCACTCCAATGAACTAGTTCCCTTAACTAGCATTCATGTTTATCTCCGGACATCCCAATGTCACCAGCCAGTGAGAATCAGCTGATTAGAGAATAACCCATGCTAGTCTCAACAGAATTGATAGTGTCCGTATTTATCAATTCATCGACTAGGGACAATTTCAATACTTCACAATTGTACATGTAGAGATAATCACTAGTTGTGAATTCATCACAAATTCTCTCATGCTGTGAATTGTATTGCGGACATTCAGTAAATGAGTTTAAGATCTCAATCAAATACACGAACATGTATAGTCAAATAGTGAATATTCATTTATTAATGTAAATGATTACAATCATAAGGCGATTGCCTTAGGACACTTCTCTCATATTACTAACAGGAAGCATCACTGTATATATCGAAGTTCTGATTACTTTCCGGAAGGGTGAGAATTGGAGCACTGGTAAGTCTCCTTTTTAGTTCCAGGAAACTTCTTTCGCAGTTCTCCGTCCACTCGTACTTTTTATCTTTCCGGGTGAGAGCCGTTAGAGGAGCCGCAATTCTCGCGAAGTCCTCCACAAATTTTCGATAATAGCCTGCCAGTCCGAGAAAGCTTCTGATTTCATTGGCGTTCTTTGGCCGGCTCCAGTTATTCACAGCTTCAATCTTGGTTGGGTCCACCATAACTCCGTCTTTGGAAATGATATGGCCCAAAAAACCCACTTGGTCGAGCCAAAACTCACATTTGGAAAACATCGCATATAGTTGCTTTTCCCGAAGAATCTGTAATACTATCTTCAGGTGCTCGACATGCTTTTCCTGGGTCCTCGAATAAATAAGGATATCGTCGATGAAGATGATCACAAATTTGTCGAGAAAAGACGAGAATACCCGATTCATAAGGTCCATAAACATAGCAGGAGCATTTGTCACGCCGAAGGGCATAACCACAAATTCAAAATGCCCGTACCTTGTTCGGAAGGCCGTCTTCGGAATATCCTCCTGTTTTACTCTAACTTGATGATAACCAGACCTCAAATCAATTTTCGAGAAAACAGTGGCTCCCTTTAATTGGTCAAACAGGTCATCTATCCTCGGAAGGGGATACCTGTTCTTGATCGTTACGTTGTTCAGTGCTCGGTAATCTATACACATCCGCATAGATCCGTCTTTCTTCTTCACAAACAGTACCGGAGCCCCCCAAGGGGAATGACTAGGGCGAATAAATCCCTTGTCAAGCAACTCCTGTAATTGTTCTTGAAGCTCCTTTAATTCAACCGGCGCCATACGGTAGGGTGCCTTAGAGATCGGGTCGATACCAGGTACCAATTCGATCTCGAATTCCACCTCTCTATCCGGAGCTAATCCTGGTAATTCATCTGGAAATACCTCTGGGTAATCGGATACAACCCTGGCATCTTCCAGCTTCTGATCCTTCACTTGACTGGCGTCAACTACATATGCTAGAAACCCAGCATATCCTTTGTCTAACATCTTTTGTGCTTGGAGAATTGATAAGAATTTTCTGGTTCTTGTTCTTGGCTCTCCGATGAATTCAAACTTAGAATCTGCCTCGGGTCGAAAGACCACCTTTCGCCTACGGCACTCGATAGAGGCACCGTATTTGTCCAGAAAATCCATTCCCATTATAACGTCATAATCTTGCATGTCGAGTACTATCAGATCGCAGTAGAGTTCCCTTCCTACGATTCCGACAGGCACCGCACGCAGTACGTGAGTGGATGTCATTATTTCTCCCGAAGACAGGGTCGTCAAGAACTTACAGTCTAACACTTGCGGAATCATATCTATCTTCTTGATATATGGCCCAGAAATGAACGAGTGCGTTGCCCCAATATCAAATAATGCAGTAGCGTACTGACTAAAAATAAGTATCTGACCTATAACAACCGTAGAAGCTCCGGCAGCGTCCTCCTTGGAAACCGAGAAAACCCTGGCATTCGTCATAATTGGTGGGGCCTCCAACATCGGGGTACCTTCCAGTTCAGCTTGCATATAGTGTAGTTTCGCTGGGACACCTTGGTACTGGACGAGTTGCTAAGGAGGTGCCTGGTTCTTGGTAGGACAGTATGCCGCCATATGCCCTTCCACTCCATAGGTGAAGCACCGATTCGTACCTCTTCGGCATTCCCCGGGGTGCCTTTTTCCGCATGTCGCGCACAGGATAGGCTTTGCCTGTTTATTTGCTGGGCCTCCTTGAGGGTTATTCCATGGCTTCCGTTTACCACTCTAATCTCCCTTCCAGTTGTTATTGGCGCCCTGGAGTTTTTTGTTGGATCGAGAGATGCGAGAGAGGGGGGGTGAATGTCGCAAATCGTTCGGATTTAAAAAGAGTAAGTGCGCAACGGAAATAAGACACAAGAGAAATGCTAACACGGTGGTTTTACTTGGTTCGGAGCCTGTGTCGACTCCTACTCCAAGGCCCACGGTCGTTGACCGTTTTCTGCGGGCAATTCTATACGTTCGAGAAAGTTTACAATCACAAGTATTACAGAATTAGCTTCGTAAACTTAAATGAATATTTCGTTACCGACGTCCGGTGTAGATCGGAGTATTGGAGCAGCAGGACGTCGTCAGAGCTCGAGATGGAAGATTTCTGGAGCGTGTCGTGGAAGCAGAAGAGCGTATGAAAGTCACAGTGATTGATGCTTGAAGAAGAGGGTCGAGGGTCCTTTATATAGGGCTGGGGGCGCCCGGGATGCTCGGGGCGCCCCCCACGTGGCTTTCGATCCGGCGAGCCCTCTGGTCAAGGCTGATCTCTGCTTCTTCGGGATCACCTTTGACTAGGGCGCCCGGGTTGACCGGTCAAGGCTTCATCTTCTTCGCGAGGGTGAGCTGCTGCAGCTGCCAGTGGCGTCGCACAGTGGGCGCCCGCGACACGCGGGGCGCCCGAAACATCCGGGGCGCCCCCAAATGTGCTGTTGTCGGGGCGTTTACTTGCTCTGCTGACTTTGGGTTGACTCTGGGGCGCCCGAAACATCCGGGGCGCCCTGCTCAGCTACTGCGTCACTCCTTTGAGGCTCTCTGAGCTGCAGAAACACAGTCCTTCGGTCCTGCATCCAGGGTTAGTCCAAAACAGCAATTAATAAGTTAATTTTACACAGCCTTGGCTGTCTTGGTTCTGACTTTGGGTCTCCAAAATGGAGCCCTAGGTCGAACCGACGCCTAATGTTCCCTCTAGGGGAACGCGTCCTCACCTACTCCTCTCGGGAGAGTTTACCTGATGCCAACCGGATCCTCCAGTTGGACTTTTGCCCGGCAGTCCTTCGCCAGGTCTTGAGTTGCCAAGCTTCCCTTCGCTTGGTGCCTAGCAGCCCTTCGCTAGGTCTTTTCTTCTGGCAGCCCTTCGCCAGTGCCTAGCATTCCTTCGCTAGGGCTTGTCCATTCTGGCAGTCCTTCGCCAGAGCCTAGCAGCCCTTTGCTAGGGCTTTTCCTGTCTGGTAGTCCTTCGCCAGTGCCTAGCATTCCTTCGTTAGGGCTTTTCCTGTACACTCAAGAAACTTGTTAGACAACAACTAACCCTTAACTTTTGAACCCTTTTGCCAATATCAAAACACAGGTTTGACTTGGGTGCAATTTGTACCAACAATCTCCCCCTTTTTGATATATGGCAACCTAGTTCAAAAAGTTAAGGAAAAAATGCTGAAATTGAAATCCTAAGTTAGATTCCCTCCCCTTGGAAGAAATCTCCCCCTAGATTTTTCAAAAGTAGGTGGTTTGAGTTAAGTACTTAGAAGATTTCATGTTTTGATAATAAGTTGGGAAATCTGCTAAGTTTTTCGAAATGATGTTCTAAGTTTGGAAGACTTTAGAAAACTTTAGACAAATTTTCAGTTTTAGAAACATTTCAGACTTTGGAAAATTTTCAGTTTTGGAAAAACTTCAGACTTAAAAAAAATTTTAGACTAAGAAAATTTTCAGACCAAAAAAAAATTTTCAAAGAATAATTTGAGCAAAACTTAATAACACTTCAGAGTTAGAAATTTTTAAGAAAAAAAAAATTAAGCTTAGAAATAATTCAGAGTTAGAAATTTTTACAGGATAAATTTAAGCTTTGAATTTCTAACTTTGAGGTTAAACTTTTTGAATAAAGGAAAAAAATTTGAAAAATAACTTTTTGGGTTCCCTCTTTCCTTTCCAGCTCTCCCCCTTTGACATATATCAAAAAAAACGCAGAACAATATTTGCAATAATTAAATAAAGTATTTGCTGTACTGAAACAAACTAAGACCTAAGTCTGGTTTCATCTTTAGGGATCTGTCTAACCCAATTAGCTACTTACTAACTGTTATGAACAGTAGCTTTTGCTAGGGTTAGTCAAGTTAAGTGAGTTGTTCAAGTTAGATTTGTCTAAACTTGATACTTAACTTGATTGCTGTTCATTTAGTGCCCCAATTGCTGCCGATGCACTGACTTAAAGCATCTTGAATTGAGGCAAAGACCTAAGCATCTCAACCCTTTCTAGGTTATCACTCAAAGTACCCTAAGGTGCTTGTGAGATGCTGGCTTCTAGATCTATAGGTGCATGCAATTCTAGGGTTAGAGCCTAGTCTAAGTCCATTTCGATGAAAACCCTAGTTTTGAAGGGGGTAATTTTGAAATAAAACTAAGTCAAAAAAGGAAAGAAAAGAAAAAAAAAATTTAAAACCAAAGTAAAACTTTTTAAGATTAAGTTAGAAAAACCCTTTTTTTTTTTAAATAAACACCAAAAAAACCAAATGATTCTATTCTACTAAGCATAATCCTAACTGCCTTCTTAGTGAGCTGAACTCAGACTCAGGTAAGGGTTTAGTGAATATGTCAGCTAGGTTGGACTTGGAGTCTACATGCTTAAGGACTATTTCACCCCTAGCTACGTGATCTCTTACAAAGTGATGTTTTACTTCTATGTGTTTGGTTCTAGAATGTTGAATTGGGTTTTTGGTTAAGTTGATTGAGCTAATATTATCAATATTGACTTGGGTCTGATTGTAGTCTAGCTGAAAGTCTTTAAGAGTGTGCATCATCCATAAGAGTTGAGCTACACATTCTCCTAGGGCTACATATTCAGCTTCAGTTGTGGATAACGCAACACAGTGTTGCTTTCTACTACACCAACTTACTAAGCTGTTTCCTAAGAGTTGGCAGCTTCCACTTGTACTTTTTCTATCTAATTTACAACCAGCATAGTCAGAATCAGAGTATCCTGATAACTTAAAGGATGAGGTTCTAGGGTACCAAATCCCTACATTTAGGGTGCCCTTAATATATCTTAAAACTCTTTTTAGGGCTGCTAAGTGAGTTTCCTTAGCACATGTTTGGTACCTAGCATACATTCCTACTGAGAAAAGTATATCAGGTCTGCTGGCTGTAAGGTACAGTAGACTTCCTATCATACTTCTGTATAATTTTAAGTCTACTGGTTTACCATCAGGGTCACTATCTATTTTTACATTTGTGGCCATTGGAGTACTTATGCTTTTAGAGTTATCCATTTTAAATTTCTTAATTAGTTCTTTAGCATATTTAGTTTAATGTACATAATTTCCATCCTTGGTTTGTTTGATTTGTAACCCTAAGAAGAAATTGAGTTCCCCAACTAAACTCATTTCAAACTCATTTTCCATTATTGTTACAAATTCTTTTAGAAATTTAGAATTAGTTGATCCAAATATTATATCGTCTACGTAAATTTGGGCAATAAATATATCCTTTTCTAAAATTTTAACAAACAAGGTTGGGTCAATTTGACCTTGTTTGAATTCTTTAGAAATCAAGTAGTTGGATAGTCTTTCATACCAGGCCCTAGGTGCTTGTTTTAGTCCATAAAGGGCTTTGCTAAGTTTATAGACATAATCTGGTTTTTCTATATCCTCAAATCCTGGGGGTTGTCCTACATAGACTTCTTCCTTAATGAGCCCATTCAAGAAGGTTGACTTTACATCCATTTGGTATAATTTGAATCCTTTATGGGATGCAAAGGCTAGTAACATCCTAATAGACTCAAGTCTAGCTACAGGGGCATAGGTTTCATCATAATCCAACCCTTCTACTTGACTGAATCCCTTAGCTACTAAGCGAGCTTTATTTCGGGTTATTTCACCTTGGTCGTTTAACTTATTCCTAAATACCCACTCAGTGTCAATTACGGATTTGCCCTTAGGTTTAGGTACTAACTCCCAGACTTGGTTTCTCTCAAATTGGGCTAGCTCTTCTTGCATGGCTAAGATCCAGTCAGGATCAGGTAGGGCTTCCTCAATAGTCTTAGGTTCAATCTTTGAAATCATGGCTATTTGACTAAGATTTCTATAGGAAGCTCTAGTTCTGACTCCTATGGTTGGATCACCTACAATTTGGTCAGTTGGGTGACTGAGTCTGGGTTTCTTGGTTTTTCTAGTACTTGGCTCAGCTTCAGGTCCAGCTGGTCCAATAGGTTCAATTCTGGGTTCATTAGTTGGTTCAACTGATTCAGAAGTTGGTTCAATTGTTAAGTCATTAAAGGGTTCAGTTAGGGTTTCAGAGTTATCTTCTTGATCAGTATTTGATGAAGCTAAGTCATAATTATCAGATTTTGGATTAGTTTCTTCATCAAATATTAAGTTGGTTGTTTCTTCAATTTTCTTAGTTATTTTGTTGTAGACTCTATAAGCTCTACTTGTTGTAGAGTACCCTAAAAAGATACCTGGGTTTGACTTGGATTGGAATTTTCCAAGATAGTCCTTGGTATTAAGAATATGGACTTTGCATCCAAAGACTCTAAGATAGTGTAAGTTTGGAAGCCTATGGTAGTAAAGTTCATAGGGTGTTTTATTTAACCTTTTATTAAGCAGAATCCTATTTTGGATATAGCAAGCTGTGCTAATTGCTTATGCCCAATAGTGGTTAGGTAGGTCAAATTCATTGAGCATAGCCCTAGCAGCTTCCTGTAGGGTTCTATTCTTCCTTTCTACTATGTCATTTTGTTGGGGGGTTCTGGGACACGAAAATTCGTGTTTATATCCATTTATTTTACAGAATTCTTCGAATCTCTGATTCTCGAATTCTCCCCCGTGGTCAGACCTAAGTCTTTTAATTTTGGTATCATTTTGATTTTCAATCAATTTACAAAAGTTGTTAAATAGGTTCAGGGTTTCATCTTTGGTCTTTAGAAACCTGACCCAGGTGAACCTAGAGTAGTCATCAATTATCACTAAGCAGTATCGATTTCCACTTAGTGACTCGGCTCCATGTGAATCAAGTAGGTCAAGGTGTAGGAGCTCAAGTGTGGTTTGGGTTTGATCAGATTGGATCAATTTGTGACTAGACTTGGTTTGTTTGCCTTGATTACAAGATTCACATATTAGGTTTTCATTTTTGATTTTGGGGATACCTTTGATTAAGCCAAGTTGGGTAATTTTTGAAATAGTTCTTAGATTGGTATGACCTAATCTCCTATGCCAGAGTTTTGATTGTTCTAACTGTGTTAACATGCATTTGGGTATAAGGGGAAGATTTATAGTGTATACATTGTTTTTCCTAGTGCCCTTAAGCATGATTTCTGAGTCTTGTACATTTCTAATCAGGCAATTAGAATTGTTGAAAGTAACTAAATAACCAGAGTCACATAACTGACTTATGCTAAGTAAGTTAAAATTGAAGTTTTCCGCCAATAGTACTTTCTTAATAATGAAATTGGATTTAAGTTCAATATTACCTGACCCAATTACCTTGAGTGTAGCATTGTTACCAAATGCCACTGAGCCCAGGTTTTTGAACTTGAGTTTAGTGAACTTCAATTTGTCCCCAGTCATATGTCTGGAGCACCCGCTATCTAACATCCATTGGTCCAAATCTTTATGTTCCTACACATAAAGAATTTTTGATGATTTGGATCCAATTTGAGTTAGGGATAGCTTAAATTGAGTTTCACTTCCTAGTCTGTCTCACCCCAGTCTAGGGTTTTCAAACACGTTAACCTTAAGGTTTTTGTGAGACAGGTTTGAGGGTAGAAATTAGTTTTGAAAAGGAATTTCAATTTATTTTCGAAAAAGTTCTTTATTTTTGAAAACAGATTTTTAAACAAGTAAGTTTAGAAATTTTGAAAAATAGATTAAGTGATTTTCGAAAAAGAGATAGGTTTGAAAATAGATAAGAATCTATAATTATTTGAACTTTAAGTTAGATTCGAATTTGACAAAAGATAATTTGAATTTGAATTTCAGAAATTGGCTTCCAGGTCTTGGCGAGGCACTAGGCCTTCTTTGGCCGTAGCCTTATGGGATCATCCACCCTTTCCTTGACAAAGCCTTTTAATGAAATTTCATTTTCAAATTAAATTAAGTCATTTTCTGGTCTAACTAGCTTGGGTCTTGGATCGGTAGCTTCGGCTGGTTTCACCAGTCTAAAGAGACCAAGTAGACTTGATCTTATTAGAGTTGGTTTCCCCAACGTACTATCATCTCACCTCCTCCCAATACTATGTTTTCAAGTTTCAAGTAATTTGGTCCTTAAATCTAAGTATTCCTTAAATCTAAGCATGGCAATTTACAAAAATTAAATAAACAAACAATCAATCAATTAAAAAATTATCTGATTATAAAAATTGTTTTGATTTTGGCTCCCCCTGGACTAAAGCCTCTGTATGGGTTAGGCAAGATGTGAATCTTGTCCTTGGGGATCCAAAATTGATTTGAACCAGTTGGTTTAGTCAGGCACAGTTTTGGCACCCATGCCTGAACCTTGGGTCTTGACTGGTTCAGTACAGCAAAATAAGATCTTTGCTGAGATTTGGTTCTATAACCAAGTCCGGATCGGTTTAGAACAGACTTCTATTTTCCCAGAATCATGTCAAGATTCTTGGAACCAGAAGTGAATCGTTCTAAAGCTGTTCTTAAGTCCTTAACTTGAGTTTTCAGGGAGGAATTCTCTGATTCAAGTTTTTTAACTTGATCAGGGGTTCCTTCCTGAATTTTCTCAGTTAAGGAATCAGAATCAGCTCCCTCTTTCAGGAGTTTTACTTCCTTTCGGAGGGACTCGATTCGGAGTTTGGCTTTCGCCAAATCTCGGGATAGATAGGAAATAAGAGAATTCAATTGCGATTTTGAAAAGCCCGTTACCTTTATTTCGCCGTCGTCGGAGAATGTCAGTTTGCCGTCGTCCCGGTCCGAGTCTGAGTCAGTCTCGATTTGATCTAAAGCGGTCAGGGCTAGAAGATTGGACTGAGGTGCTTCTTCTTCTTCTTCTGAGGAAGACTCGTCCCAGGTTGCTTGGAGTGCCTTCTTCTTTCTGTTCTTTTTGGACTCCTTTAGACTTGGACATTCAGTCTTGTAGTGGCCCTTCTTCTTGCATTCGTAGCAGGTTACGTTGGGCTTTTGTTTGTCAGTTGCCGGTTCATCTTGTCGTCCTTTCTTCGGCTTGTTCTTCGTGTGTTGGTTTGGTTCTTCAACTTTTTGTAGTAGTTTCGAGCTAGCCGGACCAGTTCAGATTGATCTTCTTCTTGATCTTCTATTTCTGAATCTGAGGTAGATTCAGGTTCAACTTGAGTTTTCTTCTTGGTCGTCTTCCCTGTTTTCCCTGCAAAGAAGGCTATACTTTTCTCGACCAAATTGGAGTTAGTCTGTTCATGCAGCTCAAGTTCAGAAAATAACTCATCTAGCTTAATTTTTGAAAGATCCCTAGAGACCTTGTATGCATCTACCATAGATGCCCACAAGGTGGTCCTAGGGAACGCGTTTAGGGCATACCTTATAAGATCACGATTTTGAACCTGGTGACCTATTGCGTGAAGACCGTTCATCAGCTCCTGGATTCTGGCGTGGAGCTGGGCTGCTGTCTCGTTATCTGCCATTTTGATAGTGAAAAGCTTGTTCAGTAGCAGGTCTCGTTTGCTGATCCTCGTATCTGAAGTTCCTTCGTGGAGCTCAATCAGTTTAGCCCATAGCTCCTTTGCACTTTTGAAGGGTCCGACGCGGTTCAGCTCTTCTTTCGTTAGTCCGCATTGGAGAGTCTGGGTTGCTTTGGCGTCGGCTTCAATTTTACGTTTGAGGGAGGTGTCCCATTCTGAGTAGTTTTGTGGTACACCTTCAGCATTTGTGGGAATCATCAGTCCAGACTGGATGATTATCCACATATCCACCTGAGTTTTCAGATGAACCTCCATTCGACTTTTCCAGTAGGGAAAGTCTTCTCCACTGAAAAGTGGAGGTCTGGCGGTGCTAAAGCCTTCTTGGATGGCCATTTGTTCTGAAATTAAAACAACAAAAATATTCCAAGACTTGGTCTTGGATTAGTAGTGCGGGNTTTTGAGAGCCAAAATCTCGGGATAGATAGGAAATAAGAGAATTCAATTGCGATTTTGAAAAGCCCGTTACCTTTATTTCGCCGTCGTCGGAGAATGTCAGTTTGCCGTCGTCCCGGTCCGAGTCTGAGTCAGTCTCGATTTGATCTAAAGCGGTCAGGGCTAGAAGATTGGACTGAGGTGCTTCTTCTTCTTCTTCTGAGGAAGACTCGTCCCAGGTTGCTTGGAGTGCCTTCTTCTTTCTGTTCTTTTTGGACTCCTTTAGACTTGGACATTCAGTCTTGTAGTGGCCCTTCTTCTTGCATTCGTAGCAGGTTACGTTGGGCTTTTGTTTGTCAGTTGCCGGTTCATCTTGTTCGTCCTTTCTTCGGCTTGTTCTTCGTGTGTTGGTTTGGTTCTTCAACTTTTTGTAGTAGTTTCGAGCTAGCCGGACCAGTTCAGATTGATCTTCTTCTTGATCTTCTATTTCTGAATCTGAGGTAGATTCAGGTTCAACTTGAGTTTTCTTCTTGGTCGTCTTCCCTGTTTTCCCTGCAAAGAAGGCTATACTTTTCTCGACCAAATTGGAGTTAGTCTGTTCATGCAGCTCAAGTTCAGAAAATAACTCATCTAGCTTAATTTTTGAAAGATCCCTAGAGACCTTGTATGCATCTACCATAGATGCCCACAAGGTGGTCCTAGGGAACGCGTTTAGGGCATACCTTATAAGATCACGATTTTGAACCTGGTGACCTATTGCGTGAAGACCGTTCATCAGCTCCTGGATTCTGGCGTGGAGCTGGGCTGCTGTCTCGTTATCTGCCATTTTGATAGTGAAAAGCTTGTTCAGTAGCAGGTCTCGTTTGCTGATCCTCGTATCTGAAGTTCCTTCGTGGAGCTCAATCAGTTTAGCCCATAGCTCCTTTGCACTTTTGAAGGGTCCGACGCGGTTCAGCTCTTCTTTCGTTAGTCCGCATTGGAGAGTCTGGGTTGCTTTGGCGTCGGCTTCAATTTTACGTTTGAGGGAGGTGTCCCATTCTGAGTAGTTTTGTGGTACACCTTCAGCATTTGTGGGAATCATCAGTCCAGACTGGATGATTATCCACATATCCACCTGAGTTTTCAGATGAACCTCCATTCGACTTTTCCAGTAGGGAAAGTCTTCTCCACTGAACAGTGGAGGTCTGGCGGTGCTAAATCCTTCTTGGATAGACATTTGTTACTGGAATTAAAAAGAACAACAAAAATATTCCAAGACTTGGTCTTGGATTAGTAGTGCGGGAAGAAATAATTAAACACAAATTTCAAGGGGTGTTGCACCAACCTTGAAAAAAAACTCGAACGAAAATTTTAAAATAAGAGAGAAAAAGAAATCCGAAAAAACTTTCAAACTGGTGGTTGCACCAAGTTTGACTTCCCCGCTCTGATACCACTTGTTGGATCGAGAGATGCGAGAGAGGGGGGGTGAATGTCGCAAATCGTTCGGATTTAAAAAGAGTAAGTGCGCAGCGGAAATAAGACACAAGAGAAATGCTAACACGGTCGTTTTACTTGGTTCGGAGCCTGTGTCGACTCCTACTCCAAGGCCCACGGTCGTTGACCGTTTTCTGCGGGCAATTCTATACGTTCGAGAAAGTTTACAATCACAAGTATTACAGAATTAGCTTCGTAAACTTAAATGAATATTTCGTTACCGACGTCCGGTGTAGATCGGAGTATTGGAGCAGCAGGACGTCGTCAGAGCTCGAGATGGAAGATTTCTGGAGCGTGTCGTGGAAGCAGAAGAGCGTATGAAAGTCGCAGAGATTGATGCTTGAAGAAGAGGGTCGAGGGTCCTTTATATAGGGCTGGGGGCGCCCGGGATGCTCGGGGCGCCCCCCACGTGGCTTTCGATCCGGCGAGCCCTCTGGTCAAGGCTGATCTCTGCTTCTTCGGGATCACCTTTGACTGGGGCGCCCGACGCGCGCGGGGCGCCCGGGTTGACCGGTCAAGGCTTCATCTTCTTCGCGAGGGTGAGCTGCTGCAGCTGCCAGTGGCGTGGCACAGTGGGCGCCCGCGACACGCGGGGCGCCCGACGCGCGCGGGGCGCCCGAAACATCCGGGGCGCCCCCAAATGTGCTGCTGTCGGGGCGTTTACTTGCTCTGCTGACTTTGGGTTGACTCTGGGGCGCCCGAAACATCCGGGGCGCCCTGCTCAGCTACTGCCTCACTCCTTTGAGGCTCTCTGAGCTGCAGAAACCCAGTCCTTCGGTCCTGCATCCAGGGTTAGTCCAAAACAGCAATTAATAAGTTAATTTTACACAGCCTTGGCTGTCTTGGTTCTGACTTTGGGTCTCCAAAATGGAGCCCTAGGTCGAACCGACGCCTAATGTTCCCTCTAGGGGAACGCGTCCTCACCTACTCCTCTCGGGAGAGTTTACCTGATGCCAACCGGATCCTCCAGTTGGACTTTTGCCCGGCAGTCCTTCGCCAGGTCTTGAGTTGCCAAGCTTCCCTTCGCTTGGTGCCTAGCAGCCCTTCGCTAGGTCTTTTCTTCAGGCAGCCCTTCGCCAGTGCCTAGCATTCCTTCGCTAGGGCTTGTCCATTCTGGCAGTCCTTCGCCAGAGCCTAGCAGCCCTTTGCTAGGGCTTTTCCTGTCTGGCAGTCCTTCGCCAGTGCCTAGCATTCCTTCGTTAGGGCTTTTCCTGTACACTCAAGAAACTTGTTAGACAACAACTAACCCTTAACTTTTGAACCCTTTTGCCAATATCAAAACACAGGTTTGACTTGGGTGCAATTTGCACCAACATTTTTGCCCTCCTGAGCGGTGATGAAAGGAAAACATCAAGGATAATAAAAGGAAGAATCGAGAATTCCGGAGTGAACTTGATCCTTACTTTCATTTAGCGCCTTCCTTTGTTGATTGATATTGTTTAGATAGTGCTCAGTGAGTAGGGCGCTACTAAACAACTCCTCGGCAGTCTGCGGTTTGTTAACTCCGCCGGCCACGTTCAGGGCTATTTCGGGCCGCAACATTTTCAGCATAAGTCGGAACCTTTCCTTCTCGGTGCGGACCTGCTCGGGGCATAGACGAGCCAGTCTATTAAATTTCTTCACAGCTTCATTGACCGAAAGGTCACCCTGTCGAAATTCCGTGAACTCGTCGTAATATTTGTTTCTGACACGCATGTTAAAGAACTCCTCGAAGAACTCCGACTCGAAGTCCGACCACATCATCTGGTTCACCTGTCTTTTGGCCTTGACCCTTTCCCACCACATTCTGGCATCTCCAGAAAGGCAGAATGATGCACACTTGATCTTCTCATGCTCCGGCCAGTCCAGCAGCTCCATTGTACTTTCTACTGTCTTGAACCACGCTTGGGCGACCCATGGTTCGCCAGCACCCGAAAAATTTTTCGATTTCAGCCTCAACCACTAGATCATATAAGCCTCTTGACGTGCTACAGTGGTCGGGCCTACCGGAGGGTTTTGCTTAACTGTGGGCGCAACGGGTATGGCGGTTTGGTTCACTGGTGGAGTAGTGGAATTTTCTTTCTGGTTCATCAAGGTATTAATAGTTTGCTGCTGCTCAATAACTTGACGCTGGAGCTGGATTACCAATTGCATCAGGTCGGGCGATGGAGCTGTCTCGTTAAGTCGGTTACTCTGTCTTCTAGCTATGCTTTTCTTCACCAAAGACAAGTATATGGCCAATATTAGTTTTTTTTTCTACCTCTATATCGTTCTAAGGTATTTGATTCATAAAAGGAGATGGAAAAATATCGTTCATAGTTACATATCCTAAAGTACTTTTCATCATAACCATTGTTCATATTTCCATAGTCTAGAATCATAGGTATCATCCATACTGGCATATTCTAGAGTCATCAGAGCACATCATAAAAGAACATAAGGTATGCATAGAGGTACTTACTTGGAAGCGGCAGGAAGAGGGCTTGATGTGTGTGTAGTGAGATGGTAACGGCTCTGATACCAACCTGTAACGCCCTCTTTTTTTTTCATAAAGCGGCGTTACGTTAACCTACATAGGGCATGTGAACATCATACTGCAGCGGAATAATTTAAAACTTACACATACATGCACCTAGCTATCCTTCCTAACATAGTGACATGGAAACATAGCATTATTAACATCGTACTTATCATCATGTCATGAAGTCGCATAAGCCATCCATTAGGCACATAAGTAGCAAACGTAAAGTTTTAGCATAAGACTTGTAAATATATCTTTTCTTGGCCAAGTCACTACCACACACATACTCTTGTCCCTCCTGCTGCTTCCCCTATTGTCCTCTTGCTTGATTTACAGTATAAGGAAATAAGACTATAAGCGCATAGGATTAGTAAGACTCTTTCCTACTCACTAAAACCATTCGTCACTTAAACATAAGCACACCAAACATTAACATAACTTGGTTCTTAGCATGAATCATAAGCATAAGACATAAACCATCCTTAACATGGCATGATACATGGCATAAACATAAACATAAATATACTTAACATGACATGATACATGGCATAAACATAAACATAAATATACTTAAGATGGCATGATACATGGCATAAACATAAACATAAATATACTTAACATGGCATGATACATGGCATAAACATAAACATAAATATACTTAACATGGCATGATTTCTAGCATAGCATATGGGCATCTTCTTAACATAAACGTAAACATCAGACTTTTACTATCATGCATAATTCTTAACATGAAACATAAGCATAAAACATTACTATTCTGGCATAATGCATAACATGAATGAATGCATGAGGCGAATGCATATACATAAGGATGCTTAACTTTTAAAATCATACTTTTAAATACTTAAACATAATCATAACATCATTGGGGTCCACGGCTTGTACCACATACATACTTCAAAGCGCGCATCCCTAGTAAATACGAGGTAGCGAGCCCCGACCTACTAGGGTAGGAACAGCTACGGTAGTTCCAAACACCGTGGACAGCATAGTCAGTAGTCCAGAACCGGGGCATTCTTAAGGTGCCCATCCCTGTTAGACAGCTTCGGTAGTCCCAAAACCGTGGACAGCATAGTCGGTAGTCCAGAACCGGAGCGTTCTTAAGGTGCCCATCCCTTGGACCCATACTTCGGTCCGGTACAAGCCCATTCATAAAGTAAAATAACTTCACATGCTTCATTATTCATGGGGCATTCATAGCATATTTAAACATAGCATAACCTTGTTATATGAAGCATGACATAAATCATACTTGACCTTTCATCGTTCATACTTAATGCATAGCATCATGATGCCCTAAGGCATAAGCATTATCTTCATTCATAAACATGGCATGCTTACATAAACATCATTCTTGTTCATAGTGCTTGCATATCATGGTACATAAGGTAAGCATTGCATTGTATTCATACAATATGATATGTTTACATAGACCATCATCCTAATTCATAAGCTTGCATGATCATGATACATAAGGTAAGCATTGCATTATATTCATAAAACATGACATATTTACATAGACCATTCTCCTAATTCATCTAACTTGCATGATCATGATACATAAGATAAGCATTGCATCACATACATAAGTATAGTATCTATCACAAGCATGCATGGGTAGGACTCCTATAAACATGCTACGTACTATTTAAGTGCATGGCATAGAACATAAGACGTTCATAAATAAACCCTACTAAGCATGGCATCTAATATAAACATATCAAACATGAACTATAACACCTAAGGTTAGGGTTAAAGGTAACATGGTTTCTACCACATGCTTGAACCTATATATTTACATCATAATAAGCCATAAACGATCATTCTTGAAAACGTAACTCCTCCTAAACCCTAACCATGTTGCTTGGCCGAAATTGTAAGGAGGGGTTCTATCATTCAATTGATATATATAAGGTAGCATAAGATAAGGAAAAGACCATACATTACTTATAAACCCATAGGAAGCTATTAGAGCTCATGATTAAGGTTAACCCTAACCCCTAGCCCTTCTTCTTGGGGTTGGCCAAAACATGCAAGGGCCATGGGTGCATGAGTAAATTCATAAAATTTCCCATTTATCATCTAACACCTTCCATACCATACCATAGGAGCCATTAGAACCCTTACTTGCAGTAAGCCATAACTCCTTGCCCTAGGACCCTTCTTGGCCGAAACCTTTAGGGTTACATGACCTTGCAAAACTTCACATAAATCACCCTCAACCTCCCTTGTATCCTAAAGATACACAAGGTACATACTTGAAGGTTTAAATCCAACCCTAACCATGAAATCATGGTGTTGGCCGAATCCTAAAGGGTACTAAGGTACTCCAAAAATTCTCCAAATCATATTTTAACCTATATTCATCATAAGAAAACATTAGAAAGCATTAGTGAAATTTTTAACATCATCTTGGACCCAAAACCTATGGTGGCCGAATGTCTTAGGGGTCCAAACCATGGTTTTCTCAACATCAAACCCAAACCAAACTTCATATTATGATAAACATCAAAGAGAACTATTATACCATAGGTGAGGGAGTCTTACCTTGGTTTATCTTGGTTATAGAACTTAGATAGGGAGAAAGATGAAGATCTTGTTGTCTCTTGACCACCCCTAGCCTTTGTAACCTTGTACAAGCCTTGGATCTTGGAAGAGAGACCTTCTTGTGAATTTTTCCCATGGGGAAAACCCACCTATGGGTTTCGGCTAGCAAGGAGGGAGAAGGATGAGAGGAGAGGCTTGGTGGATGAAGATGAGAGGAATAACTATCCTTGGTGTAAGTTGCCATTCCCCTCTTTTATTCACCATTAAGTGGGCAAGTGAATAGTCATGGTGTCTCTTCCCTTGTTGACTCTTCATTTTCCCTAAGCCTTAACCAAAATCCACTTCATTCTCTACTAGCTCTCCCTTGCTAGGTGAATTGGTTAGTACATGCATGGTTGTACACTAGGTCCAAGGTTCAATCCTTGGTGCATGCACTTTATTTTTCTATTTATTTTTATTTTTATTTTTTCTTATTTCCGAAAATTCCCCTAAAATTCACTCATGATCATGCTAATATTCCTAATTAAAACCCATTTATATTTATATTAAATTCTACCTAAAATCCCCTAATAACCATGGTACTAGAAAAACCCGCATAAGGCCCATTAGTACTTAACTTCTTAATTTATATGGGATATTCATGAATAATTATACTAAGGTTCATACTTGTATCTTTATGTTCCTCGAAAATCTATCTAGACATGATCAATATTTTAAAGAAAATATTGAGAGAATTTTTAGGGTCGTTACAATGCGTATCCACACGAACACGATCTATGCCTCAGAGAAGAACCACCTTAGTTGTGCTAGCAACTTGGGATGGTTCGCAAAGCACAAAAACCTCCACTAGGGAGTTATGGACAAGGAGGAAGAAAGAAGAGGAAGAGAGATGCACACTCTAGCCTTTGACAAGGGGTGGGGGGTATTTATACTCATCTAATGAATACCAAGGGTCTATGTCCCTTGAGCTCCTCTCATCTTAATGCTAATAAAACCCAATGAATACCAAGCCTCTTGGTATTCCTTGAGACTCTTAATATTCTATTCATTTAATGAATAGAATGTCTCTTAGCCTTCCTCTTAAATAATATTTATTAAACCCTTTAATGAATATTATCCATAATTAAGTGGTTGAGTCTAATCTAGATGAGTCGTACTCAAATTAGACTCAATCCCATAATCTAATTGGATTCACTTGAGTCTAACTCAATTAATCCAATTTGAATCAAATCTTAGTCAAACCAAGATCAATTAATCTCCGAAGCATCGTGTCCTTAGTGTGTGACCCAATAAGTTCTCGTAACGTTGGCAATGTGTCTAAACCACTTTAGACACATAAGCAATGAGCGGCATTTAGCAATGCATCATTGCTACCCAAGTAACAAGAAAAGTCGAGATCCGACTAAACCTCCGTGACTATGATAATGTATGACCTTGTCCTTCTAACCTTGATATCTAGATTGACCAATGAGGCATAGACCATGTCATCCTCAATCAATCTTGTGTTTCTTGATCCCCGAGTAGACTCACTCAAACAAATGAGCTCGATATCTCATATTGACTCATTTGAGCATGGGCATGCGTTTTAGTAGTCCTACTCGATCAAGGGGCCCACAGATATCACTCCCGTCATATGGGAGGGATAGATCCCATCTACATCACTCACATCCCTCCGCATAATTCAATACATACCCAGTGATCGCCTTTATAGTCCACCCTATTACGGGTGACGTTTGACGATACCAAAGTACATAACTCCCTATGTAGGGAACCGTAGTGACTTCAGGTCTAAGGACTATTCATACTAATAGTCACATGAGAAAGTTTATGACACTCATATGACAATCTATGAAACTTTCTCATGGCGGGTCAATTCAGTAAGCATTCTCCAATGTATACCCATGTGCCAACTTGATATCACATATCCATGACTTGTGAGCTCAAGTCCTTAGTTGACCTACATGCTAGTCTCCATGCATTAATATTATCCTTGAATATTAATACTTAACTATGAATGGTTTAGAGTAGTGTTCTCTACATCATCTCACTATCGATTCAACCAATCGATATAATGTAGAAAAGAACCTACTACCCAAGGATATTATTATACTTAGTTATTTGGCACATATACATATTAAGTATAATAACCAATCATGCCTTATTAATTATAGAGTATGATACAAAATGCCCCTAGTCAATCATCACATAATTGGCTCTAGGGCTCCTACTAACAGAAAGCAAGGGGAGCTGATGATCGGCTAGGCTTTGGTGGAAAAGAGTAATCTTTCTCTTCTTTTTCTTCTTCTTCTTCTTCATCCTCCCCTCTCTCTCTAGGGTCGGTGCAAACTTGGAGACTCATCTCCTTTGGTGGTCGGTGCAAGCTAGGAGGAAGGAGCTTGTTCCTTTGGTGGTTGGCGCAAGCTATGAGAAGAAGAAGGTGGTTCTTGGTGGCTTCGTTTCTTGGAAGATTGTTGCCCACACGACGTCCAAGAATAGGATAGGAATACAGTAGAAGACCAAGAGGTAAACAAGAGGTATAAATCTTGTTTATGTTTCATTCTTGTTCTAGTTTATTGTATGTTTCTTATTTGACATGGACCCCGAAGATAAACACAAAAACCGGCGATCTAATTTGTCATCTTTTCCGCGGCTAATCGATGAAGGAGTTTGAATTGCATGAACAACAAATTTGTTCAAGCAATCACTCAATCGATTAGTACGATGATGAAAACGGTGCTTTGGAAGTTTCTTTCCATCCGGATTTATTTTAACTAATAAAATTTTAATCTGGGGACATGGAGTGGAATCCCGATGCAAACAAAGCCAACATCAATGGCGCCAAATATTTGATGTGAGATCTTGCAAGTGCATGAGAGCGTCGTTGAGTAATAATATTGTATCCACAGGGACTGAGGTTGGCAACCACAATGAAGATCACAAGTGAGCTTGCTAAATGAGTCAAAAGGGAGTGGAGGTCGCATAGAAACTTATTTGAGAGAGAGAGAAAGATAGAGAGAGAGAGAGAGAGAGAGAGAGAGAGTAGAGAAGAGAAGAGAGGAAGTCTAGATTCTTAGGGAGGAAAGTCTATGAGAAAGGAATATCCTAGGGTATAGGTTTCCATGTGATGGTCTCTAATGTTCAATGGGTTGATAATGTTGGATCGAGAAAAATGATAGAGGGGGGGATGAATATCGTTAAAATCTTTTTCGAATTAAGGAAAGAGAAAATGCTCAGCGGAAATAAAACAATCACACAGGAACACAAGTAGTTTTTATTTGGTTCGGAGTCGCAATCGGCTCCTACTCCAAGGCCCACGGTCCTTGACCATTTACTTTGGGCAATACTATAATCGCGCAAAAATAGGTTTACAAATTGAGTACAGAAATATTGCAGTAAATGAAACTAATTACACTTTTCGTTATCGATGTCCGATGTGGATCGTATTTCGGAGCAGAGGGACGTCGGCGGCACTGGAATCTCGAAATCGGAGTTTGCCGGGCTGTAGCGCTTGAACGAAAAGCTTTGGAGCATATGAAAACTGTGTTGTTGAAGCCTTGGGGTCGAGCCCCTTTTATAGTACTCCATCGAGCTCCTGTTGGGTTGGGGCGCCTAACACGTGCCCTTCGATCTGGGAATCCTTATCCATGGGCTCGGTCAGTGCTTATCCTCCCCTCTTGGGCGCCTGAGCTGATGGGGGTGCCCGTGAGCTCACGGGCGCCTGATCCGCCTTGGTTCAGTGGCTTCGCAACTGGTTTTTGGTTTTTGCCTTCACCCTTGGGTGCCCGTATCCTTATGGGCACCTGAGCCCACTTGGGCGCCTGACTCCATTCGGGCGCCTAGGCCCAGTGAACAACCTTCACTTGCAGACGATCAGTCCTTCGACCCTGCAACTAAGGTTAGTCCCAAAAACATGAAAGTAGTAATTACAGTCGTAGCTGTCTTGGTTCTGACTTCGGGTCTCCCAAATGGAACCCTAGGTTGAACCGACGCCTACTGTTCCCTCGACGGGGAGCGCGCCCTCACCTACTCCTCTCAGGAGAGTTTACCTTTTGCCAACCGGCTCCTCCGATTGGACTTTTGCCAGATCCACCTGACCAAGTCTTCATGACCAACTTCCGGTCAGGTCTTCGGTACCCAGCCCCTTGCCAGGACTTCATGCCCAGTCCTCGACCAGGACATCTTTGCCCGACTTCTGGTCAGGTCTTCTTGCCCAGTCCTTGACCAGGACTTCATTGCCCAGCCCTTTGCCAGGACTTCTTGCCTAGTGTACCTAGGGCTTCTTCCTGCACACTTAGTAAGCACATTAGAACACAATAACATGTTAACTCTTGAACCCTTTGCCATTATCAAAACCTAGGTTCTGCTTAGGTGCAGCCTGCACCAACAATCTCCCCCTTTTTGATTTATGGCAATCCGGTTCAAAAAGTTAAGTTAAACAACAGAAAGATAGGTAAAGTATCAGTTTTAATTTCCTCCCCCAGGAAGAAATCTCCCCCTGAGTTTTTCAAAGATTTGTGGGGTTTTTGAAATAGTTTCTAAGTCTTTGTTTGAAAAGTTTTTCAAATTTTCCATACTTAGAAAAATTTTCAAAATGGGATTTTAAAGTAAAAAAATTTTCAAAATATTTTGAGTTGGGCACTTAGAAAATTTTTCAACATTTAGCACTTAGAAAGTTTTCAACACACTTAGAAAATTTTCTACCAGAAAATTTTCAGAGTAAGTACTTAAAAATAGTTTCGAAAACACTTCTGAGTTAAGTACTTAAAAATAATTTCTAGCATAATTTGTTTTTGCACTTTAGAAAATTTTCTACACTGATTTTGAAGTTTTAATACTTAGAAACATTTCAAGCAAAATTTTGAGTTTATAACATAGAAAAATTTTCAAGCAAAATTTTGAGTTTATGACATAGAATAATTTTTGAAAACAAAAAACAATTGACTTTCAAAAAAAGAACTTAAACTTTTTGAAAAAGGAGATGAATGTTTTTGAATTTTTGAAAAAAAAATTAACATTTAAAGCCTCCTTTTCTCTCCTTTCCACTCTTTTTTAATTTTTGAAAAAAATTAACTTTTAAAGCCTCCTTTTCTCCCCTTTCCACTCTCTCCCCCTTTGCCATATATCAAAAATATATAGCAAGAAAAATGAGTAATCAAAGTAAGGTGTTGTACTGAACCAATTCTAATTTTAAACTGACCCAAATCAATTTGAATTTTCTCTTTCGGGTCCTGTCTAACCCAGTTAGCTACTTACTAACTGTTATAAACAGTAGCTTTCGCTAGGGATAGTCAAGATAAGTGATTTGATCAAGTTAGATTTTCTAAGCTTGACACTTAACCTGATTACTGTTTAATTTGTATTTATCGCCCCAATTACTGCAGATGCACTGACTTAAAGCATCTTGAATCAAGGCATAGACCTAAGCATCTCAAACTAGTCTAGGTTATCAAACAAAAGTACCCTAAGGTACTTGTGAGATGTTGGCTTCTAGATCTATAGGTGCATGCAGTTCTAGGGTTAGGGCCTAGTCTAAGTCCATTTGCGAAAAAACCCTAGTTTTGAAGGGGGTAAGTTTTGAAAAAACTATGTCAAAAAATCATTTTAAATAAATAAAGAAATGATTTTGCAAATTGAAATAAGAAGTAAAATAATTTTTGAAAAGAAACATAATTAGAGCATTCCTAATCTACCAAGCATAACCCTAACTGCCTTCTTAGTGAGCTGAACTCTGACTCAGGTAAGGGTTTGGTGAATATATCAGCTAATTTAGATTTTGAGTCTACATGCTTAAGGACTATTTCACCCCTGGCTACATCATCTCTTACGAAGTGGTGTTTAACTTCTATGTGTTTAGTTCTAGAGTGTTGGATTAGGTTTTTAGTTAGATTAATTGAACTTATATTATCAATGTAGACTTAGGTTTGGGTGTAGTCAAGCTAGAAGTCCTTAAGAATGTGCATCATCCATAAGAGTTGTGCTACACACTCTCCTAAAGCAACATACTCAACTTCGGTTGTTGATAGAGCTACGCAGTGTTGCTTTCTGCTGCACCAACTCACTAGACTGTTTCCTAAAAGTTGGCAGCTTTCACTTGTACTCTTTCTATCTAGTTTGCAACCAACATAGCCAGAATCCGAGTATCCTGACAGGTCAATAGTTGAGGTCCTAGGAAACCAAATCCCTACATTTAGGATGCCCTTGATGTATCTAAGTATTCTTTTTAGGGCTGCTAAGTGTGTTTCCTTAGCACAGGTTTGGTATCTAGGACACATTCCTACAGCAAAAAGGATATCAGGTCTGCAATCATAGGGATACTTATGTTTTTGGAGTTATCTATTTTAAATTTTTTTATTAACTCCTTAGCATATTTGGATTGATGGACATAATTTCCATCTCTAGTTTGCTTAATTTGTAATCCTAAAAAGAAGTTGAGCTCACCAACTAAGCTAATTTCAAATTTGTTTTCCATTATTTTTACAAATTCTTTTAAGAAATTTGAGTTGGTGGATCCAAAAATTATATCATCAACATAGATTTGGGCAATAAAGATGTCTTTTTCTAAGGTTTTAACAAAAAGAGTTGAGTCAATTTATCCTTGGTTAAATTCCTTAGAAATGAGGTAGGTTAATAGGTGTTCATACCATGCCCTAGGTGCTTGTTTTAGTCCATACTATGCCTTATTGAGTCTATAAACATGGTCAGGTTTTTCTAAGTCCTCAAAACTGGGGGGTTGTCCTACATAGACTTCTTCTCTAATAAATCCATTTAGAAAATATGACTTTACATCCATTTGGCAAAGTTTAAATCTTTGATGGGCTGCAAAGGCTAGCAATATTCTAATAGACTCAAGTCTGGCTACTGGGGCATAGGTTTCATCATAGTCTAACCCTTCGAATTGACTGAACCCTTTAGCTACTAAACGGGCTTTATTTCTAATTATTTCCCCTTGGTCATTTAGCTTATTCCTAAATACCCACTTAGTGTCAATGGTGGATTTGCCCTCAGGTTTAGGTACTAGTTCCCAGATTTGGTTCCTTTCAAATTGGGCTAATTTCTCTTGCATTGCTATGATCCAATCAGGATCAGGTAAGGCTTCCTCTATAGTCTTAGGTTCGATTTTCGAAATTTTGGATCACCCACAATTTGATCAGTTGGATGATTGAGTTTGGGGTTCTTAGTTCTTCTATTTCTTGGTTCAGCCTCAGGTCCGGCTGGACGGTTCGATTCAGTATTTGGTTCAACTACTTGGGTTGGTTCAGTTAACTCAGTAGTTGATTCTATAGTTAGTTCATTATCTTCATTATCAATATTTGATGGATTTAGATCTGGATTATCAGATTTTGAATTAATTTCCTCATCAAATATTAGATTTGTTGTTTCTTCAATTTTGTTAGTTTGTTTATTGTAAACCCTATAGGCCCTACTTGTTGTTGAATATCCTAAGAAGACCCCTAGGGTTGACATAGACTGGAATTTACCTAGGTAGTCCTTGGTGTTTAGGATATGGACTTTGCACCCAAAAACCGTTAGGTAATGTAGGTTTGGAAGCTATGGTTGTATAATTCATTGGGAGTTTTATTGTGTCGTTTGTTAACTAGGACCCTATTTTGGATATAGCAAGTCATACTAATTGCTTATGCCAAAAATTGGTTAGCTAGATTGAATTTATTGAGCATAGTCCTAGCGGCTTCCTATAGGGTTCTATTTTTCCATTCTACTATTCCATTTTGTTGGGGGGTTCTAGGACACGAAAATTCGTGTATATACCTGTTCACTCTACAAAATTCCTCGAACCTTTGATTTTTAAACTCTCCCCCGTGATCACTCCTAAGTCTTTTGATTTTGGTATCATTTTGATTTTCAATTATCTTACAAAAATCAATAAACAGGTTTAGGGTTTCATCCTTAGTCTTTAGGAACCTAACCCAATTTATTATGTTTTAAATTTAAAAAAAAATATGGTTGAATCTAGGATTAATTGAAATCTGTGTTAGATTCAAATCTGAAAATAGTAAAGTGAATTTGGTTTTCAATAATCGGCTTCCAGGCCTTGGCGAGGCACTAGGCCTTCTTTGGCTGTAGCCTTATTGGATCATCAACCCTTTCCTTGACAAAGCCTTTTATTGAAAATACATTTTCATGATACTCCTTGAATGATTTTGGTCTAACTAGTTTGGGTCTTGGATCGGTAGCTTCGGCTAGTTCTGCCAACATGGCTTCCCTATCATACTATCATCTCACCTCCACCCAATACTAGGTTGTTCAAATTTCAATTAATTGTTTTAGTCCTTAATCTAACCAGTCCTATGTCTAAGCATGGTAATTACTTAAAATAAACAAGCAAGCATGCAATTTTACAATAAGAAAAAGAATTTATTTAACTATAAAAATGGTTTTTAAGTCGACTCCCCCTGGACTAAAGCCACAGTAGTGATTAGGCAAGATATGAATCTTGTCCTTGGGGATCCAATACTGGTTTGGTCCAGCTTGGTTGATCAGGCAAAGTTGGGGTACCCATGCATGAACTTTGAGTCTAGATTGATTCAGTACAGCATAGTATGACCTTTGTCTAGCCTTGGTTCGATACCCTAACCCGGATCGATTTAGTACGGACTTCTATTTTCCAAGGATCATGTCACGGCCCTTGGAACCCGAAGTGAATCGTTCTAAGGCTGCTCTAAGGTCCTTGACTTGAGTTTTCAAGGAGGAGTTCTCTTTCTCAAGCTTTTCAACTTGAGTAGAGGTTCCTTCTTGAACCTTCTCAGTCAAAGATCTAGAGTCAGCTCCCTCTTTCAGGAGTTTTACTTCCTGTCGACTCGACTTGAATTTTGGCTTTTTCCAAGTTACTAGATAGATAAGCAATTAATTCTGCTAATTCAACTTTAGAGTAACCACTTACAGTGATTTTGTCGTCCTCTGAAATTGTGAGCTTTCCATCGTCTAGCTTCGATTCTAATCCGATGTTGATCTCTTCCGAAGAAGTCAAGGTGAGCAGGTTCGATTGTGGGGCCTCTTCTTCTTCTTCTGAGGAAGACTCGTCCCAAGTTGCTTGAAGGGCCTTCTTCCTTCTTGTCTTCTTGGCTTCTTTCATATTGGGACACTCTGATTTATAGTGTCCCTTCATGTTTTCGTAGCAGATTACGTTTGATTTTGTCTTAGATGGTTCAGCTGGATCATCCTTCTTTCGGCTGGCTTTTCTTTTGTTGGTTGGATTCTTCAGCTCCTTGTAGTAGTCCCGGGCTAGCCGAACCAGCTTGGGTCAATCCCCTTCGCTGTCTTCTGAGTCTGATTCTGAGTCAGACTCGGGTGCAGGTTGAGGCTTCTTCTTGACCATCTTTCTTGTTTTGCCTGCAACAAAAGCAATGTCTTTTTCGGCTAAGGTGCAGTTAGTCTGCTCATGTAATTCAAGTTCTCGGGAAGGTGTTTAGGGTATACCTGATAAGGTCACGGTTTTCTACCTTGTGACCGATTGTATGTAGACCGTTCATCAACTCCTGGATTCTGGCGTGGAGCTGGGCTGCTGATAAGCCCACAACAGGTGTCACGATGAGCCTCAAATTTAGAAATTTATAGATTGAAAACCCTAGCTCGCAAAATACAATGTTGTAAAGGGGCCTCAAGTTGTGTTTTTTTTCCAAGGACTAGTTTAGGATGTTTGATTCAAGCTCGAATTTGTTTGTCGTCAAATGTTTTGGGTTTTCGAATAATATGTGGGTTTGTTTTGCAATTAAGAAGGAAATGGCAGTAACAAGATGAACTTAACTAAGCAAATATGATTGCAAAAACTACACTTAAACTAATTGATAATTAAACCGTGCATCTTGAAATGATAAGATTGGAATTCAAATCTAAAATTGAGTGTAAGGACACTGTGACTAAGGGAATTCGAGAATTAAAATCGAATTTGAGTTGTTTGTGTCTAACGGCAATGCTGGAAAATCTGACACAAGTCAAACTTAAACAAAACAGAGGCTGAATTGAAACTGGACTACCTGATCGGTAGACAGTCCGATCAGGAGCAAGCCTGATCGG
This sequence comes from Boesenbergia rotunda, assembly GCA_024364735.1. Lineage (NCBI taxonomy): Eukaryota > Viridiplantae > Streptophyta > Magnoliopsida > Zingiberales > Zingiberaceae > Boesenbergia > Boesenbergia rotunda. The sequence continues at coordinate 222,255 of JAGFNQ010008876.1, read as the reverse complement.
TCGACAATCCGATCAGGTACTCGTCTGATCGGTCAACAGACCGATCAAATGATGACTGGATCGGTCACAATGACCGATCAGTGTCCGAAAGTTGCATATACAGAATCGAACTGCGAAGAGCAGAACTCAGAAACGAATGCAAAAGTTAAAACTAAACAACAGATTCAATTCTCTAACTCAAGATCTATCTTTCTATCACTCAAGATTCAACTAGAAACCCTCTAGCTCACATATCATCTGAAGTCGATTGCTCGCGGACGAGTTGCGCTAGTTCACTGACGAAGCTGCAGATTCCATCCGAACTCCTTCTTGATTGATGAATTGGGTTGCGGTTGTGGTTCAGAACCCCTCGAAGACCTTTAGAAGACCCTTCTGAATGCTTCAAAAGCTCCACGCGATGAAGATGGACAAACAAGAGTCGATCGGATGAAGTGCGCGCTTTGGAGAAACACTCTCCGCAGGACCTTGTAGCTACGAGAAACAAGCACAGTCTGCTCGGGAAATTGCTCTCAGAGCTCTGAAATCTTGAATCGATGCTTCCTCTGTTGTGGTCGCACGATCGGATGAAGAAACGGAGAAGAAGGCGTGAAGAACGGGAAGAACACGAAGAACAGTGGCTGCGACACGCGACAACGCCGAATTCTGAGGGATTTTTGATTAAATACTTAACAATGGACGCTGAGATTGTGCTGGCTTAATCCAACGGTCGAATCTTCTCTGATTGAGCCCTAAACTCCCAGATCTCAATTTGAAGGTCAGATCTACCTCTCCTCGGCTGGGATCAATCGGATCTACCCTGGATGGCTCAGATCTCCTTGCCTTCCGAATGGACGGCCCGCAGTCTTCCAAAGCTTGATCTCCTTGATCTGAGTCCGATCCTGACTCAAACTTGACCCAACTTGACCTAGGTCCATGATCCTTCATCCTACAAAAGTCAGACTCAAATTAGATATCAAAACATCTCAAAATTGCAAAGATTTGCAATTAAACCCAAAATAAAATTAATTCATGGAACCTATGGTTAATTCCAGATAAAACGTGTAAAATATGGATCAAACATGGATTTTAGAGACGAAAATAATCAACAAAATAGTAGTTATCAACTCCCCCACACTTAAACTTGGGTGTCTCGCACAAGCTACTAGTAAACTAATGATCGATCCCCCTAGGTTATTCTCTATCATAATTAGAAGCAGTTGAAAGGAAATTACCTAGGGTTGTCAGTTCTCAAAAATCTAAACTCAATGGACTAGTATCTTGTCCTTAAATCAACAACTTAGCATATTTCATCCTTCATGATTCATTGAGATGAACTAAACTCAAAAAGTCTCTCAAGGAAATATTTAGTGGCTCTCTTCCTAAATTCTACATTTGTGGTGAAGTGGAGCTCACTCAAACACAACATGTTTCTTGCACTACCATAAGCTTGCTTATTATCTACTCTCCACCATCATTCTTGACTTGAATCCACATCCACAAAAGCTTATTCAAACAAATTAAAGAAATATGAAATGATAGAAATAAAATGGAGAATGAGAAAATAGAGAAGTTAAGGAAGTGGAAGACTTGGATGCTCAAGAAATGTTCCTGATGCACTTTGCCCTCTTTTATGGTCTTCTTAATGAAATCAGAGTTGTGGTGGGTAAAGTTCAGCTGATTTGGATGAGAAGAAATACTGGCTTCAGGGTTCGGTTCTGTGCCAACTTCACTGATCGGTCCAAAGACCGATCAGTGTTCTGTTGATCGTTCTGAAGATCCATCTGTGCCTCTTCTGCTCGGACTGTATTGCCTCTGATCGGTCTATAGATCGGTCAGCCACTGCCTGATCAAACTGGGGACTGGACCTGACTGCTCCTAATCGGTCTGGAGACCGATCAGATGATGATCAGTAGCTGAAATTACAGAATTGGTAGCTGATTTCTGCTGATACTTTCCTTCTTTCAATCAATAGCCCATTCTTGCATTCAAATAGCTTCTCATTCACAACTTCTACTCAAAATTCTCACCCATCTCCTGATTCTTCATGTTTATTCTTTTTTTTTTCTTTTTTCTTTTTTTCCTATTTTCTATTTTTTTCAGCTGCTTTCACAGCAGCTTTTCTTCTCCTTTCTCTTTTTTTTTCATTCATTCACTTCCTTGATATGGCTAGCTGATGGATGAATTTTCAACTTCTCTTTTGGTACACTACCCTCAATTCTTCAATTGATCTCTTTCCACTCTTTTCCACTTAGCACAGAAAGTTTTCTCTTCTTCATTTTTTTTCTCTTCTCTACTTGCAATGCGTCACTGGTCACTGATTTCTGCAAACTTGCAGTGAGAGTAAGTCTTCATTTCCCTTAGACAATGCTTCATCAAACTTGAAATATCAAGTAACACTTAGGTATGTAGATGCTTCAATTTTACCTTCCCTAGCCACTTCTTGCAACTCCTTCTTGATACAAAACTCAACTCGAATTGGCACCCTTCCTTCATTTGAATAAATTGCATCCTTGATACAAAATATTTCCAAAACACTAGCCACCTCCCCCACACTTAAGCTTTTATCCGTCTCGGGCAAAGTAACATCAAGAACCATCCCAAACAACCAAGTCCATGGAGAAGTAAAGTTATTAGCAGAAAAACAGGGAAAGGACAAAGAATAAATCATGTATCAATAAGGATTATTGCAAAAACTGATACGAAAAGGGAAGACAAAGTGATTAACCTCTATATATGTGGTCCAATCATAGAAATATGGTTTTGAAAGAACCTAATCAAGTTCTAAAGCACAATCACATGTGTGTATCACAAAATTAGGCTAAATCCTCACTAGGTAGAAATAATTCATCTCAAGTCATCAATCTAGAATTCATAACCAAGTAGTACTCAAGCATCCAAGAATTCATCCATTAGCTCAAATCTTAAGTTTTAACAACCAAATTTAATTTGCTTTGAAGAGACTCTAAAATGATATGGAGACAACCTAGAGGGATATATTTATTCCTACTCATTGAGAAAATGTGCCAAAAGAAATAACATGGTATCTACAATGACTATTTATTCAATCTACACTTACCTAAGCATTTATTATCAACAACTCACTTTAAAAAGAAAGATTTACTTCTAGAAAACATGAAAATGATATATACAATGAAATTAGAGTGCCAGAAAAATGAACTCCCCTTAAGTTGGATAGATAGTGTCCTTGATGTCCAATCCATCCACCTCTAGCTCCTTTAATTCTTCAAAGTACTTCTTAAGCCGGTGGCCATTGACTTTCCAAACAAAATTATTAGCTTCATCCATGATTTCAACAACACCATAAGGGAAAATGTTAGTCACAACTGTTGGTGCAGACAGCACCCAAGTTGAACCTAGGTTTTGATAATGGCAAAGGGTTCAAAAGTTAAGATGTTATGTTTATCTAACATATTACTTGAGTTTGCAAATTGAAGTCCTAGCGAAGGACTGCTAGGCATCGAAACCCTAAGACCTGGCGAAGGATTGCTGGGCACCTAGCGAAGGGCTGCTAGGAGTCAAAAGACCAGGCGAAGGATTGCTAGGCACCAGGCGAAGGACTACTTGGAACCGAAGACCTGGCAAAGGAATGCTGGGCACTAGGCGAAGGACTGCTTGGTACTGAAGACCTGGCGAAGGACTACTAGGCACCTGGCGAAGGACTGCTGGGCAAAAGTCCAACCGGAGGAGCCGGTTGGCAACAGGTAAATTCTCCTGAGAGGAGTAGGTGAGGACGTGTTCCCCGTCGAGGGAACAGTAGGTGTCGGTTTGACCTAGGGTTCCATTTTGGAGACCCAAAGTCAGAACCAAGACAGCTATGGCTGTAAAATTCACTAACATACTTGCTTTATCATGTTTGGTACTAACCCTGGATGCTGGACCGAAGGAACGAGTTTCTGCAGCTCAGAACGCCTCAAAGGAGAAGAGTAGCAGCTGGGTTAGGCGCCCGGGAGGTCCCGGGCGCCCAAGGTCAAAGCCAAACAAGAGTTGAGCAAGAAAACGCTTCGGAAGCTCACTGGGCAAGGCGCCCCCAAGCTCCCGGGCGCCCCCGTGCTCCCGGGCACCCCGGATGCCTCGGGCGCCCTGGGTCCAAGCCAACGAAGCAACCAAAGTCTATCCAGCCGAGAAGCTAGCAGATTGGGTCAACCCGGGGCGCCCCCTATGTCCCGAGCGCCCCCGTCAAACCTCGAGCCCGATCCTGGAGGGATAAGGGCTGACCGAGAAGTTTGCGGATCGAGTGACACGCGGAGGGCGCCCCCAACGTCCCGGGCGCCCCCAGGTGCACTATATAAGGGGCTCGACCCGCAAGGCTTCAGAACACAGTTTTCCAACGCCTCAATACTCTTCGCTCAAGCGCTCTGCTCCGGAAACTTCTGATCTTGAGGTTATAGCGCCGACGACGATCCTACACACCGAAGAACGATACACACCGGGCATCGGTAACGAAGAGTTAGAATTTAATTGTATTATTACTGCACTACTATTGTACTACTTCTTGTAACAACTTGCGCGATTATAGTATTGCCCGCAGTAAACGGTCAAGGACCGTGGGCCTTGGAGTAGGAGCCGACTGCGACTCCGAACCAAGTAAAAAATCTTGTGTTCGCGTTTGTGTTTATTTATTTCCGCTGCGTAATTTCTCTCAATCTAATCCGAAATGGTTTTACGATATTCACCCCACCCCCTCTATCATATTCTATCGATCCAACAAGTGGTATCAGAGCGGGGAAGCTCAAATTTGGTGCAACCACCAATTTGAGAATTTTTCGATTTTCTTCGAATTGTTTTTATTTTTTTTTTCGAAGTTTTATCATAAATCGAGGTTGGTGCAACACCACTCGATAAAATTGTTTTATCTTCTTCCCGCACTACTAATCCAAGACCAAGTCTTGGGACGCTTTTTTTCTCTCTCTCTTTCTTTTTCTGATAATTCCTAAATGGCCATGCAAAAGGGCTTCAGTACCGCCAGACCACCCCTCTTCAGTGGGGAGGATTTCTCCTACTGAAAGAGTAGCATGGAAGTCCACCTGAAAACTCAGGTGGACATGTGGATAATAATCTAGTCTGGTCTGGACATACCTAAAAATGCTGACGGAGTGCCACAATCCTACACCGAATAGGATACCACCCTAAAAAGGAAAATTGAAGTAGACGCCAAAGCAACTCAAACACTTCAATGCGGCCTAACCAAAGAGGAGCTGAACCGGGTAGGTCCATTCAGCAGTGCAAAAGAACTCTGGGGTAAGCTAATTGAGTTGCACGAAGGAACCTCCGATACCCGGATCAGCAAGAGGGACCTACTACTGAACAAGCTGTATACCATCAAGATGAATGACAGCGAATCAGCAGCTCAGCTCCACGCCAGAATTCAGGAGCTGATGAATGGTCTGCACACCATCGGTCACAAGGTAGAGAATCGTGACCTGATCAGGTATGCTCTTAATGTCTTCCCTAGAAATACTTTGTAGGCATCTATGGTGGATGCGTACAAAGTTTCAAGGGATATTTCTAAAATCAAGTTAGATGAACTATTTTCTGAACTAGAGTTGCATGAGCAGACTAACTGCACCCTGGCCGAGAAAGGCATCGCTTTTGTTGCAGGTAAAACTGGAAAGGTAACGAAGAAGAAGCCTCAACCTGCACCCGAGTCTGATTTAGACTCAGACTCAGAAGACAGCGAAGGAAATCGACCTAAACTGGTTCAACTAGCCCGGGACTATTACAAAGAACTAAAAAACCAGACCAACAGAAGGAAAGCCAGCCGAAGAAAGGAAGAACCAGCTGATCCTTCAAATGAAAAGAACAAACCAAATGTGACCTGTTACGAATGCAAAAAGAAGGGTCACTACAAGACTGAATGCCCCAATTTGAAGGAAACGAAGAAGACGAGAAACAAGAAGGCCCTTCAGACAACGTGGGATGAGTCCTCCTCCGAAGAAGAAGAAGAGGCTCCACAGTCAAATCTCCTCGCACTAACCGCCTCAGAAGAACTCGAGACCGAGTCAGAATCGGAGCCGGAAGACGGAAAGCTCACGTTTTCAGAGGATGGCGGAATCACTGTAAGTGGGTTTTCTAGAAATCAATTAACCGAATTAATTGCCTATCTTTCTCGAGACTTGGTGAAAGCCAAAATCCGAGTCGAATCACTCCGACAGGAAGCAAAAACTCCTGAAAGAGGGAGCTGACTCTAGATCCTTAACTGAGAAGGTTCAAGAAGGAACCTCTACTCAAGTTGAAAAACTTGAGAAAGAGAACTCCTCCTTGAAAACTCAAGTCAAGGACCTTAGATCAGCCTTAGAACGGTTCACTTCTGGTTCCAAGGGTCTTAACATGATTCTTGGAAAACAGAAGTCGGTTCTAAATCGATCCGGATTAGGCTATAGAACCAAGTCTAGACAAAGATCATACTATGCTGTACTGAACCAGTCCAGATCTAAAATTCAGGCATGGGTACCCAAACTGTGCCTGAACAAACAAACTGGATCAAATCAGTATTGGATCCCCAAGGACAAGATTCACATCTTGCCGAACCATTATCGTGGCTTTAGTCCAGGGGGAGCCAAATTAAAAACAATATTCATAGTTAGATAAATTTCTATTCTTGTTTTAAATTGCATGATTGCTTGTCTATTTGATTTCTGCAATTTACCATGCTTAGACTTAGGATTGGTTAGTTTAAGGACTGAACCAATTAAACTGAAACTTGAACAACCTAGTATTGGGTGGCGGTGAGATGATAGTACGTTAGGGAAGCCAATTCTAATAAGGTCAAGTATACTCTACTTGGTCTCTTTAGACTGGTGAAACTAGCCGAAGCTACCGATCCAAGACCCAAACTAGTTAGACTAGAATTTTTCAAAAAATAATTTTGAAAATAAAATTTCATTAAAAGGCTTTGTCAAGGAAAGGGTTGATGATCCAATAAGGCTACGGCCAAAGAAGGCCTAGTGCCTCGCCAAGACTTGGAAGCCAATTTTTGAAATTCAAATTCAAATTATTCTTTGTCAAATTCAAATCTAACACAAATTTTCAGTTAATTGTAGACTCAAACATATTTTTAAAATAAACTCAAAATCAACCATTTTCAAGATTAATTTAAGTTTTTCAAAATAAATCATAATTTTTCAAAATAATACTATCTAATCAAAACCTGTCTCACAAAAACCCTTAAGGCTAACGTGACTGACAACTCTAGATTGGGTGAGACAGACTAGGTTGTGAAAATCAATTTAGGTTATTCCTGATTCTAATTGGATCCAAATCAACAAAACTCTTTATGTGTAGGAACATAAAGATTTGGACCAATGGATGTTGGATAGCGGGTGCTCCAGATACATGACTGGGGATAAATTGAAATTCACCAAACTCAAGTTCAAAAACCTAGGCTCAGTAGCATTTGGCAACAATGTTACACTCAAGGTCATTGGGTCAGTTAACATTGAACTTAAATCTGACTTTGTTATTAAGAAGGTTCTTTTGGTTGAAGATTTTAAATTTAATTTGCTTAACATAAGTCAATTGTGTGATACTGGTTATGTAGTTACCTTTACCAACTCTAACTGCCTGATTAGAAACTTGCAAGACTCAGAAATCATGCTTAAGGGCACTAGGAAAAATAATGTTTACACTATAAACCTACCACTAGTACCTAAATGTATGTTAACTCAGTTAGAACAATCAAACCTCTGGCATAGGAGATTAGGTCACACTAATTTAAGAATAATTTCAAAAATCACCCAACTTGGCCTAATTAAAGGCATCCCTAAAATTAAGAATCATGAAAACTTAATATGTAAATCATGTAATCAAGGTAAACAAACCAGGTCTAATCACAAACTTATTCAGTCTGATCTAACTCAAACCACACTTGAGCTCCTACACCTTGACCTATTTGATTCACATGGAGTCAAGTCACTAAGCGGAAACCGGTACTGCTTAGTAATAGTTGATGATTACTCTAGGTTTACTAGGGTTAGGTTTCTAAAGTCCAAAGATGAAAGCCTAAACCTATTTTGTGATTTTTGTAAGTTAATTGAAAATCAAAATGATACCAAAATCAAAAGACTTAGGAGTGACCACGGGGGAGAGTTTGAAAATCAACGATTCGAGGAATTTTGTAAGGTAAATTGGTATATACACAAATTTTCGTGTCCTAGAACCCCCCAGCAAAATGGGATAGTTGAAAGGAAGAATAGAACCCTACAGGAAGCCGCTAGGGCTATGCTCAATGAATTCAACCTAGCTAACCAATATTGGGTAGAAGCAATTAGTACGGCTTGCTACATCCAAAATAGGGTACTAATTAACAAACGACACAATAAAACACCCTATGAATTATACTACCATAGACTTCCAAACCTACATTACCTAAGGGTCTTTGGGTGCAAAGTCCATATCCTAAACACCAAGGACTATCTAGGTAAATTTCAGTCTAAGTCAACCCCAGGCATCTTCATAGGATATTCGACAACAAGTAGAGCCTATAGGGTTTACAATAAACAAACTAAGAAAATTGAAGAAACAATAAATCTGATATTTGATGAAGAAATTTACTCAAAATCTGATAATCCAGATCTAAATTCATCAAATACTGATCAAGAAGAAAATGAACATACTACTGAACCTTTAATTGAACCCCTGAATGAACTAAATATTGAACCAACCATTGAGACAATTGAACCAGCAATTAAACCAACCCAAGTAGTTGAACCAATCACTGAACCAAACTGACCAGCCGGACCTGAGGCTGAACCAAGTTCCAGAAAAACTAAGAAACCCAGACTCAGTCACCCAACTGATCAAATTGTGGGTGATCCAACTTTAGGAGTCAGAACTAGGTCTTCCTATAGAAACCTTAGTCAGATAGCAATGATTTCAAAATTTAAACCTAAGACTATAGAGGAAACCCTACCTGATCCTGATTGGATCATAGCTATGCAAGAAGATTTAGCCCAATTTGAGAGAAACTAAGTTTGGGAACTAGTACCTAAACCTGAGGGCAAATCCATCATTGACACTAAGTGGGTTTTTAGGAATAAGCTAAATGATCAAGGAGAAATAGTGAGAAATAAAGCCCGCTTAGTAGCAAAAGGGTTTAGTCAAGTAGAAGGGTTAGATTATGACGAAACCTATGCCCCGGTAGCTAGACTTGAGTCCATTAGGATCACTAGTACAAAAAAGACCTTTAACAACGGCTTTTAACACCGGTTGTATTAAAACCGGTGTTAAAAAAAAAGGCGGTGGCATTTTTGTAATTATTTGAACTTTAAAATACTTTTAACACCGGTTCTTTTAACAACCGGTGTTAAAAATATATTTAACTACGATTTTATAAATAACCGGGGTCATATGTTATAATTATTTGAACTTTAAAATACTTTTAACACCGGTTCTTTTAACAACCGGTGTTAAAAATATATTTGACTATGATTTTGTAAATAACCGTGGTCATATGTTTTTCGCGCGCATTGTTAAATCTCGAATTTTTCAGGGGTTGAAAAGGCATTTTTTTAAAATTAGGGGCCTAGTTGTAATTATTAAAACTTAGAGGGGCCTTTTTGTAAAAATATCAAAAAACTACTAATAAGCCCTAACTTCCCCCGTTTTCTCTCGAAAAATCACTCGAACCCCTCTCCCTTGGCAGTTTCGTTTCCTCTCGACGCCGCCCGCAGCCCGTACACAAGCGGTTCCTCCTCGTAGCACCGCCTTTTTCACCCCTCTTCTTCTCCTTCTTCTTCTGTCGTTTCTTCTTCTTCGTCTTCTTCAGTGTGCACAAATGAGACGCCGAGCGCCTCGACTTCCCGATTGGCCGCAACCCTAAGCCGGCCATAAAATTTTACTATTTACAAAAGCACGGTCATATAAAAGCCGAACTTCAAATTCTGGTCAGTTCCTTCGCTGTAAAGAAGCGTGCGTGCGAGGGTGAACGGAACCGTTGTAGAGTTTGAAGTTTGAAAAATCGGAAGCGGAAGGTTTTACAGTTCTGTTTCCATTTCCCCTTTTTGTTTCTTTCTTGATTTCTACCATCGAAAATGGTTCTGAATCAGTAATCAATACTCGATCCCTAATGATTTTTTTAATCCGGGGAAGGTTGATCCGTCGCTGTCAGGTAGGCGGGGAGACTCTTATGGCTTTTCCCGGCGACGAGTGCTGATCGAGGGGTATTTCTTACACATTCCGCCCTTGGCTCATCGATTGAAGCTTACGGCGATTTCAGAAAGCTAACAGCTGCCTGCCTTCTCTTCGACTACGGCGGCCATCGACCACTCCGCCGAAATGCCTTGCCTCAAGCTCCCATTCGGCTGAGGAAATCGCAGTAACTTCTTATTATCTGTTGTTGGTTCAGATCGAATCTAGTGATCTCCTTTCCGTTCTTTTATTTTTCTGTATTTGGGTGAATACAAAATGAAAATTTGAACTGATGTTCAAGGTTGCATCTTTCTTGCAGTGTTTATTAAGTTGCTTAAGCAAAAGAGTGGTTTACTGCCACTATTGTTTAGGTTTTTTTTTTGGTATGCGTTCTATTTTCTGGGGCAAGTCTGATTTATTAAATGGTTGATCTCTAATTTAGACTACCTTTTCTGTTATCAATCTACAAAATGAAAGGAATAAGAACCAAGGAAGTCAGTGATTACTGTTACAGTTTATGTTTCACTGAGTGTGCTAAATGATTGTTGCATGTATTCACAGACACTTGATCGAAGTCTAGGGATCGATCTCTCACCAAACAAAGTGTTGGGACTAAGTTGATGGAGTTACATTGGAGAATTGCCTTGGCTTGTCTTAGTGGGATTCTCTTGTTCCAGCTCGCCACTTGTGGTTAGTCTAAATTTTTTTTCAGGTGCAAGAGTTTGGGATGATTCATATATGCCACTAAATTTAGTGCTTTGTTTACAGAGAATCCTTTGATACAATCGGACAGTCTAAAGTGGATGTGCATTTGTAATGCTGGACCTCTTGAAAATACTCCTTCATTTAATTCCTCATGCGGTTGCATTTATGGTATGCATAATCTATGCTAGGCTTTCCTATTAAAAACTAAAAGTTGGTTGATTTTATTCACATAATTTACTGAATTATAAATTGGTTTTGAATTGTTACTGCCAAGAAATTCCCAAAGAAGAGAAAGGCTCCAAGATTGTGCAGATATAAGTTCAGCATTTGGTGTCTATGTCATATGCAACTTTCTATTCACTTCTCTTGCTAATTCGTTTCTCAAGCCTGATTTATCTTGTATTTATGGCAAGAAGCAATTCATGATTCATACATAAAGTCAAAACATATACAACATCAAGTGTGTTGTTAGATCCATGGGGATTTGCTCCAGAATCTGGGACTGTTTCGTGCCACTCATGGTACTTGCATGTTATGGTCCTTCCAGATTTAAAATATTTGTTTCTGTTATTGGTTCTGTTATTGGTTCAGGTAACATTATATAGCGAATTGCAAAGATTTGACAAGTGCTATTATTATTGAGGCACTTATTGTCTGTTACTGTACAAGGTAATATTTTGTTCATTCGACTTTGTCCATTCTTCATTTCTTTGATGAGCTAAGCGAAGATAGTTCTTCTGCCTAATGTAATTTAGTTTGTTACCTTGAATAGCAGCTGTTTTCTCCCCTTCTCCAAAAGTTGATATTTAATGGTACATTGTGACATTTGTGCGTTTCCTGTAAACTGTAATTCAGTAAAAGGATATCAATGGAATTAAGTTTCAGTTGATTATATTAGTTCGTCTTATTTTATGATTGAAGCATCAGCTATGGGCTGCAAGTGCAAAACCTGAAGCCTGCGATATCTCTGTGCAGCTTAACACGTATTATTAGACAAGGTTTGTGAGTTGTGACCTCTTTATTATATTTGTTTTCATCCCTGCAATATTCTGTTCTATGCCATCTCATGTTAGCTTAAATGCCACAGGAGCATATATACTCACTTGCTAATGGGAATTCTTATGATTTCACATTCAAAATGCTTCATTTAGCGTGGCACCCGACAGAAAATTTAATTACTTGTGCTGCCTTGAACAGTTTGTACAACATGTATTATGCATGAAGATCATACTGGAAGTGAAGGTCTCATTTTGCAATTTTTTTTTATTTGGATTTGCTTCTCAAGGCACATAGCTTTTGATGTTCAGTGAACAAGATACAGGAGCATGTAATTTGTTGCATGTTCTTACTGGGGCCAAAGGATTGCTCAACAGAAGGAGTTCAATCTGAGAAAGCCCCCATCATTCATTATGATTTACTGGTTTTGGGATTCTTGATACTATACCTTAATCTATCTGCCTCTAGCTAGTTCTTTGGTTAAATCTCAAATGACATCTGACTCCTGAATCATTTACTTGGTTTTGCTGGCCAGACCTTGTTATGTGGTCTTATTGGAGTTCCACCTTCAAATGGTGTCATCCCACAATCTCCAATGCACACGAAAAGTTTGGTCACCCTCAAACACCAAGTAAGCTCCAAATTGTGAATGATTGATTATATTGCTTCTCTCTCCGTAGCATTATTTGATATTTTTTCATTAGAATTTTCTCACAGTTGCTTCGCAATCGACTGGTAGCCACTGCACGCCAAAGCATGAAAAGAAATTCAAGCTTGACTCAAGTACTGTATGGAAATATGCAAGACGCTTATAAGAGATGGAATGCTAAGCTGGTCGAAGTTCTGCAACGTACTCCTCACTATTTGATCTTGGACTAGACCGTTTACTTGCAAACTCGTGTGGCAAGCTTCTACATTGTCTTTGCTTGGAAAATCACATAGCGAGTAGGAGTATAATGTGTTATTTGATTTACATTTTGCTTTTGTTGAAAGAAAAATGGATAGTTGTAAAATACATGGATTGTTTTGTTTTTGAAACTAATTGGATGTTGCATTTACTTAATTCATGGTGTGTTATTGATTATGGATAAACTATTATATTATTGTGTTCTTTTATATGTCTAGAAAAATTATAAATAAAAATAAATATGAAATTTATATAAAAAATTAAGACTTTTGACACCGGTTGTTTCTAGAACCGGTGTTAAAACATCATTTTTAACACCGGTTGTTTCCAGAACCGGTGTTAAAAATGATGTTTTAACACCGGTTGTTTCCAGAACTGATGTTAAAAATGATGTTTGAACGCCGGTTATTTAAAATAACCGGTGTCTAAAATGGCTTTCCCGCCTCATAATTGAACTTTTAACAACGGTTATTAACCGGTGTTGAATCTATATATTACACCGGTTTGTTAACCGGTGTTAAAAGTCTATACTTACAATGCCGGCTGGATCAACACCGGTTCCGGAACCGGTGTTAAAAGTCGAAAATAACCGGTGTTAAAAGCCTTTTTTCCACTAGTGGATGTTACTAGCCTTTGCATCCCATAAAGGATTTAAATTATACCAAATGGATGTAAAGTCAGCTTTTCTAAATGGATTCATTAAGGATGAAGTCTATGTAAGACAACCCCCAAGTTTTGAGGACTTAGAAAGACCTGACCATGTCTACAAACTCACTAAAGTATTTTATGGACTAAAACAAGCACCTAGGGCCTGGTATGAACGCTTATCAACCTACCTAATTTCTAAAGAATTTAAACAAGGACAAATTGACTCAACCCTATTTATTAAGACCTTAGGAAAAGAAATCTTTATTGCCCAAATCTACGTTGATGACATAATCTTTGGGTCAACCAACTCGAACTTCCTAAAAGAATTTGTTAAAATTATGGAAAATGAATTTGAAATGAGCTTAGTTGGTGAGCTCAATTTCTTTCTAGGGATACAAATTAAACAAACTAGGGATGGAAACTATGTCCATCAATCTAAATATGCTAAAGAGTTAATAAAGAAATTCAAAATAGACAACTCCAAAAGCATAAGTACCCCTATGGCCACAAATGTAAAAATAGATAGTGACCCTGATGGTAAACCTATAGACCTTAAACTCTATAGAAGTATGATTGGAAGTCTACTGTACCTTACAGCCAGCAGACCTGATATCCTTTTTGCTGTAGGAATGTGTGCTAGATACCAAACCTATGCTAAGGAAACACACTTAGCAGCCCTAAAAAGAATACTAAGATATGTTAAGGGCACCCTAAATGTAGAGATTTGGTATCCTAGAACCTTAACCTTTCACTTGTTAAGATACTCTGATTCTGACTACGCTGGTTGTAAATTAGATAGAAAGAGCACAAGTGGAAGCTGTCAACTATTAGGAAATAGTCTAGTAAGTTGGTGTAGCAGAAAACAACACTGTGTAGCTCTATCCACAACTGAAGCTGAGTATGTAGCCTTAGGAGAGTGTGTAGCACAACTCTTATGGATGATGCACACTCTTAAGGACTTCCAGCTTAACTACACCCAAACTCAATTCTACATTGACAATATAAGCTCAATTAATCTAACTAAGAACTCAATCCAGCATTCCAGAACTAAACACATAGAAGTTAAACACCATTTTGTAAGAGATCATGTAGCCAGGGGGAGATAGTCCTCAAGCATGTAGACTCTAAATCTAACTTAGCTGACATATTCACCAAACCCCTACCTGAGTCTGAGTTCAGCTTACTAAGAAGGCAGTTAGGATTATGCTTGGGTGAATAGGCTTACTTTACTTCTGTTTTTTTTAACTACTTTACTCGATTTTAAAATCAATCTCTAAAATAATTTTAAAACTGCTTTACTTGATTTTCAACATCTTTTTACAATTTTAAAATCAATTTTTCGACTTAGTTTTTTTTGGAAAAACTACCCCCTTCAAAACTAGGGCTTTTTCAAAAATGGACTTAGCTTAGGCCCTAACCCTAGAACTGCATGCACCTATAGATCTAGAAGCCAACATCTCACAAGCACCTTTGGGTACTTTTGACTGACAACCTAGAATGAGTTGAGATGCTTAGGTTTTTACCTTAATTCAAGATGCTTTAAGTCAGTGCATCTGCAATAATTGGGCCACTAAATACAAATTAAATAGTAATCAGGTTAAGTGTCAAGCTTAGAAAATCTAACTTGAACAGAACACTTAACTTGACTAATCCTAGCGAAAACTACTGTTTATAACAGTTAGTAAGTAGCTAATTGGGTTAGATAGGACCCGACAGAGATATATCAAATTGATTTGGTCTAGTTTATATTTTGAATTGGTTCAGTACAACACATTATTCTTTTGTTATATCCTTGTACAATTTAGTTTTTATTGCTTTGTTTTTTTTATATATGGCAAAGGGGGAGAGATTGGAAAGGAAAGGAGAGAAGATTTTTTAAAAAAATTTATCCTTTCTTTAAAAAGTAAAATCATCTAAGGTGTTTTCATTTCTTCAAAAAGTAAAATCATCTAAGGTGCTTTTAAAAAATTTCCAAGTACTTGATTTAAACTGTTTTCAAAAATTTCCAAGTACTTGACTTAAACTATTTTCAAAAAATTTCAAAGTAATTGACTTAAACTATTTTCAAAAAATTTCAAAGTACTTGACTTAAAATGTTTTCAAAAAATTTCCAAGTACTTGACTTAAACTATTTTCAACCAAAGTCTATCCAGCCGAGAAGCCAGCAGATTGGGTCAATCGGGGCGCCCCCTGTGTCCCGGGCGCCCCCGTCAAACCTCGAGCCCGATCCTGGAGGGATAAGGGCTGACCGAGAGGTTTGTGGATCGAGTGACACGCGGAGGGCGCCCCCAACGTCCCGGGCACCCCCACGTGCACTATATAAGGGGCTCGACCCCCAAGGCTTCAGAACACAGTTTTTCAACGCCTCAATACTCTTCGCTCAAGCGCTGTGCTCTAGAAACTTCTGATCTCGAGGTTCTAGCGCCGATGACGACCCTACGCACCAAACAACGATACACACCGGGCGTCGGTAATGAAGAGTTAGAATTTAATTGTATTATTACTGCACTACTACTGTACTACTTCTTGTAATAACTTACGCGATTATAGTATTGCCCGCAGTAAATGGTCAAGGACCGTGGGCCTTGGAGTAGGAGCCGACCGCGACTTCGAACCAAGTAAAAAATCTTGTGTTCGCGTTTGTGTTTATTTATTTCCGCTACGTAATTTCTCTCAATCTAATCCGAAACGGTTTTACGATATTCACCCCCCCCCTCTATCGTATTCTATCGATCCAACAACAAGAAATGACCCTTCCCATCTCGACCTCAACTTACCCTTAATCAATTTGAGCCTTGACTTGTACAATAAAACCTTATCGCTAATTTGGAATTCTTTCTTCAATATGTGCTTGTCATGAAAAATCTTAGTCTTTTCCTTGTAGATCCTTGGGTTCTCAAATGCTTCTAGTCTTATTTCCTCAAGTTCTTGGAGTTGAAGCTTTCTTTCTTCTCCCACCTTAGTAGCATCAAAGTTGCAAGCCTTCACCACCCAATATGCTTTATGTTCTATTTCCACGGGTAGATGGCAAGCTTTTCCATATACTAGTCTGTAGGGAGACATTCCAATGGGGGTCTTGTATGCCGTTCTATAGGCTCATAGTGCATCATCAAGCCTCTTGCTCCAATCTTTCCTATTAGGCCCAACGGTTTTCTCCAAAATTGATTTGATCTCTCTATTAGAAATTTCGGTCTGTCCGTTTGTTTGGGGATGGTAGGATGTAGAAACTTTGTGCACAACCCCGTACTTGCTAAGTAGAACCTTCATGTGTTTGTTGCAAAAATGAGATCCTTGGTCACTTATTATAGCCTTTGGAATTCCAAACCTACAGAAAATATGTGACCTTACAAAACTAACAACAACACAAGAGTCATCAGTCCTGGAGGGAATGACCTCCACCCATTTAGAAACATAATCTACAGCAAGCAAAATATACAAGTATCCATAGGATGCAGGAAAAGGTCCCATAAAATCTATTCCCCATACATCAAAAATTTCACAGAAAAGTATAGTGTATTGGGGCATCTCATTTCTAGCGCCTATGTTCTCAGTTCTCTGGCATCTATCACAATTCTTATAAAATAGATATACATCATGAAATAGAGTGGGCCAATACAATCCACACTCTAACACCTTCTTAGCTGTTCTTTGGGGTCCAAAGTGCCCCCCACAGGCTGATGAATGACAAAATGTAAGGACAGAAGAAAACTCATGGTCGGGTATGTATCTCCTAATTATTTGATCATTACAAAACTTCCATAAATAAGGATCATCCCACATGTAGAATTTAGCATCGCTTTTGAGTTGATCTTTTTGAGCTTTAGAAAATTATGTAGGAAAAACATGAGCTACTAAAAAGTTAACAAGGTCTGCATACCAAGGCGACTCTCCATGTATCGCAAGAAGGTGCTCGTCTCTAAAGTCATCATCAATAATGGTAGGAGATCCATCTCTCTTAATTCTGCTCAAGTGATCTGCAACCAGGTTCTCTTTGCCACTTCTATTTCTGATTTCCAGGTCAAATTCTATGAGCAGGAGCATCCATCTGATTAGTCTAGGCTTAGCATTTGGCTTTTTCAAAAGGTATTTCAGAGCTGCATGATCAGAAAAAATAATAACATATGAGCACAACAGATAAGATCTAAATCGATCTAAAGCAAAAACAATAGCAAGAATCTCCTTTTCAGTGGTGGTGTGGTTTGCTTGGGCAGCATCTAGGGTCTTGGAGGCATAGCATATGACATGAGGTGCTTCATCCACCCTCTGAGCAAGAACAGCTCCAACTGCAAAATTAGATGCATCACACATTAGTTCAAAAGGTAAATTCCAATCAGGGGCTCTAATAATAGGAGCTGAGGTAAGAGTCTCCCTTAATCTGTGAAAAGCTTCTTTGCACTTATCATCAAAATAAAAATCAATATCATTTTGCAACAGTCTTGTCAAGGGCTGAGCAATATCGCTGAAGTCTCTAATGAATCTGCGGTAGAATCTTGCATATCCAAGAAAGGCACGAACATCTCGTACGCATACGGGATAAGATAAAGAAGATATAACACTAATTTTTGCAGGATCCACCTCAATACCTCTCCTAGAGACTATGTGACCTAAGACAATACCATGCTCGATCATGAAATGACATTTTTTGAAATTAAGAACAAGATTGGTTTCAATGCATCTTTGCAAAACCCTAGACAAATTATCTAAGCATGAATCAAATGAAGTGCCAAAAACTGAAAAATCATCCATGAAAATCTCCATGCAATGCTCTAATAACTCACCAAATATACTTACCATGCATCGCTGGAACGTTCCTGGAGCGTTGCAGAGTCCAAATGGCATACGTCTGTAGGCAAATGTGACGAAAGGACAAGTAAAGGTAGTCTTCTCTTGATCCTCTGGGTCTATACAAATCTAGAAATATACTGAGTACCCATCCAAGAAGCAGTAATGGGACTTCCCTGCCAACCTCTCAAGCATCTGATCAATAAAAGGCAAAGGGAAGTGGTCTTTCCTCGTGACTTTGTTTAGCTTCCTGTAGTCAATGCAAACTCTCCATGAATTTTTAACTCTGGTGGCCACTAACTCGTTGCTTCCATTTTCCACCACTGTATCTCCAGATTTCTTAGGCACCACATGGATGGGACTAACCCACTGGCTGTCAGAAATAGGGTAAATGATACCTGCCTGTAATAGTCGAGTCACCTCTTTCTTTACCACATCCAAAATAAATGGATTTAGTCTTTTTTATGGCTACCTAACTGGTTTGACATTCTCTTCCAAAAATATCCTGTGCATGCAAATAGCTGGGCTAATACCTGGTATATTTGCTAAGGTCCACCCAATGGTTTTCTTGTGCTGCCTCAGGACTTGTAGTAATTTTCCTTCTTGCTCTGAATCTAAGTGCTAGGCAATGATGACAGGAAAAGTCTGCTCCCCTCCTAGAAAAACATATTTCAAATGATCTGGTAGTGGCTTAAGCTCAATATGGGCCTGCTCAGTAGGTATGAGTGATCTTTGGGGCTCTGTGCAATCTCCTACACTATCACACCTGTACTCTGAATCTTCTAAAATCTCAATAAAGGTAGGTGATCCTTGGGGCTCTGTGCAATCCCCTACACCTATAAAATCTTCTCCAGCTAAAGATAAATCTGAAATAACCTCCAAGTCATCCTCCGCAACAGAAAGTGTCTCCTCAGCCTCCTCTGTACTGACATCTCCTCTAGAAATAATAAGTGGAGCTCCCTCAGCAACTGAATCTGTATCAACCAACTTATCCAGAATATCAATGCTCATAATAAAGTGATCCTCTCTAGGGTACTTCATGGCATCGAAAATACTGAACTGGACTACTGTGTCTCCTAATTCCATGGACAGTGTAGCAGCATAAACATCAATCTTTATCCTCGCAGTCTTCAGAAATGGCCTCCCAAGGATGAGTGGAGATCTATGTGCAAGGTATTCCCCCTCCATCTCCAAAATGTAGAAGTCTGCAGGGAAAATCAGCTCATTCACTTTTACCAACACATCTTCAATAATACCGGCTAGATGGGTCTGACTCCTGTCTGCCAACTGAATCACCACTCATGTATGCTGTAGAGGACCAATACCAAGCATCCAGAAGACTGATCTGGGCATCACATTAATGGAGGCTCCTAAGTCTAACATGGCATCATGAAACACAGTCCTCCCTATCTCACAAGATACAGTAAAAACCCTTGGGTCTTCACACTTCTGAGGGATGGCATGGATAAGTGCTGAAACATTTTTCCCCAAGCTGACCAACTCATTCTCCTTAAGCTTATTCTTGTGAACACATTAATCTGTGAGGAATTTGGCATACTTAGGAATCAATTTTATCATGGTCAACAAGGGTACATTAATCTCTACCTTACTAAAAAGTTTGACAAATTCATTGTATTCCTTGGCCTTCTCCTCCTCCACTTGCTTTTTGGCTTGGGTTTTTCGCTGTGGAAAGGGCAAGGGGACCCTTAAATCCTCCTCTCAAGCCGAAATTTATGGAGCTAAATTCTGAAGTGAATCTCCCACTGAAGTAGCTGCTGTTGGTCCACTTTTACCACTGATTTCTCCTTCATTTTCCACTAAAATCACAGGATTACTTGAGGAGGGAGATAGGCTTGGACTAGGGTTGAAACCAACTGAATTTGGAGACCTTTAAGGGTTGTTTGGGGCTGGAAAAATAGCTGCTGTTCAGTTTTCAAAAATTTCAGCCCTTGGAGCATTTGAAGTTGAAGCAACCTTCCCGCTCCTCAAAGTGATGGCACTAACGTTTCCCTTTGGATTGGGAGTAGCTTGAGAAGGTAGTTGGCTTGATCCTTGGGCTTGCATTTAGTTCATCCTACTAGCCAATTGTCCAATTTGTCTCTCGATGTTTTGTAAGGTAGAATCATTTTTCTGTTGGCCTTGTTGTTGCAAGAGTTGTTATAACATTTCCTCTAGCCTTTATTGTTGAGCATTCACCCCACTAGAGCCTCCATAGCCTCCTTGATTAGAGTAAGTCTTTGGTTAGCCTTGAGACGATGAGGTAGGCTGCTGAAAATTGTTACTCTGCTATGAATTCTGGAATTGGGGTTGTTGGGGCTGATTATAGGGTTGAAATGGCTGCTAAAATGGTTGATAATTTGGCTGGAAACTTGGCTGAGCTTGCTAAGAATTATAGCCCTGAAAATTCTGGTTTTGAAGTTGAAATTAATGTGGTAAAGGCTGAAATTGAGTGGGCTGGAAACTCTGATTTTGTGGATGGAAATTTTGGTTGTAAGGCTGAAATCCTTGCTGTGATGGTGGATATTGTTGCTGAAAATTCAGTTCCCTTGAAAACCTTGCTGATTTCCTTGAAAAGGCTACTAGAATTGCTGAAATGGCTGAAATTGTGGCTGCCCTTGCTGATTTTGCTGGAAATTCGGTTGAGGCTGCTTATAGGGCTGTTGTGATGGGTTTTGCTGATAAAAAGAGTTGCCATACTTCAGATTTGGATGATCCCTCCAACCCAGATTATATGTAGATGAATATGGATTGTTCTTGGCTTGAAATTGTCCTCTAGTCAACGCCGCTAGTGTTTCATCTTGTTGGAGGTTAGGGCATGAATCCGAATTGTGTTCTTGGCTTGAGCAAATACTACATAACCTCATACTTGTCTTGAAGGTGGAGGTACTGAAAAATTCTGATTTTGGCTCACATTGTTTAGAGTCATTTGCTTCACCAGGGAGGTAAGCTCCATTAAAGAATTCTTAATTTCCTTTTGCTCATTAGAGACCATCTGAACCTCATTTACCCCTCTGGTGGACAAAGCTCTACTCCCAAATTGCTGTGAGTTCTCTGCCATGTTCAAAATCAACTCCCTAGATTGGTCTGGTATTTTGTTTACAAGGGCTCCTCTAGCTGCAGCGTCTATCATAATCCTATCCATCTGGAGTAGACCCTCGTAGAAGTGCTGAATAAGTAGCTGCTCACTAATCTGGTGTTGTGGGCAACTAGAGCATAGCTTGTTGAACCTTTCCCAATAATCATATAGGGTATCTCTCACTACTTGCTGTATGCCACAGATACTCTTCTTGATGATAGTTGTTCTAGAGGCTGGATTGTACTATTCTAGAAATGCCTTCTTCATAGAAATCCAACTAGAGACGTGCCCAGTAGGTAGATAGTAGAACCAATCTTTAGCTTCTCCAGTCAGGGAAAATGGAAATGCCCTCAGTTTAATATCTTCTTCTGAAATCCCCTGAGGCTTCATGGTGGAGCAGACTACATGAAACTCATGTAAGTGTCTGTTGGGATCCTCCCCAGACTGTCCTTAAAATTTGGGCAATAAGTGGATGAGTCCTGATCTTAACTCAAAGTCTCCAGTGAGCTCTAGGTAAGCAATGCTTGAGTACTGGAAGGCATTATCAGGTGCTGCATGTTCTTTCATGGTCTTCTGGTGGTCTGCCATAATAGTGCCTGAATGAGTAGGAATGGTCTGAAGAGGAGGAATATCGATAGCCTCTGAAATTCTGCCTTGGTTCCTCCTTGCTCTGAAAGTCCTCTCAATTTCAGGGTCAAGTTCCTCAAGATCACCACCTACAAACCTGGTCATAAAACAAACATAATTCACAGCAAACATGTATGGAAAAATGAAACAAGTAAAATAGATCACAAAATAAGGCAATAAGCATGCAAGCAAAAATCAAACAAACACAACTAGTTATCTCCCCGACAATGGCGCCAAAAATTTGATAAGCCCACAACAGGTGTCACGATGAACCTCAAATTTAGAAATTTATAGATTGAAAACCCTAACTTGCAAAATGCAATGTAGTAAAGGGGCCTCAAGTCGTGTTTTTTTCCAAGGACTAGTTTAGGATGTTTGATTCAAGCTCGAATTTGTTTGTCGTCAAATGTTTTGCGTTTTCGAATAATATGGGGGTTTGTTTTGCAATTAAGAAGGAAATGGCAGTAACAAGATGAACTTAACTAAGCAATTATGATTGCAAAAACTACACTTAAACTAATTGACAATTAAATCATGCATCTTAAAATGATAAGATTGGAATTCAAATCTAAAATTGAGTGTAAGGACACAGTGACTAAGGGAATTCGAGAATTAAATTTGAATTTGAGTTGTTTATGTCTAACAACAATACTGAAAAATCTAACACAAGTCAAACTTAAACAAAACAGAGGCTGAATTGAAACTGGACTACTTGATCGGTCGACAGTCCGATCAAGAGCAAGCCTGATCGGTCGACAATCTGATCAGGTACTCGTCTGATCGGTCGACAGACCAATCAGATGATGACTGGATCAGTCACAACGACCGATCAATGTCTGAAAGTTGCAGATACAGAATCGAACTGCGAAGAACAGAACTCAGAAACAAACGCAAAAGATAAAACTAAACAACAGATTCAATTCTCTAACTCAAGATCTATCTTTCTGTCACTCAAGATTCAACTAGAAACCCTCTAGCTCACAGATCATCTGAAGCCGATTGCTCGCGGACGAGTGTTGCTAGTTCACTAACGAAGCTGAATATTCCATCCGAACTCCTTCTTGATTGATGAATTGGGTTGCGGTTGTGGTTCAGAAACCCTCAAAGACCTTCAGAAGACCCTTTCTGAATGCTTCAAAAGCTCCACGTGATGATGATGGACAAACAAGAGCCGTTCAGATGAAGTGCGCGCTTTGGAGAAACACTCTCTGCAGGACCTTGCATCGAAGAGAAACAAGCACAGTCTGCTCGGGAAATCGCTCTCAGAGCTCTGAAATCTTGAATCGAAGCATCCTCTGTTGTGGTCGCGTGATCGGATGATGAAACGGAGAAGAAGACGTGAAGAATGGGAAGAACACGAAGAACAGTGGCTGCGACACGCGACGACACCGAATTCTGAGGGATTTTTGATTAAATACTTAGCAATGGACGGCTGAGATTTTCCTAGCTTAATCCAACGGTCGGATCATCTCTGATTGAGCCCTAAACTCCCAAATCTCAATCTGAAGGTCAGATCTACCTCTCCTTAGCTGAGATCAATCGGATCTGCCCTGGATGGCTCAGATCTCCTTGCCTTCCAAATGGACGGCCCATAGTCTTCCAAAGTTTGATCGCCTTGATCTGATTCCGATCCTGACTCAAACTTGACCCAACATGACCTAGGTCCATGATTCTTCAGCCTACAAAAGTCAGACTCAAATTAGATATCAAAACATCTCAAAATTGAAAAGATTTATAATTAAACCCAAAATAGAATTAATTCATGGAACCTAGGGTTAATTCCAGATAAAGTATGTAAAATATAGGTCAATCATAGATTTTAGAGCCGAAAATAATCAACAAAATAGTAGTTATCAGCTGCCGACTCACCTTCGTTCATTTTGATGGTGTACAACTTGTTTAGCAGTAGGTCCCGCTTACTGATTTGGGTGTCGGAGTTCCTTTGTGCAATTCGATCAAATTACTCCAGAGTTCCTTTGCACTGTTGAAGGGTCCCACCCAGTTCAGCTCTTCTTTGGTTAGTCCGCATTGGAGTGTCTGGGTCACCTTTGCGTCCGCCTTGATTTTCTTTTTTAGCGAGGCATCCCATTCTGTGTAAGGTTGTGCCACTCCTTCATCATTCTTCAGGATTTCCAAAACAGATTGGATTATGATTCATATGTCCACCTGAGTTTTTAGGTGGACCTCCATCCGACTCTTCCAGTAGGAGAAGTCTTCTCCACTGAAGACTGGTGGTCTGGCTGTGCTGAAACCTTCTTGCATGGCCATTAGGATTTCTGAAATGACAAAAACAGAAAAAAAAAATATTGTCCCAAGACTTAGTCTTGGATTAGTAGTGCGGGATTAAGATAATTAAAAAGAAACGATCGAGTGGTGTTGCACCAACCATGATGAACGAGAAAAATTCGAAAAAAAAATGAAATTGAAAATTTCATAAAATCCAAAAAAATTCTCAAATTGGTGGTTGCACCAAATTTGAGCCACCCGATCTGATACCACTTGTTGGATCGAGAAAAATGATAAAGGGAGGGGGGTGAATATCGTTAAAATCTTTTTCGGATTAAGGAAAGAGAAAATGCACAGCGGAAATAATACAATCACATAGGAACACAAGTAGTTTTTACTTGGTTCAAAGTCGCGGTCGGCTCCTACTCCAAGGCCCACGGTCCTTGTCCGTTTACTTTGGGCAATACTATAATCACGCAAAAACAGGTTTACAAATTGAGTACATAAATATTGCAGTAAATGAAACTAATTACACTTTTCATTATCAACGTCCAATGTGGATCGTATTTCAGAGCAGAGGGACGTCGTCAGCGCTGGAATCTCGAAATCGGAGTTTGCCGGGGTGTAGCACTTAAACGAAAAGCATTGGAGCGTATGAAATTTGTGTTGTTGAAGCCTTGGGGTCGAGCCCCTTTTATAGTACTCCATCGGGTGCCTGATGGGTTGGGGTGCCTGACACGTGCCCTTCGATCCAGGAATCCTTATCCGCGGGCTCAGTCAGCGCTTATCCTCCCCTCTTGGGCGCCTGAGCTGATGGGGGCGCCCATGAGCTCACGGGCGCCTGATCCACCTTGGTTCAGTGGCTTCGCAGCTGGTTTTTGGTTTTTGCCTTCACCCTTGGGCGCCCGTATCCTTACGGGCGCCTGAGCCCACTCGGGCGCATGACTCCATTCTGGCGCCTAGGCCCAGTGAAGAACCTTCACTTGCAGACGATCAGTCCTTTGACCCTGCAACTAAGGTTAGTCCCAAAAACATGACAAGTAGTAATTACAGCTGTAGCTGTCTTGGTTCTGACTTCGGGTCTCCCAAATGGAACCCTAGGTCGAACCGACGCCTACTGTTCCCTCGACGGGGAACGCGCCCTCACCTACTCCTCTCAGGAGAGTTTATCTTTTGCCAACTGGCTCCTCCGATTGGACTTTTGCCCGATCCACCTGACCAGGTCTTCGTGCCCAACATCCGGTCAGGTCTTCGGTGCCCAGCCCCTTTCCAGTACTTCGTGCCCAGTCCTCGACCAGGACTTCTTTGCCCGACTTCCGGTCAGGTCTTCTTGCCAGTCCTTGACCAGGACTTCTTTGCCCAGCCCTTTACCAGGACTTCTTGCCTAGTGTACCTTGGGTTTCTTCCTGCACACTTAGTAAGCATATTAGAACACAATAACATCTTAACTCTTGAACCCTTTGCCATTATCAAAACCCAGGTTCGACTTAGGTGCTGCCTGCACCAACAGATAATGCCTTAGTTTCTATAGTATGGGATCATAGGTAGTTTAACTAGATTACTGGTGTGGATTGCAACTTCACACTAGAGTGCCTCCCCTATTAGCTATCCGGTGTCATTAGATAGGCAATGTAACTTAGGATGTCTAGTTAAAGAATTTTCCTTATCACTAAGGTTCTTCGGTCATACTATCCTAAGTTACACAAGACAAACAAACAATCCTAACCCTTAATTCTATAAGTCTACCTGACCTACTAGGCTTTTGCTTGGAGTTAACTCTCCAAGACATTGCTACCTAAGGTCAACTCCTTAGGGTTTCCCAATGCCTAACCTTACTTACTAGGACTTTATCTTGCCTGGCTTCACTCACTAGGACATTTACCTAGCTTCACTCACCAGGATTTCATGCTCGATCCTAGACTAGGACTTCGTGCCCAATTCCTCGAACCAGGACTTCGGTGCACAACCCTTGGCTAGGTCTTCATGCCTAATTCCTCGAACCAGGACTTCGATGCCTAATCCTTGGCCAGGTCTTCGTGCCCAATTCCTCGAACCAGGACTTCATGCTCAACCCTCGGCCAAGTCTTCGTGCCCAATTCCTTGAACTACGACTTCATGCCTAGTTTTACTCACCAGGTCTTCAGTGCCTTGACAAGGACTTCTTTGCCAGTCATCTGATCCTAACTAGACTTCTTTCTGTCAAACATCAAGTCCTGTTTGGCATAGTCCTTGGTCTAACTGACCAGATCTAGGTTTAGTTATTATGCCAATCATCAAGTCCTGTTTGGCTTAACCCTTGGTCAAACTGACCAACCCTAGGTATTAATCACTCTGCCAAACATCAAGTCCTATTTGGCTTAACCCTTGGTTAAACTGACCAACCCTAGGTGATAATCACTCTGCCAAATATCAGATCTTGTTTGGTTAACCGTTTGGTCAAACTGATCAAACCTGGGTTTACCCTACCAAACATCAAGTCCTATTTGGCTTAACCCTTGATCACTCTGCCTAACATCAAGTCTTGTTTGGCTAACCCTTTGGTCAAGATGATCAAACCTGGGTTTATCCTACCAAACATCAAGTCTTGTTTAGCTTAACCCTTGATCAGACTAACTGTTGGTGCCCCGGTAAGTTTTGATGTGATCAACTAAGTTAATTTAGGTCCTGCATTTTTTAATCCCTCTGCTAAGTGTGTAGGAGATTAGGTACGGAGAAAGTCGAGCGAAAGACGTAGCAGACGAGAAGGGTGGCACGGAGGAGTGAGCCGACGGGCTCGGTGCAATCTAAGGGACGCAGAAGCTGTAGAAGAGTACACCGGTGGAGCGAGAAGGACGTGTGCGACGTCCGAGAGACGAGAAGCCGGAAGGAAGCGCGCTCGAGGGTCGAAAGGTCGGAGTCGGGTTCGGGTGAGCCTAACTCCGGTTGGTCAGAAATCACCCAGAAGACCTAGTTACGAACAGTCAACCAAGTTGCCTTTGACTTGGACTTGGATCAAGACGAACACTTGAATTAAAGTCTTTTATAAAAGCTTTTATATTAAAGCTTTTAATTAAAGCTTTTTAAAGCTCTTATAAATCACACGTGGATCACAAGTCAAGCTTTTAATTAAAGCTTGTGTGAAGTTTTTTACAAGCTCCACACGTGGATCACAATATAAGGCTTTAACTATGTTGTTTAGTCAAAACTTATCAAAGTCTTGAGAAGCAATCGGATAAAAGATCAAGATGAAGCGTTGGTGAAGAAAAGTTAATCCTGAGATTCCTTCTGCGCACAAGCGCATGTGGAGGGCTTGCTTTGGTTGCCATCCGAAGCTTTCAAAGGAGCCGATTAAAGAGATAATAATATTTATCTCTTTTTTAATTAGAGTTTATCCATTTATGAATCAACTGTCCAGATTTATCTTCCTGTACTATAAATAGGCTTAGAATTTAGAATTAAAGGTATCAATTGAATTGTAACCTCTCTAAGTCTTCAGTGCTACAACTGTAAAGGCTTCTCCGCCTGAAGGAGTTCTGCTTGAGCGTTAACCGCCTTGGAAGCAACGTTCCAGTTGCAACCAAGTTTTTTTTAGACGAGTGTTATCTCCATTATTTTTCATAACCGTCTATTCACCCCCCCTCTAGCCGGTCCACCCTATCCAATACTAACCAGACCTTTGTATATTGTCAAACATCGAAACACTAGAGGTTGCTTGTTCTTGTCAGATGTTTTTTGCACCAACACTCAGTTAAGTGTAAAAATAACTATCTCTAGAGTAAATCCCTAAAAGGAACTAAGAAGATCTGTTTGACTCATCATTGATCATGTCATATCTAATAAAGTATGATTTCTCCACTCTGATAAACCATTCCACTGTGGTGTTCTAGGTTGAGTGGGTTGAGATATGATCCCACACTTAGCAAGATGGTCATAAAACTCTTGGCTAAGGTATTCCCAACGTCAATCTGATCGAAGCATCATAATACTTTTACAAAGTTAGTTTTGTACTTCATGTTGGTGCTGGAAGCACAAGATCAAACTTTATTTTGATATTGGCAAAGGATTTAAAGTTAAGTGTATTTTTGTTTCTAATCAGTTACACTGAGTGTGTAGGACAGTCCTAGTGTAACCAGGCACGAAGTCTTGATCTGCAGGGTTTAGCACGAAGTCCTGGTCGAGGTCTGGCCACCGAATACCTAGTGAGTGAAGTTGGGTACGAAGACATGATGGAAGGTTGGGCACCGAAGACTGGTGAGTGCAGATTGGCACGAAGACCTGGTTTGGTAGACTAGACACAAAGACCTGACCGAGGGCTGGGCACCGATGTCCTGATCCGGAAGATTGGGTAGAAGTCTTAGCCAAGCAAGGACAATGGATAGAAGTAGGGATGGGTCGAGGTACAGATGTTAGGAGTTCCAGAGTCATCGAAGGTCGAGCAAAAGTCTAATCGGAGGCACCGGTTGGCAACAGATAAATTCTCCAGAGTAAAGTAGGTGAGGGTGCATTCCCTAGAAGAGGGAACAGTAGGCGTCAGTTCGATCTAGGGTTTTAGTTGAAACCTAAATGTCAGGATTGGATAGTAGTGGCTGTCTTGCATGCATTTTCCTTTGCATATTATTTGTTGGACTAACCCTGTGTTGCAGCTAAGCGAGAAGCGACTGACGCCACTCAGGCACCCAAGAGGGACACGAGCGCCCGTGTTCCTATGACTCAGCTAGGGTTAGGCTGAGTTGGTGCACACTGAGTGGAGGTTCCACGTTAGCAATATAGGCGCCCGAGAGTAGTAAGCGCACGAGTGAGGATAATCCTTGGACCAAGCAGAGATAAGGTCGTGGCTAGATCACAGCAACACGAGTGCCCGTCAAGCCTATACTGTAGGATCGGTGTTGGTCGATCGAGGGGGTGAATATCGACTCGAATTTTCGTTGGAAAACATCATCATTCGTTTGTTTTTCTATCAAAGTTAGTACGCCGTAGAAATATAAAATATAATAAAGAAAGAAACAGCAAAGACTCACGGGATTTACTTGGTTCCCAACCCCCCAGGGTCAATACATCCAAGGCTTAAGTGCTCAGCGTGAGTCCACTAGTGGTCTCCTTTCCGAACTTTCCGGAAGCGGAGAAACACGTCTTATAGTTTAGATTTACATGTACAAATAATTAAAAGAAAGTACAACTTGTAAACGGAAAAGCAAACCAATGGAGAATGAAGGTCCAGCCAATCCGGATGTTCAAAGTGCAATGCACTTCCTCCTGGAGCCTCCTTGGTCTTAGAGCTTCTACTTGAGCACTTTTGCTTCACACAGAATGACTTAACAGATGTAGAAATTCTTATTCTCATGTGAGGGGTCGAACCACTTTATATAGGCTATTCTGGGCACCTGATAAGGCTGGGGCGTCTGCCACGTCGCGGTCAAAACTTTATCGCAACACCGAAATCACCACAGAGATAAAAACCTCCCTTCCTAGGCCTATTTACTTTGTGATTTCTCTCCTATCTTCCCTCCAACTCCAGGTACCTACAAGACAACAAAACATACAACAAAATAAATATTCTTAAGCCTTAATTGATTGGTTCTGACTTTGGATTTCACCCGAAACCCTAGGTCGAACTGACGCCTAATGTCCCTTTCCCGGGGAATGCGTCCTCACCTACTCCACCCTGGAGAAGTTATCTTTTGCCAATCGGGACCTCCAGTTAGACTTTCGCTCATCCTCCGAGAACCTGAATCTCAATGTTAGGATGTATACTAAAAGCCTAGCTTTTTATGAACATCTATATTTTTGAATAAGAATCACATGGTCATTGTTTGTATTTTATATTTGTTATGCTATTGTCCTTTACTTTACATTGTAGATAATATGGTGTGTGGTACCACACAGAAGATCATGTTATCAGTTCCTTATAAAGTATAAGTAGTGGCTTACAACCGAGATGAATTTGGACAAACCATTGGAATGGTTGTAGTGTAATTTGGTATTAGTCTATCTTGACTATAGAATTACACTAGTACACGTTGTGTGTATTGAGCAGGACCGATTAGAGATGATTCGATTTATACTGACTATATAATCGAATCAGACCTCGGTTATTATGATGTACATACTCTTAATCCCGATTTAATAACGGGCACATGTACTTAATATTTATTTCTTTAATTTACCAATGGGCGAGATTTATTTGTTAAATCAATAGGTCCGGTAAATTTGGAAATAATATTATTTACATGGTGTGTCATTGATTATAGAAGGAAACCGTATCCTATATATTAGGATGATGATGTCCCCTTGAGGAGCTCATAAAGTTCATCATGTAAATCTTACAGGTGGACTTGGTCCAACATGATGATAAGGATGAGTAGTACTACTCATGGAGTTAGATATTAATTAATTAAATTGTCAGTAATTTAATTAATTAATGGGCATGCAATATCTTATGTCGGGTATGGCTTGGCGGGTTTCCTAAACGAATACTTGGTCATCCTTAAGAGACCTCTCCATGTCTACGGATTAAAAATTAATCCGAATGGAGACCCGTCTCCCATCGACCATCTCGTCATCGTATCGATTGGTTCAAATTACAACTTGGCCAATCTCAACGATCGAGCCTTGTAATTTGCCTAACCGTTCGACCGCGGATAAGACGATGAGTGAATCACCGACTTTTTTGTTTATTACGGAGTCTATAATATGATTAATTATTACAAATAATTAATATAATAATAATTAATCAATCACATAAAATGACGAGAAAATCAAAGAAGCAAAGGAAGAGCATATACCTTCCGTTACTTACGATCTTCTACCGTATGAGCCTCCCCTCTTCGACGTCGTGTGGGCGACGATCTATCAAGAACCATGATCACCAAGTCTATCCCTTCTTGCGCCAACCAATCCCTAACCAAAGGGATGCCACCGGCCACTCCAAGGAAAAAGATAATCCAAACACAAACTCTATTATTCCTTTCCTCCACCGTCGACGCCCGAGCCGTGAGCAACTGCTTGAGCAGCTTTGCATGGAGAAGTCCAATCTGCTTTGAGCATATTTTCTCCACAGACCTGCTCGCATGAATTCTCCACAGAAGGAGAAGGTTGCGTCCAAGGCTTGCTCTCCACCAAAGATTGATGATTAATTATACAATTGGAGAAAAACAACTCCTGCGGCTGCATGCAAATTTCAAGTTGTCGTGAGCAATGGCTTCTCTCCACGTTGTCGCGACGCAACTTTGCATGGCGAAGCCAAGTTGTCGTGAGCAACTTTGCATGGAGAAGCGAAGTCAAGTTGCCGTGAGCATTGGCTTCTCTCCACGTTGCCGTGAGGCAATTTTGCATGGCTTCTCTCCATGTTGCCATGAGGCAACTTTGCAAGTTCTCCACGCAGAAGTCGGCACCGCCCACCGTGGGAGGGAGAAAGAGAGGAGGAGAGGTGAAACTTAGGGTTTTCTAGTGTTCTAGTGGATTAATTGGATTCTTGGTTTCATGCCATATGGGGTATATATAGGGATACTATAGGGAACATGAGGAGTTGGATCTTGGCCTGTTAATGGATCCAAACCCGATCCATTAATGAAGATCCATTCCACTAAAGGATCTCCATTGAATTACCTTATCAACCCCCATATTTTAATAAGGGCTCCGCCTATTATGAGCAAATCCATTCTCCCGTGTTTAAGATATTGAATGTTCGTCGATTAATTTAAATTACTATCAATTTTAATTAATTAACCTCTAACTCCTTGACTAGTACCGCTCAACCTTATTATCATGTCGTATCAAATCCACCTGCAGAGTTTAACATGATGAACCTTATGAGCTCATCAAGGGGGCATCATCATCCCGACTCACCAGGACACGGATTTCGTCAATAATCAACGGCACACCATATAATTAATATTATTTTCCAACTTACCGGGCCTATCAATTTAGTAGAATAAATCTCGCCCATTGGTAAATAAAAGAAATAAATATTAACTATACGTGTCCGTTATTATATCGGGATTTAGGGATTGTACTTCATAATAATCCGAGGTCCAATCCAATTATTAAGTCAGTACAAATTGGATGACCTCTAGTTTTGGTCCTGCTCAATGTACACAAAGCACACTAGTGTAATTCTATGGTCAAGACAAACCACACCTAATTACACTGCAACCATCCCGATGGTTTCTCCAACTCCATCTCGGTTGTGAGCTCGTACTTATACTATGCAAGGGACTGATAACATGATCTTCTGTATGTCACTACACACCATGTTATCTACAATGCTATATATGGGACTTTTATGCATATACTAATATAAATACGCATCTGTGTTGTTGTGATTCTCTATTTCAAAATGTAAATGATCATATATATAAAAAGAACAAGTCTTTTAGTATACACAGCTAACATCTTAAACAAGGGGAGATTATGTGCACATAATATGGTGGAGCCCATATTTAATTATGGGGTTGGTGTGGTAGTTCAATGATAACCCATTAATGGAGCGGGTTATCAAAAATGCAAAAATTAACCAATCCTTAAACACACAAAACCGGAAACCTCAGCTCTGATACCAATTGTTGGGTATGGCTTGGCGGGTTTCCTAAGCGAATACTTGGTCATCCTTGAGAGACCTCTCCATGTCTATGGATTAAAAATTAATCCGAATAGAGACCCATCTCCCAATGACCATCTCGTCATCGTATCGTTCGGTACGTATTACAACTTGGCCAATCACAAAGATCGTGCCTTGTAATTCTCCTAAGCGAATGACCGCGGAAGATACGACGAATGGATCGCCGGTTCTTGTGTTTATGGTCGAGGTCCAATTAATTAATTATTAGCTATGATACAAAATCAAAATAATTAATTAATTCACATGAAATGACGAAGCTAATCAATAAGGCACCAAAGGAAGAATAGGAGCTACGGAAGAATTATACCTTCCTTTTTACCTCGTAGCCTTCAACCTTATGCCCCTCCCTTCCTAGACGTCGTGTGGGCGATGAGCTACTGGGAACCGAGATCACCAAGGTATTCCAACCAAGCTCTTCTTCTTGCCCTAGCCGAAATAAGAAACCCTAGAAACTAGGGTTTCCCTTGCGTCGGCTTTGTCTTCCACTTCCCTAGCGCCGCCGACCACCGGTGCAGCTCAAGTGCCGCCGGACCTGCTACAAACCTTGAGAGGAAGGAGAAGAAGATGAAAAAGGAGAGAATTCCTTACCCAACCGGCTGAAACAACTCTCCCACCTCCAAGCTTGCGGCGCCGCCGCACACCTCCCTTACGCCGCCTCCCACCGGCCGCCGGCTACTCCTCCACCACCGCTGAGCGCCATAAAAAGAAGAGAAAGGTCCTTCCTTGTCACTATGAGTCCCAGCCATAAGTTGTGGAGAAGAGAAGAAGAACCGAGGTCAAGAAGACCTCTTCTTCTTGTGCGTCGACCAAAACCTAGGAGAGAGAAGAAGGAGAGGAGAGGAGAGGAGAGGTTGTTAATTTTTAGATTAAATTTTGGTTTCATGATCCCATGGGGTTTATATAGGGCTAAGGTAGGGACCAAGAGGAGGAGTTGGATCTTGTCCCACTAATGGATCTAAAACCAATCCGTTAATTAAGATCCATTCCACTTACGGATCTTAATTGAACTTCCTCACCAACCCCCATATTTTCATATGGGCTCCACTTATTATTAGTCGTCCATCCCCCCCATGTTTAAGATATCGAATGCCCGTCAATTAATTTAAATTACTGACAATTTAAATTAATTAACTTCTAGATCCTTGATTATTAACACTCAACCTTATCATCGTGTTAAATCAAATCCACTTGCAGGGTTTAACATGATGAACCTTTTGAGCTCATCATGGGGGCATCATCATCCCGACGCACCGGGACACGAATTCCGTCAATAATCAATGGCACACCATATAATTAATATTATTTCCCAACTTACTGGGTCTATCGATCTAACAAAATAGATCCCGCCCATTGATAAATCAAAGAAATAATAATTAATCATGTGTGCCCATTATTATATCAGGATTTAGGGATCGTACTCCATAATAAAATCTGAGATCCAATCTAATTATCAAGTCAATACAAATTGGATGATCTCTGGTTTTGGTTCTGCTCAATGCACACAAAGTACACTAGTGTAATTCTATGGTCAAGACCAACCACACCTAATTACACTTCAACCATCCCGATGGTATGTCCAATTCCATCTCGGCTGTGAGTCTCTACTTATACTAGGCAAAAGATTGGTAACATGATTTCCGTGTGTCACCACACACCATGTTATCTACAATGCAAAGTAAAGAACTTTTATGCATGTACTAATATAAACAAGCATCTAGTGTTGTTGTGATTCTCTTTTCAAAATGAAGATGATCATATATATAAAAGAAGCAAGTCTTTTAGTATACACATCTAACAATATCCCACTTATACTCAAAGACTCTGCTATTCTCTCACTTTCATACTTCTGACTCCCATATCCTCTACATGCTGATCAAAAGCTCTAGCTGGAAGAGCTTTAGTGAAAGTATCCGCCAGGTTGTCCTCCGATGCAATCTTGGCGATAGATACTTCTCCTCGCTTTACGATTTCTCGTATTAGGTGGTACTTGCGCTCTATGTGTTTACTTGACTTATGACCGCGTGGTTCCTTCGAGTTTTCAACTGCACCACTGTTATCACAAAAGATTGTGAAAGATTTGGGCAAACCAGGAATCACATCCAAGTCCATGATGAAGTTCCTGAGCCATATAGTTTCCTTGGCTGCCTCTGAGGCTGCCACATACTTAGCTTCCATAGTGGAGTCCGCCATGCATTTCTGCTTGACACTCCTCCAAACAATGGCACCACCTCCTAAAGTAAACACAAACCTTGAGGTAGACATACTCTTGTCCCTGTCTGACTGGAAATCTGAATCCGTATAACCCACAGGGACTAATTGGTCTGCCCGGTAAACCAGCATATAATCCCTAGTCCATCTCAGGTATTTCAATATATGATTTACAGCAGTCCAAGGTTACTCTGATATCTGCTAACCATGCCCACGGCAAAACAGATATCTGGTCTCGTGCACAACATAGCATGCATGAGGCTTCCTACAGTAGAGACATAAGGAACCAGCTTCATTTCCTCTGTCTCCTTTGATGTTTTCGGACACATCTCCATAGATAGAGGAACTCCATGCCTGAAGGGTAGCAAATCTTTCTTGGAGTTTTCTATGCTAAAACAAGCCAGGACAGTGTCAATATATGAAGCTTGGGATAAGCACAACATCCTTTTTTGGAGATCCCTTATGACCTTGATCCCAAGGATGTGCCCCGCTTCTCCAAAGTCCTTCATATCAAACTGTTTTGACAACCAAACCCTTACGTCTGATAACACTTTGACATTGTTGTCAATTAACAAAATGTCATCTATGTAGAGTACAATAAACACTACTACGTTTTCGTCACATCTCTTGTATACACATGACTCATCCGGGCTTTGAATAAATCCATATGACTGGATTACTTCATCAAAGCGGATGTTCCAAGATCGCGAAGCTTGCTTCCATCCATAAATGGATCGATTATGCTTGCACACTAGATGCTCTTTGCCCTTTGCAATGAACCCTTCTGGTTGCTTCATGTAGATGGTCTCCTCAAGACTTCCATTAAGGAAAGTTGTCTTGACGTTCATCTGTCATACCTCATACTCCATATGAGCGGCAATAGATAAGAGAATCCAGATAGACTTAAGCATGGCTACTGGCGAAAAGGTCTCCTCATAATCGATACTCTCTTTCTAAGTGTACCCTTTAACAACAAGCCTTGCTTTGAAGGTTTCAACCTTCCTGTCCGATCCTCTCTTTCTCTTGTAGATCCACTTGCATCCAATGGCTTTTACACCATTGGATGGTTCTACTAGCTCCCAGACATGATTAGAATCCATAGATTCTATCTCAGATTTCATCGCTCTTTGCCAAGAATCTGCATCCTTATCTTGGAGAGCCTCGTCATAGGTCCAGGGATCCGGCTCATGTTTACCAAGACCAAATCTGAACACTCTCCCAAAAACATGAACCTCTCAGGCTGTCTCACAACCCTCCCATTGCGACAAGGTACTACCTGTGTATCTTCTATGACACGCGGTGCAGTGACTTGTGGTGTATCCTCTTGTACAGTTGGTCCTAAGGTTGGAACGCCCCCTCTTAACTCTTCAAGCACTAGTCTACTCTTTGGCTTGTGGTTCAGCACATAGTCTTCTTCTAAGAATCTGGCATTCGTGCTAACGATTACCTTCTGATCCTTAGGACTATAGAACAGACCACCCTTCGTTTTTTTTGGATAGCCTACGAACAAACATACTTCTGTACCAGATTCCAATTTATCAGTATCTCCCTTTAGCACATGCGCTGGACTACCCCAAATCTGAATATGTCCTAAACTAGGCTTTCGCCCAGTCCACATTTCTATGGGATAGAAGCGACTGACTTAGATGGTACCATGTTCAGAATATACGTGGCCATATCCAGAGAATATCCCCAGAACTAATCAGGTAAGTCAGAGTAGCTCATCATTGACCTAGCCACCCCCATAAGAGTCCTATTCCTTCTTTCTGTCACACCGTTCTGTTGGGGCATACCGGGTGCAGTGAGCTGGGACTGAATCCCAGCTTCTGATAAGGAGGTCCTAAACTCTCCTAAGAGGTACTTGCCACCGCGATCTGATCGTAGTGTCTTGATACCTTTACCTTAACGTTTCTCCATATCAGCCTTGAACTCTTTGAACTTATCAAAGCATTCAGACTTGTGGCACATCAGGTAAATGTATCCATACCTTGAATAATTGTCAATGAAAGTGACGAAGTATTCAAAGCCACCTCCAGCCTAGATGGGCATAGGACCACATAAATCAGAATGAACCAGTTCTAACACATCTTTGGCCCTGTACGCCTTAGCCTTGAAAGGACTCTTGGTCATCTTACCTTCCAAGCAAGACTCACATGTCGGGAAGTCTTCCACCACCAATGAACCCAAGGGCCCATCAACTATCAACCTCTGAATCCTACTAAGGTTAATGTGACCAAGCCTAAGGTGCCAAAGATATGTCTGGTTCATTTTAGAAGGCTCCTTTCTCTTATTTAGATTAGATGATGTGCTATTAACCTCTATTTACATCGTGGGAGTCTTTCGTTCTAGAGTATACAGATTGCCAACCATAGTACCTGAACAAATAATCTCTCTATTTCTTTTTATAATAACTTTATTATTAAAAGCAATAGAATATCCATCTTTATTAACTTAGAAACTGAAATTAAATTCTTTCTAAAAGAGGGTACATATAAGCAATGTCTCAAAACCAATACTTTATTTCTCTCAAACGATAAATAAAAAGCTCCCACTGCAACTGCTGCCACCTCCGTAGCATTGCCCATGTATACCACGATTTCCCCATCAACTAGCCATCAGGTTTCCTGGAACCCCTACAAAGTATTGCAGACATGATCAGTGGCTCCTGTATCTACGCACCAGGTACTGGTAAATAGCACCGCTAAACATGTTTCAATGACTAAGCACGAAGAAATACCTTAGTCTTGATGACGGGGCAGTTCACTTTCCAGTGTCCAGCTTGCTTGCACGTGAGGCACTTGCCTTTCGTCTTCTTCACGCCAGTCCGAGGTCCCTGCGATGTTGTCGTTGTTGCCTTCTTGAACCCACCTTGTTTCTTTTTCTTCCTGTCTCTCGGCACAGAAGTAGAAACCTTCTGAGTAACCAAGGTCTGCGAGCTCAGACGAAATAGGCCCTCTGTCACCTGGAGTTCTCCTAGCAGTTCCCCCAACGTATACTCATGCTTGTTAATGTTATAGTTGAGCCGGAACTGTTCAAAACTCCTTGGCAACGACTGGAGTATAATATTGACCTGGGTTTCCCCGTCAATTTGTGCTCCCAGTACCTCAATCTCATTGAGGTGAGCCATCATTTTTAGGACATAATCCCTAACGGGTGTCCCTTTGACCATAATAGTCGTCATCAGGTTCTTCATCAGAACCTGCCTAGCGGCCCAACCCTGGTGCCCGAAGAGCTCCTTGAGGTTTAGCATCATTGCATAAGCAGTGGGCATGGTCTGATGCTGATGTTGCAATACATTCGACATAGATGCCAAAATGTAGTACCGCACCATCACATCTGCCTTGGCCCACTTCTTAAAGCGCTCCCTCTGCTCTTTAATAGAGTTCTCGCTAGGCCTTTCAGGACAGTCCTCAAAGAGCACATATTTGTACTCTTCAGCTATAAAGACAATGTCTAGGTTTCTTTTCCAGTCAATGTAATTGGGTCCAGTAAGTTTGTTCTCCTTAAGTATAGTTTCTAGTGGGTTAAAAGCCATTTTGAAAATCCTGAGAATCACAGGATACACTACCTTAGAATTCAAAAAAGAATTGATTCCTCAAAACAATAAATTTTTTGAAATCAATCAACACCTCAAACACTGAGAATCCACATGACACGTTAGTGTGGACGTATACGAACTCTACATTCGTTAGAGAAGGTTTTACCCATCAATCTTACTATCTTGTCAACCTAACTTTTTGACAAGTAAGATTAATAGTTGGATCACTTCGGCCCTACAAATTATTAGCAGTGACTCCGTTGGGGAGGATACTAATATTTGTATCTAAGTGTTTATCATTACATGACACTAAGAGAATTATTTATGATGATGTGCCTTCCGTTGGAGAAGTACACACGCTCTTCAATAATTCCCTATAATATTTTCTGATCTTGTGATCCGCAGAACAAGTCTATCCGTTATAGAGGAAGGCACTCAGAGCCAACGCGCGGGCTTGTTCGCATCACATGTCAGATTGTAATGGAGGTTATGGGACCCTTAGGGTCCCTCTCCCACTTAGTAATTTAGTCTAAGGAATTTTAACAAGCACACACACACGACATGCACATAACCATCATAATGAAAATAGAAAATCCTAGATTTCCAACTTTTCATGGCCTTGGTCTCCAATGCGCCTCCGGTCGTGTCGTCACCTCGTCCGCTCCTCCCTTCCTTATGCGCAAGCCACCATGAGAGATTTCTGAGCTGAAATGACTAGCTAATTATTTACATCATCGATCCTATACTCCACGAAGGAGTGTACATGAAAACTAGATCGAAAGTAAAATAATGAGTTTGACTAAACATGTGTCGTATTTAATTACAAAAATTAAATACTACCTAGCCTCGTCAACCCCGAGGATTAATTAATTTATAACACATTGCAGAAACATTCACACATATCAATTATTTGGCCATGATAAGTTGGAATCTAGTGCCTGCAACACAAAGTCAGCCTACGCACTTCCACATATCATCAAGCAAAATAAAATGTATGAAAATGCAAAAATAAACCAATCCTTAAACACACAAAATCGGAAACCTCAGCTCTGATACCAATTGGTGGGTATGGTTTGGCGGGTTTCCTAAGCGAATACTTGGTCGTCCATGAAAGACCTCTCCATGTCTACGAATTAAAAATTAATCCGAATGGAGACCCGTCTCCCAACGACCATCTCGTCATCATATCGTTCGGTACGAATTACAACTTGGTCAATCACAAATATCGTGTCTTGTAATTCCCCTAACCGAATGACCGCGGAAGAGACGACGAGTGGATCGTCGGTTCTTGTGTTTATGGTCGGGTCCAATTAATAATTTTTAGCTATGATAAAAAATCAAAATAATTATCTAATTCACATGAAATGACGATGCTAATCAATAAGGCACCAAAGGAAGAATAGGAGCTATGGAAGAATTATGCCATCCCTTTTACCTCGTAGCCTTCTACCTTATGTCCCTCCCATCCCGGACGTCGTGTGAGCGACGAGCTACCGGGAACCGAGATCACCAAGGTGTTCCAACCAAGCTCTTCTTCTTGCCTTAGCCGAAATAAGAAAACCTAGCCCTTGCATCGGCTTTGTCTTCCTCTTCCCTTGCGCCACCGACCACTGGAGCTGCTCAAGCGCCACCGGACCAGCTGCAGACCTCGAGAGGAAGGAGAAGAAAATGAAGAAGGAGAGAATTCCTTACCCAACCGCCGAAACAACTCTCCCACCTCCAAGCTTGCGGCGCCATCGCACACCTCCATTGTGCCGCCTCCCACCGGCCGCCGGCTGCACCTCCACCACCGCTGAGCACCACAAAAGGAAGAGAAAGGTCCTTCCTTGTCTCTGTGAGTCCCAGCCATAAGTTGGCGGAGAAGAGAAGAAGAACCGAGGTCAAGAAGACCTCTTATTCTTGTGCGCCGACAAAAACCTAGGAGAGAGAAGAAGGAGAGGAGAGGAGAGAAAAGCTTAGGTTGTTAATTTTTGGATTAAGCCTTGGTTTCATGATCCCATGGGGTTTATATAGGGCTAAGGTATGGACCACGAGGAGGAGTTGGATCTTGGCCCACTAATGGATCTAAAACCAATCCATTAATTAAGATCCATTCCGCTAAAGGATCTTAATTGAACTTCCTCACCAACCCCCATATTTTCATATGGGCTCCACTTATTATGAGTCGTCCATCCCCCCATGTTTAAGATATCGAATGCCCATCAATTAATTTAAATTAATTAACTTCTAGATCCTTGATTATTACCACTCAACCTTATCATCATGTTGGATCAAATCCACCTGCATGGTCTAACATGATGAACCTTTTGAGCTTATCATGGGGGCATCATCATTCCGACGCACCAGGACACGGATTCCGTCAATAATCAATGGCACACCATATAATTAATATTATTTCTCAACTTAACGTGCCTATCGATCTAACAGAATAGATCTCACCCATTGATAAATCAAAGAAATAATAATTAATCATATGTGCCCGTTATTATATCGAGATTTAGGGATCGTACTCCATAATAAAATCTGAGATCCAATCCAATTATCATGTCAATACAAATTGGATGATCTCTGGTTTTGGTCATGCTCAATGCACACAAAGTACACTAGTGTAATTCTATGGTCAAGATCAACCACACCTAATTACACTACAACCATCATGATGGTATGTCCAATTCCATCTCGGCTGTGAGCCTCTACTTATGCTAGGCAAGGGACTGATAACATGATCTTCCATGTGTCACCACACACCATGTTATCTACAATGCAAAGTAAAGGACTTTTATGCATGTACTAATATAAACAAGCATCTAGTGTTGTTGTAACTCTCTTTTCAAAATGACGATGATCATATATATAAAAGAAGTAAGTCTTTCAGTATACACATCTCACGGAATCCAAGGCATGACAATTAACCCTAAGGCTTCTTCCCTTCCTCACTCTCTCCCTTCTCTCTCCTAGGGTTGCGGCACCGGAACCTTCACCTTGGAGGTGGTCGGCAACAACAAGGAAGCAAGGAGAATGTATTGATCTTCTTCTTCACTTCCATCTCTTCTTTCCACTCCTTCTTGGTGTGCGCAAGTTTGAAGAGAAGAAGGAGATAGCCGGTGGCAACAAGGAAGAAGAAAAAGGGAGGTGGCCACCGACTAGGGTTAGGTACAAGGAGAGAATTCTTTCTCTCTTCCTCTTCTTCTTCTTCTTCTTCTCTTCTTCCTCCTTGGGCGTGCGGCTAGGGCAAGCAAAGGAGAAGATCTTTTATTCTTCTTTAGCCGACAGCAACAAGAAGAGGAAGGAGTGGCCGGCGGTGCAAGGAGATCTTCTCCTTTTGGTGGTCGCCGCAAGCAAGAAGAAGCAAGGAGGAGGCTTTGGTGGCTTCGTTTCATGGAAGACCGTTGCCCACACGACATCCAAAAAGAGGATAGGAATACGATAGAAGATCAAGAGGTAAACAATAGGTATAAATCTTGTTCTTGTTTCATTATTGTATTAATTATTGTTAATGTCATGGACCCCGAAGATAAACACAAAAACTAACGATCAAATATCATCATCTATTCCACGGCTATTCGACAAAGGAGTTAGATTTCTTGAACAACAAGTTTGTTCATGCGGTCACTCAATCGAATAGCACGATGATGGAAAGGTCGTTTGGAAAGTTTCTGTCCATCTGGATTATTTCTAATTAATAGAAATTTTTAATCCGGGGGCATGGAGAGGAATCACAACCGAACGAGAAACCAACACTCAATACGTTTGACCTCGACTCATCTCTACTTCTGTCCGCGATCCCCTTTTAGCTAAGTCTTTTGCCCGATCCTCAACCAGGACTTCGTGCTCGGCCTCTGAGACTCCCGGATCTCGAGACGTCCGATCTCGACCCATCTCTACTTCTATCTGTATTCCTCGTTCAACTAAGACTCCATTGCTCGATCCCCGACCAGGACTTAGTGCTCAGTCCCCCAGACCAAGACTTCGTGCCCATCTTCGCTCACCAAGACTTAGTCCACCTTGCTTCACTCACTTGGACCGAACATCACTCACCAGGATTTCTTCCACCTAGCTTCACTCACTAAGACCCAGCTTCACTCACAAGAACCCGGCTTCACTCACAAGAACCCGGCTTCACTCACCAAGATTTCTTCCACCTAACTTCACTCACTAGGATTTATTCCACCATAATCACATCTTTGCTAGTTATCTTAATCCTAACTAGACTTCTTCCTTTCACCTTTCAAGTAAGTATAATCCCAAACCTCAAGTCCGGTTTGGTTTAATCCCTTGGTCAAACTGACCAAACTTGGGTTATATTCACTCTGTCATACATCAGATCCTGTTTGGCTATCCCTTTGTCAACCTAACCAAACCTGGGTTTGCCCTACCAAACATCAAGCCCTGTTTTGCTTAACCCTTGATCACTTTGACTAAACCTAAGTATATTGCCACTTATAGTTCTGTCAAATATCAGGTCCTGTTTGGCTAACCCTTTGTTAAGCTTGATCAAACTTCGGTTTATCCAACAAAACATCATGTCCTGTTTGACTTAACCCATGATCACTTTGACTAACCTTAGTATATTGTTAAACATCGAAACCCTAGACGTTGACTAAATATATAGCTAGCTCAACCAAAAAGTCCTAGCAATGCTAGATAGGTAAAAGTCTTAGTAGTCAAGATGACTAAATATTAGGGAAGGGAAAGCCCTGGTAAATCAGCTAGACCAGATACTAAATAGAAGACTTGGCAAATTGAGTACACCAGGTAGGAAGTGTAAATAGGAATGGAGGATCAAACATCTAGCTGGTCGATGGGTCTGGAGGACTAGACATCGAAGGAAGTTCTTGGGGTTGGAGGATCAGATACCAATCAGGAAGTCCAAACAATTCTGGAAGATCGGATGTTTAGCAAGTTAGGTAATCTCTCCTGAGAGGAATGGGTTAAGATGAATTCCCGGGAAGAGAACAGTAGGTATCGGTCTGACCTAGGATTTCACAAAAAAAATCCAAAGTCAAGATCAGTCAATCATCAAATTGTCAAACTATTTCTTGCTTAAATACTATATTATGCTCATTTATGCTAACTCTGTAATCCAAGTGATCGGATAGATTTCATGTGCTTCGATATCAAGGCGATCGAATGGAATTCAGGAGCTCGAAAGTGTCGAAACTCAACTATGCATCTTGATGAGGTGGCACACCCTGGTTGGGCAGCGTATGTCAGTTTCCAGGTGCCCAAAAAGAATTCAAGAATCTAAGAAGGGATAAATTTGATACAAAACATGTTGGCTAAAGCTTCATCCAGATGGTGCCAGAACAGCAGTCCAGACACCTAAAGATGGTTGTCACTGATGGTA
Source organism: Boesenbergia rotunda (assembly GCA_024364735.1). Taxonomy (NCBI): domain Eukaryota; kingdom Viridiplantae; phylum Streptophyta; class Magnoliopsida; order Zingiberales; family Zingiberaceae; genus Boesenbergia; species Boesenbergia rotunda. The sequence goes on along the minus strand of JAGFNQ010008876.1, from coordinate 178,474 downwards.
TCAGATCGGATAGACTCAACTGGAGGTGCCCAAGGCTGGTCCAAGCACCTGGAATGTCTTATAAAAGTAGCCTTTAACCAGCAACTCAGGGCATCATCTTCTACGCTTAAAAGGCCCTTGTGCTACTCCAAAATTCTGATACAACACTGAAATGTTGCTCCGACAACAACTTCCAAGCTTATACACTTTTGAGTTGTCGGTATTGTTTAAATATTATTTTACATACTCAAATTTTCTGTGCACTCATCGAACCTTTGCCTTCGAATCGGTATTCAGAGGAAAAGGTTACTGATGGATTGCCATGTAAAGTGATCAACGATCGTAGGCTTTGATCTAGCAGTATAGGCAATGAACCAAGTAAAAAAACAAAGGGTTAGCATTGTGCTTGTCTTTATTTTATTTCCATTGCGTACTTTTCAAAAACTGTGAAAAAGTGACATGCGCTATTTATCCCCACACCTAATGCTTTTCTTGATCCAACAAATGTAACATTATTGTTAGGATCAAAAGGAATTTCGATATCTCCATAATGATACGATATTGTCCACTTTGGGCCTAAGCCCTCATGATTTTGCTCTTAGACTCTCCCCAAAATGCCTCATACCAATGAAGATATCTTGTCCTTATAAGTTTATGATTTTTCCATATATTTTCAATGTGGAACTATGTTTGCAACCTTGCAACCCCAATAATCTCCCCCTCAAATAAAGGACCACAAGCCCCTCTTAAGCCGAAAGTCTTTCAGTTTGATGTCTGATCCTCAACCCACTAGGATTTTTTACCCCTCGGTCCACTCGACATACTAGGACTTTGTAGGATCGATCGTGTCCGCTAGACGGGGGTGAATAGCGTTTTCGAACCCCTTGTCTTCCTACACGGTTAGTTGCACAGCGGAATATTGAATAAAAATAATAAACAAACACTAATCAATGCTAACACGGAAGATGTACTTGGTATCCACCCCGGACGGGTGACTAATCTAAGAATCCGTCAGTGGATCACTCCTCGGATAACCTCCGGCTAGCTCTCGTCGCTTCTTGTGAGTGGAGAAACCTCACCACAACACCTTGAGAAGATCTGAGCACAAAGACTACTATCTTGCCTTTAACCAATATAAGATTCATCAAGAATCTCAGCCACCACGAAGTCCTCTTTAAATAGGACTTGGGCTGAAAGCCTCGCTACTAGTCGACTGCCCCCAGGGCAGTCGACTGGTGCCACTGAAATTCGACCGTTACACCCCAACGTTCGAATTCTCAGTCAACTCACCAGCCACCTACCAGTCGACTGCCCCAACTAGTCCCAGGGCTGAGACCTTTCTGTGAGTTCCATCAGTCGACTGCCCCCAGGCCAGTCGACTGGTCTACTCACCCACCTAAAGTTACACTTCCTGAGTACATTCCACTCCGCACTCAAACCCTAGGATTTCCCGAGTACAATCACACTGCACTCGTACCCTCATGACTCGATTGACTCCTCCACAGCAGCCTCGACTGTTGCCTTTGCGCCCTCTTCATCTTCGGCTCCCGTCCCTCGGATGCACGCAAGCCTCCAGCTTTCCTCCATGCTATCCTTCACGAATGCCTCGAAGTCTGCGCCCATCAGCTCATCGTCCCTGCTCTCCAAGGTGACTCGGGTGCACACAAGCCTCCAACTTGTCTCCATGCCACCCTTCACCGTACCGAGGCCGTCCAGTCAAGTCAATATGTCTACCTGTACAACCTGCACACTCAATATACACATATAAGAACACAAGGATAAACTTAACTTAATTCCTTTGCCCAAACATCAAAACACTTGGTCGCTCCGGACCACAGATTGCCTCAACAATCTCCCCTTTTTGATGTTTGGCAATACGTTTAAGTTAGGGAAAGCAAAATAGTAGTCAATAGCAAAAACAATGCATATGCAATGCAAAAATGGATCCTATCCCAAGGCATCCCACACCTAACCCTCCAAGTTAGGATTTTCCATACCTAACCCTCCAAGTTAGGAATTTTCTACACCTAACCCTCCAAGTTAGGATTTTTCACGGACTTTTTAAAGCTTCTCCCAAGCTCCCCCTACATTAGACTTACAAAGGCTTTTTAAGAACCTCTCCCAGGTTCCCCTTACGTCAAGAATGGAGCAACCATGCTCCCCCTTAACCTCAGCTCCCCCTAAACCCAGGGTTTCTAGCAAAGGTGTGTTTGGTTTCCCAACTTAAACCCAATACTTCTCCCCCTTTGCCTAATATAAAAAAAACCCAACAATATCCCAATCATTGGTTCTTTTAATCCCTAATGATCACAAACAATGTGTACTAGCCCCCCATACACTTGTTTTTCATCATTTGGACCACAAATCAACTGTTGATACAAAAATCATCCATTACCAGTCGACTGCCCCCAGGGCAGTCGACTGATACTCTGAAAATCAGAATTTCAGCCTTTCTGATGAAATTCAGAAATGCATCAGAAATTTCACAAATATCCAAAAATTTTCAAATTTTGTGGAGACATTTGTGGTACCCATACCTACTTGGGAAAAATACATTCCAAAATGTATCTATCACCATTCCCAAGTTTGAAATGAAACCCAAAACTAGCTAAAAAATTTAATAAACTCTTGACCTAAAGTCCTAGTTTTGGTTTCCTCTTGATGTTACTGCCAATACCAACCCACAATGCATCTCTAGCATTGATTTACATGATAATTACAAATCAAAAATCAATTTTCATGCAATATGACCCCAAAGTCATATTTCCAAGCATGAAACTCAAAAATACCGTGCCAATACCCAAGAATTGAGACTCAAGTCCGTCTCCAATTCTTTTGGCACATCCTATGGTCCATCTAGACCTCTAGGAACAACCCTCCTAAGGTCCATTCACAATATATCCCAAAATTTTTCTTGTTATGAAAATTAAGGCAACCAAGGAGGCAACCTCCCCCTTAACCTATGCCTTCTCCCAATTTTCATTTACCTAGGTGAAGTTCTACCCAACTTAACACCTTAACACTAAGTCAAGTTCTACCCAACTCAACTTCCAAGTTCTTCTCCCTTGGGAACCTTGAAGGATTGCCCCAAGCAACCTTATCCCTAGTGCCAAAAAAAACTCAACAAAGACCTAAAATAATCTAAAAGGTTTGCAACCACATTTGCTAGGATATACCCTGTCCTAGAAAAATATGATTTCATGAAACCCAAAATGTGCTTGACTTTGGTTCAATTTTGAACTCAATTCATAATTCCTTGTGTTTGTCAACTCTAACTATGAATAATCTACATAAGGAATTATCTTCAATTCTTTTCTTTTCCATTTCCTTTCATTTATCAAGAGTTCATCATTCAAAATCACCCATTGAATCTTAATCACTTTCCTTGAATTCCATGATATCCGTATGACCTCATTTCATATAATCACCAAGAAGCCATGAGACCATCCTTTATTCAAGGAATATAACCAAGGATTTCAATTTTAATACCATCTCCTATGATCCAAAGTCATTTCTCTCTATCCTTACTGACCAGTCGACTGCCCCAGGGTAGTCGACTGCGAAAACTCACAGAATGTTCCTGGGCTTTAGATCAGTCGACTGCCCCCCAGGGCAGTCGACTGATACCTGATTTTTAGGTTTTTCAGCCCAACTTCAGTAATGCCTAAATAATTCTACAAATCTCCAAAAAATCTAAAATCTTGTGGGGGATTTGTGAAGCCTATATCTACTTGGAAAAATATGTTTCCAAATAAATGTACTCCATATCCCAAGTTTGGTACGAAACTTCACTTTTCCTAAATTGTATCAATTAAACTTTTCCCAAAAGTTCTAATTTTGACTTCTTCTCAATGTATCTTCAAATCCTTGATCACACCTCATTTCTAGCACTGAAATATATGGGGTTCACTCATTAAACCTTAATTTTATCAAATATAACCATATTTTTACCTTTTTCTCCCTAAATTCCCTTTTTAACGTATCAAAGCCTAGGATTAAGACTTACCCAAGTCTTCCAACCCTTTTTGGAACATTTTGCCTAATTTCCTAGGAGAGAAACTCTTGAGATCCATTTATCATAGATCCCAAATGCTCCTAGAGCTCCCCCTTGAGCTCTTAGCCCTAACACTTCCCTAAGTGACTCAATCCACACTAAGCCACACTGGTGTGCCACCAGTGATTCTTGGCCTATAAATCTAACATTCTTAACCTTAGACACTTTGTCTTTGGTTAAGTTATCCTTTTTACCCTTAGATGGCACCCCCTTGCCATCCTTTGACTTTTCCTTCTTGCCATGATCATATGTTTTCCCAACATATTTCTTTTTGTTGGCCTTAGAGGTCTTAGACCGGTAGCCCAAACCCGATCTGTCGTAGTTGGGTTTTATACTATCCAACACCATGTCTACACCCTTTGATCCAACCGTGAACCTTTCTAGGGTCTTTTCCAAAGTATCAAGCCTTGCCCTCAAGACTTGATTTTCCCTTTCTAAGTTTATAATCTTAGAATCCATATGTCTGTTAGTAGGAGCCCTAGAGCTAATTATGTGATGATTGACTAGGGGCATTTTGTATCATATTCTATTATTAATAAAGGCATATTTGGTTATTATACTTACTTTGTATTCTGTGCCGAATGACTAAGTATAATAATGTCCTTGTGTAGTAGGTTCTTATCTACATTATATCGATTGGTTGAATCGATAGTGAGATAATGTAGAGAACACTACACTAAATTATTCCTAGTCAAGCATCAATTATTCAGGGACAATATTGATGCATGGAGACTAGCATGTAGGTCAACTGATGACTTGAGCTCACAAGTCATGGATATGTGATACCAAGTTGACACATGGGTATACATTGGAGAATGTGTACTGAATGACCCGCCATGAGAAAGTTTCATAGATTGTCATATGAGTGTCATAAACTTTCTCATGTGACTATTGTATGAATAGTCCTTAGACCTGAAGTCACTACGGTTCGCTACATAAGGAGTTATGTACTTTGGTATCGTCAAATGTCACCCGTAACAGGATGGACTATAAAGACGATCACTGGGTATGTAATGAATTATACGAAGGGATGTGAGTGATGTAGATGGGATCTATCCCTCCCATATGACGGGAGTGATATCTATGGGCCCCTTGATCGAGTAAGACTACCGAAACGCATGGTCATGCTCATGATCGAGTAGGACTACCGAAACGCATGGTCAAGAAACACATGATTGACTGAGGATGACATGGTCTATGCCTCATTGGTCAATCTAGATATCAAGGATAGAAGGACAAGGTCACACACTATCATAGTCACGGAGGTTTAGTCGGATTTGGACTTTTCTTGTTACTTAGGTAGCAATGATGCATTGCTAGATGCCGCTCATTGTTTATGTGTCTAAAGTGTTTAGGCGTATTGCCAACGTCACGAGAACCTATTGGGTCACACACAAAGGACACAATGCTTTGGGAAATCTGATCGGCAGACCTGAACCCAAGTTGGGAACTCGGGAGGTCAGTTCGCGAGCCCGAGTTGGAGAACTCGGGGAGTCCGAGCCCGAGTTGGAGAACTCGGGGAGTCCGAGCCCGAGTTGGGGAACTCGGGAAGTCCGAGCCCGAGTTGTGAACTCGGAAGATTTGAGCTCAAGTTGGGAACTCAGGAGCGCAGGTCAGGAGCTTGGGACTTGGCACTCGGCAATATGAGCTGAGAGCTCGGCATACTGAGTCGACACTCGACAGACTGGGTCGACACTCGGCAGACTGGGTCGGCACTCGGCAGACTGGGTCGGAGCTTGGCAGACAGGGTGGGGAGCTCGACACTCGGGAGACTTAGTCGGAATCCCGAGAGGCACGGTCGAAATCGCATGCAGGAAAGAGAAAAGGTCTTTCTTCATTAGATGAAGAGAAGGTGAAGAGTCACATGAAAGATGTGCTCTTTTTTGGCTTTAATAAAGGGAAGGCAAAGAGACAAATGACTCTTGGTATTCATGGGATGAATATAAAAGGGGTCAAGTCATTTTGAATGACAACCAAGTGTGCTTCCTTCTTCCCTTCCTCTCTTCTTCCTCTCCACCACTCTTGGCCGAAACCTTATTGTAAGGTTCTTGGTGTTTTCGATCTACCTCAAGTTGCTAGCACAACTAAGGTAGTTCTCCCGAAGTTGAGAGATTGTGTTTGTGTGGATACGAATAGAGGCACGAACGTTTGAACGTGAAGAGATCCGGCGCATCTTGGACGAGCGGGATAACCGAAGGGTATGCTTCAAAGGTATAAATAGTAGATAAATCTATTAGATAGATAGCTTTGTACAAGTTTTCTTTCACATGGATCGCTCGTGGGTTCTTGTTTCCGCTGCGTTTTTATTGTTTTGTGCCGGGAGAACCCAACAATGTCCACTTTGGACATTCCTAGACCTATCCATGTTCCTAGGTACATTCCTCCCCTTCTTGGAACCAGTGCCTCGATCCTTAGGTCTAGAGGTCTTGGATTCATGATGCATGCTTTTTATAGGGTTATGATCTATCTTGTTAGCCCTAGTCCTATCATTGTATCTAAATCCAAAATTATGCACCATCAGACAATTTTCATTAATACTAGCATGCATAGATGAATGGTGAATTATATTTCTATCATGCAAGGAGGATCTTGAATTTAAATTGCATTTTAATCTAGGGTTAGGAATTACCTCCCTTACCCTTAGAGTTCCTCCTTGTTGTGAACTTCTCTTCTTCTTTTGCTCTTTCTCCCATCTCCTTAAGTGCTCCATCTTCTTGAGCTCTCCACTCTTTGGACACTTGGTATGGTAGTGCCCTAGCTCACTACACGTGAAACATCTAATTCTTTTCTTCTTCTCTTGGGCTTCTCCAATCCTACAACCCACATTAGATTTAAAAGAACTTGAAATGGGTGCGGATTTTACCTCCTTTTTATCTTTTGGGCACTTGTCCTTGTAGTGCCCCTTTTCGTTGCACCCAAAGCATATAATGTGTTCCTTTTTCCTTGCTTTGGTGGAGGTAGAGGTTTCTTCTTGTTCTTGTATGATTGAGGGTCTCTCCTCCCCCTCAATACTTGACGTTGATACTTTCTCTTCTTTTCTTGAGGAAGTTGATGATGTTTCACTTTCTAGTGTTCCTTCACTTGATGAAGTTGACACTTCTTCCTCCTCTTGGTCTTCTTGGATTATTGACCTTGCTTCTTCGGACTCCTCTACTACTTGAGCATGTGTAAGGCTCTTATGAATTTCTTTCAATTTGCTCCATAATTCAGATGCATTTTGGTACGCTCCTACATCACTAAAAATATTGTCAGGCGAAAGATTTACTAAGATACTAATTACATTTTCATTCGCTTTCGCTTGGTCTTGTTGTTCTTGATTCCAATACCTAGGCCTAAGCCTCTTCCCGTGCTTATCCTTTGGAATCTTGAACGGCTCTTCTATGATCATTCTACACGCCCAATCCATGCTAAGCCAAGTTTCCATTCTCGCTCTCCAATAGCTGAAGTCCTCGTGGTCGTAGACCGGTGGAGTGTAAATATCGTCCCCAAGTTTGTCTTCCATTTTCTTCTCCTCTAGCGTGTGCTCCCTCGACAGATAGTCCGATCGAGAACGGTCCTTCACTCTGATATCAATTGTAGGATTGATCGTGTCCGCTAGAGGGGGTGAATAGCGTTTTTCGAACCCCTTTTCTTCCTACATGGTTAGTTGCACAGCGGAATATACAATAAAAATAATAAACAAACACTAACCAATGCTAACACGGAAGATGTACATGGTATCCACCCCGGACGGGTGACTAATCCAAGAATCCATCGGTGGATCACTCCCCGGATAACCTCCGGCTAGCTCTCGTCGCTCCTTGTGGGTGGAGAAACCTCACCACAACACCTTGAGAAGATCTGAGCACAAAGACTACTATCTTGCCTTTAACCAAGACAAGATTCATCAAGAATCTCAGCCACGACGAAGTCCTCTTTAAATAGAACTCGGGTTGAAGCCCTCGCTACCAGTCGACTGCCCCCAGGGCAATCGACTGGTACCACTGAAATTCGACCATTGCACCCCAACGTTCGAATTCTCACCCAACTCACCAGCCACCTACCAGTCGACTGCCCCCAGGGCAGTCGACTGGTCCCAGGGCTGAGACCTTTCTGTGAGTTCCATCAGTCGACTGCCCCCAGGCCAGTTGACTGGTCTACTCACCCACCTAAGGTTACCCTTCCTGAGTACATTCCACTCCGCACTCAAACACTAGGATTTCCCGAGTACAATCACACCACCATCACGACTCGATTGACTCCTCCACAGCAGCCTCGACTGTTGCCTTCGCGCCCTCTTCATCTTTGTCTCCCGTCCCTCGGATGCACACAAGCCTCCAGCTTGCCTCCATGCTATCCTTCACGCATGCCTCGAAGTCCGCGCCCATCAGCTCATCATCCCTGCTCTCCAAGGTCCCTCGGGTGCACACAAGCCTCCAGCTTGTCTCCATGCCACCCTTCACCGTACCAAGGCCGTCCAGTCAAGTCAATATGTGTACCTGTACAACCTGCACACTCAACATACACATATAAGAACACAAGAGTAAACCTAACTTAAACCCTTTGCCCAAACATCAAAACACTTGATCGCTCCGGACCACAGATTGCCTCAACAGACTTCACCACCTAGCCACAACTAGGACTTCTCTGTCTAGTATTTGGTCCTTTTGATCAAGACATGAGAGCTTACACTTCCTTTGTTCAAGGAGTAACCCACATGGTTAGATCTGGATCATAGCTCTAGCTCTGCTTCTTTCGGCGGTTAGTCCAGTGAAGAGCAACCTAGCTCTGATACCAATTGTTAGATCCAAAAAGAATTTATATATCTCCATAATTATACGATATTGTCCACTTCGAGCCTAAGTCCTCATGATTTTTCTCTTGAGCTCTCACCAAAAGGTCTCATACCAATGAAGATATCTTTTTCTTATAAGCCTATGATCTTTTCTATGTGTTTTCAATATGGGAATATGTTTGAAACTTTGCAACCCCAACAATTATTTGTAAGAGGCTTATCTACCTCAAAAAAGTTGTTCAAAAGGAGAAGAATAGTGTTTGTCTACTCGTATGTGATTCGCAAATGGATCTCAGTCCATGGAGTATCGGTCCGGAGTGACGTGAACCAAGTAAAATGATCATGTTCTTTTATTTTATTATTTTCATTGTGTTCTTATTTTTAAAGAAAAGTTTTTAAAAGAGAGTTGTGTGAGATATTCAGCACCCCTTTATCGCTTTCTTCGATCCTTCAAAGACTTCCTTGTTTATCTAATTCAAGTCCACCATGACTTATCAAGACTTCTAATGCCTAGAGATTGTGTCTTTATGATTTCAACTATTGGCTAGTATCTAGTCAACCTCCACCTATCATGAGTGTCACTTGTCCGACCTCAGGTCAATCTTGACTCATCAAAACTTCTACTTACGTAGAGGTTACTCCTTTGGGATTTCATCCTTGCTTTGTATCAAGTCAACTTTGACCTATCAAGACTTCCATCACTTCCAAATATCCAATTTGATTTGAACTATTTGGACTTTCATTCCCTAGCACCTAACCGCACTTAAACTAATGGGACTTGTACTTTTTACCTAATATCAGTCTACCTTGACTTATTAGGACTTCTATTGCCCACACTTGTTGAACTTCTCATCTGATAACTCCCTGTTGAACTTTCATCTTGACAACTCTCTATTCAACTTCTCAGTTGCCAACTTCCTATTGCACTTTCCCAAATGCAAACACTTGTTGGATTTTTTTTTTTTGCCAAATGTCTTATTGATCTTGACACATTTGAACTTTATCTTTTATTAAATATCTGGTCAATCAAGAACTACATCCTTTAAAGACTTCCCTGTTTATCTAGTTCAAGTCTACCATGACTTATCAAGAATTCTAATGCCTACAGATCGTGTCTTTAGCACTTCAACTATCGGCCCGGTATCTAGTCAACCTCCACCTATCACAAGTTCCACTTGTCCAGCCTATCCAGTCTCAGGTCAATCATGACTCATCAGGACTTTCACTTACGAAGAGCTCACTCCTTTTGGGTTTCATCCTTGCTTTGTAACAAGTCAATTTTGATCTATCATGACTTTCATTGCCTTGATTTATTTGGACTTTCATTCCCTAGCATCTAACCGCCCTTAACCTAATAGGACTTGTACTTTTTACCTAATATCCGGTCAACTTTAACTTTTAGAACTTCTACTGCCCACACTTGTTGAACTTCTCATCCGACAATGGACTTTCATCTCGCCAATTCCCTATTCAACTTTTCAATTGCTTACTTCCGGTTCTACTTTCCAAATGCTAACACTTACTGGAATTTTTTATGCCAAATGTCTTGTTGATGTTGATCAATTTGAACTTTATATTTTGTTAACTGTTTGATCAATCAGGAAGTACTTGACACGTTCAAATATTAAATATATTGCTCTGAAATCATGACACGAATATTGGTCTATTATGACCAAGTTGGGCCTAATTGGACAAACATTAAGTTTTTAACTTTATGGAGGCTGAGACAAAGCAATATGGATGGCAACTTGCCCCGTGAGATGATAATGAGTCAGATTTAAATTGGATTTTATATTCTTTATCTTTATATTCATCAAGTATCGAATATCCATTCTCATAATCATATTCATTAAAGGATATCAAATATTTTCTATATTAATATTTTTTTCTATTCAACTATCGTCATTTAACAAAAATATGTTAAAATTAACATATTATATATATATAACCTATTTCTAACATAAAAAAATAGTTAGTAGATTTGGAATATATATATATATACTTTATTTCTAACATAAAAAAATATTGGGTAGATTTGGAAAAAGAATATATATATATTGGATATTTGGGTCAGATATTCGTAATCCCCCTATACCTCTTCCATTCGGGTAGGATATCAAATCTTCTATCGAGTTTGGAAGAAATTGTCACCCCTACTCGTGAGAGTTGGGTGGATAGTACGCTAGTGATATGATAATTCAAAAGGATTTATTTGCAAAGCATATATAAATAGGTTAAATTAAATTAATTTAATAATTTAATTTTTTTAGTTAATCAATTAATCTATATCTTATGATTTTGATCAACCGTTGATGATTAACACAAACATTGTCAAATGTTAGTTTCACCTAATTACTCAAATAATATTAAAAATATTAAAATACCAAAAGAAAAATATTGTTAAAGGAGATTTTCTTGTAAGAAAGATTTCAAAAATTTATATTCAATATAAAAAATTTAAGTAATAAGATCTATCTTTCATTTAATTTACAGTAGGTTTTTAAAACTTTTAATGACTTTGCTTTATTTAACATAATCCTTATAACCTTCATGACCTAATGAATGGATATGTAATTAAAGTTGAGTTTAACTTATCTTCTCATATGGGTTAGTAAAATTAAATTTACCTTCAACGCAAACCAGTTACCATTACTCATTTCTCAGCTTCCCATGCCAACAATAGTTTCATCTGCCGTGTTTACACTCATGCAGTGGTATGGTGACTCTAATTATCTTTACCTTCTTACCAACACCAACTACCCCATCCATCAAGCTAACTATAAATACGCTCCCATTGCTTCCAGCCTTTCTTCAACCTTTGTAAACCTCCTACTCTCCTTTCTAGTCTTGTCAGCACCATTTGCTGTGTGGTTCATGTTCCGTATATGACATCTAAAAGTAAGGAAGCATCAATAAAGCTCAGGAGGGATAGCGCCATCGATGGATAATTACAGAGAACTGGCGTTATGTTGCTTCATCCTCATCTATTGGCGCTATCTATCCTGAGTTTCATGGGCTCTTCCTACTCTATTCTCTCCGGATGTCACTTCATATATCAGTCCACACTTACTTTGTACTAACTTAAGTTATATGCATCTTCTTTTCAACTATATATGGTGGATTTCTTCATTTCTCAGATTTTATGCTGTTTCATACATCTGCCTTTCTGAATCTAAAGAAAAAGAAATATTTTACTACTTTGTGGTTCAGATGCCATGAAGAAGCTATGTAATTAAGGAAGACATGTAATTGTGTAATTGTATCAACTCTGTTGATGCCATATTTATTGCCCACATAAATTCTTCATCTGCTTACAGGTACGTACAGACACTTTGGCCTTTTAACTGCTGTTATATTCAACTGAATTGATATGTCAGTGCGTCCGGCCACTTGTTTGAATCAAGCCGCTTGCGAACTATTCGGATCTCGGTTCGAAAAATAATTCGTTTGAGTTCGTTCAAGTTAACGAGTCGAGCTTGAGCTCGATTTCGAGCTCGAAAACATTATCGAGCCAAGCTCGAGCTTAACAGTATTTAATTTGTGAGCTCATTAACATGTTTGTTTAGAGGTTCACGATCGTGTTCGTTAAGAAGCTCACGAAAATATTTATTAAGAGACTCATTTATCTTATTAGATATGCATATATAATTAAATATCACATAAATAATAAATATAATAATATATTATTAATTATTATAATTAATTAATTTAAATGAGCTCGAATTAAGCTCGTTTAATTTTTAGATGAGCTTTTTTTTTAACCAAACTCGAGCTTAAGAACTAAAGTTTGAATCGAACTCAAGTCTGAGCTCAAGCCTTAAAATAATGAGCTGAGCCCGAACTCAAACATCTTACTGTTCGGTTCAATTACACTCCTAGTTAGTCACAATATTCGAGCTAATAATACCTATAATTATTTATCTCCTCCATATTAATCCTAGAATAAATTAGTGAAGACGTTGAAAACGAATAAATCATCTTTTGTCATTTTGAATTGATGCTTCTATATTTGAAGTCAGTTGGAGGCTCCATGTATCGGGCCTTAATTTATTATTTTTTATTGATGATTTTTGCAATAAGGATCTCGAAAATGCTCGTTTGCGCTCGCCAAGATACTATGTAGAACAAATAGATAAACAAGTCGGAGGGAAATGCGATGGTCTGAATAACGTACTGTAGCAGTTTGGGTTTCAAAAACATGCCTGATTAATAAGATGCTTGCAGTATACAATTTATAGTAGCACAGTGTACATGAGCCAAAAATTAATAAATAATGGATAGCAAAGCCCTGTACAAGGACAGCTGTGCCTCCTCACGTACCCTGTGAAGTTTGCAGGTCATTGATGAGCTGCCATCCGTTTATTAAGATCACATGGATCCCGATGGGTCAGGGTCAGGCTCAGGCTCAGGCTCAGGCTCAGGGCACAAACATGATGCTGAAATTCCGTGGCTACTTCTGTCACAGATCCCTGTAAATTAACTCAAACTCCGGTTGCACATGCAGACTCCTTCCCTGAAAGATGTATTGCTCATGAAACAAAATATAAAAGAAAATAAATTATTGATCAAATCAAATATTATTAAATATTTTTTTAATAATCTGTTAATTGACAATTTTTAATAAATATATTAATTCATAGTTTTTATTAAATTTATATTATTATATTATACATTTTTTATTAATTTGTTAATTGATAATTTTTTAATGAATATGTTAATTAACAGTTTCCTAATTAATTTTTCAATTAACTAAGCATCCTAAGGAGTCTATAAATGAAGTATCTCACGAGCAAATTTTTTCAATTAAGAAAGTTATTTTGTTACCTCTTCTCTTCTCTCTCTCTCTATCTCTCTTTTCTCTCTCTACTTCTCTTACTCTAATATGGTATCAGAGCAATAACTCTTCTTACCTTATGCGCCGCTTCTTTTTATACGACGTCTTTCTTCTTCTTCATGTGACGCTTGATGTCACCATTTTTATTTTTATTTTTATTTGAAAAAAAGATCTAGCAACTTTTAAAGTGCTTTGTCTCTTCCTCCTCTATTTTTGCTCGTCATCCTCCTTCCTCATTTCTATCATCTGCCCACTCACGACAGGATAGTAGGGGAAAAGAGGAATAACCTCTGTGTCATTTTGCCCAAGCTACAACAACATTTGGTTCTTTGTTGCTTTTTTTATGTCGAATATTCAGTGATGTCAAATTTGTCTCTAAATTGGACATAGTGATATTCAATGTCCTAAAAGTCTCGACAGAACCTTCGTCGGTGGTCCTTCAACTTTAAGAAGATCTTTAAGCCACACAACTACTTCACAAGTCCATCCTAAAGTTCTCTAATCTATGTCTACTCATTGTAAATCTTTAAAATTTTATCTACTGAATGGTATATTGACACTAGAGCAACCCATCATGTCCCATCAGACTACAATATCTTTACAGAAGTATTACCATACACTAGTTCGGATATGGTACAAGTAGATGATGGCTCGGGTTTGCATATTACTAATCTTGGAAACACATATATTCATTTGTCAAATCGTACTTTTCACATGCGCAACATCTTTCATGTTCCATCCATTACTAAAAATTTACACTCCGTACGTCAGTTTTGCCTTGATAACAATGTCTCTTTTGAATTTCATCATAATCATTATCTTATAAAAAATAGAGAAACAAATATTACTGTGTTTCTTGGGAAAATAAAAAATAGCCTCTACTATCTTCAAAATTCTTCAGTCAAAACTTTTATTGGTGAACGCACAAATATACCAGTCTGGCATGCTCGACTTGGTCATCTTTCCCTTTATATTGTTCAGACGATCATAAATAGGTATGATTTACCTACTTCCTTTACGTCATCTCCATCTCATTCATGTCAGGCATGCATGGAATCTAAAAGTCATAAGTTATCTTTTTCTTCATCTGAACGTGTTTCCTATTTTTCACTTGAAATAATTCATTCTGATATTTGGGGCTTACACCTATCTTGTCTAACCAAGGTTTCTTATATTATATTACTTTCATTGATCATTTTAGTAAATACACTTAGCTTTATCCTACGAAAAGAAAATTTGATTTATTTGATATATTCTGTAATTTTCAAAAATAAGTTAAATGATATTTTAATCGTAAAATACTCTCTCTTCATGCCGATTGGGGAGGAGAATATCAAGCACTTTATTGTCATCATGTCTCTTGTGGGATTGTTCATCAAGTTTTCTGCCCTCACACTCAAGAACAAAATGGTTCTGCTGAGAGAAAACATAGACATATAGTTGTTGGTAGTTTCGATTATGGTCCTCTCCATATCTCCGGATTAAAATTCTATTGATTAGAACTAATCCGGATGGAAAGAAAATTTTCCGAATGACCTACTTCATCATCATGCTATTTGATTAGCAATCTAACTCTTTTATTGATTAGCCTTAGAATTGATGACGAATTATGGATCGTCGGTTCTTGTGTTCAATTCGTGGTCCAAGTAAAATAAGAAAACAATTAAACTAGAAGAATGAAAACAAGATTATACCTCTTATTTTACCTCTGGATCTTCTATCGTATTCCTATCCTCTTCTTGGACGTCGTGTGGGCGATGGTCTTCCAAGAAACGAAGCCACCAAAACCTCTTTCTCCTTCTTCTTTGCTTGCGCCGACCACCTCCAAGGAAAGACGTCTTTCTCCTTTCTTCTTCCTTACGCCGCTGGCCCTAGCCCTCCCTTATGGATGCGCCGGCCAAAGGAAAGAAGAGAGAAAGAAGAAGAAGAAGAATAACCTTTCTCCCTTCCCCATTGCCTTCTTGTTGCCGCCGGTCACCTCCCTTTGATAGCTTGTGGTGCCGCAACCCTAGGAGAAGAGAGAGAGAGAGCGAGAGAATAGAGAGGCTTGGTTAGGATTTTGATTTCATGACTCTATGAGGTATTTATAGGCTACAATAGGGACTATGAGAAGGAGTTGGTTTTGGTCACCTAACGGATTCTCAGCCCGACCCGTTAATAATAACTCGCTACACTAATGGGTTATTATTGAACTACCGCACCAACCCCATAATAAAATATGGGCTCCACCATATTATGTGTACATTATCTCCCCGTGTTTATAATATCGCATGTCCATTAATTAATTAAATTATTGACAATTTAATTAATTAATATCTAACTCCAAGAGTAGTACTACTCAACCTAATTATCATGTCAGATCAAGTCCACCTGTAGGATATACATGATAATCTTTATGAGCTTCTCAAAGGGACATCATTATCCTAAAATAATTAGGACACGGTTTCCTTCTATAATTAATAGCACACCATATAAATAATATTATTTCACAATTTACCAGGCCTATTGATTTAACAAATAAATCTCGCCCATTGGTAAACTAAAGAAATAAATATTAAGTGTGCGTGCCCGTTATTATATCGGGATTAAGAGAAAATACACCCATAATAACCTGAGGTCTTGTTCGATTATATAGTCAGTATAAATCGAATCACCTCAAATCGGTCCTGCTCAATACACACAAAGTGCACTAGTATAATTCTATAGTCAAGATAGACTAATACCAAATTACACTACAATCGTTCCAATGGTTTGTCCAAATCTATCTAGGTTGTGAGCCACTACTTATACTTCACAAGGAACTAATAACATAATCTTTTGTGTGACACCACACACCATGTTATCTACAATGTGAAATATCAGACAATCGCATACATATAACAAATATAAAATGCAAACATGATCATTGTGATTCTTATTCTAAAATATAGATTCATACAAAAGCTAGGTTTTTAGTATATATCCTAACAATCTCCCACTTATACTAAAAGACTATGCTGCCATCAAACTGTCATACATCTGATTCTCATCCCCTCAACATGCCTATCATAAGCTTTCGCTGGAAGGGCCTTGGTGACAGGATCTGCCAGGTTATCTGCTGATGCAATCTTGGCGACAATAACTTCTCCTCGCGTTTACGATGTCTCGTATCAGGTGGTACTTGCGCTCAATGTGTTTACTTGGCTTATCGGTCGTGGTTCCTTCGAGTTTGCTACTGCACCACTATTATCATAATAAATTGTGAGAGCTTTGGGCAAACCAGGAATCACTTTTAAGTCCATTAAGAAGTTCCTGAGTCATACAGCTTCTTTGGCTGCCT
Source organism: Boesenbergia rotunda (assembly GCA_024364735.1). Taxonomy (NCBI): domain Eukaryota; kingdom Viridiplantae; phylum Streptophyta; class Magnoliopsida; order Zingiberales; family Zingiberaceae; genus Boesenbergia; species Boesenbergia rotunda. The sequence goes on along the minus strand of JAGFNQ010008876.1, from coordinate 161,514 downwards.
CAGAGACTGTCACATACTCAGCCTCCATGGTGGAGTACACAACGCATTTTTGCTTGATACTCCTCCATACTATGGCTCCACCTCCAAAAGTAAAACACATAACTCAAGGTAGACTTACTGTTATCCCTATCTGATTGGAAATCAGAATCCGTGTAACCCATAGTGAGCAAATGATCTGCCTAGTAAACTAGCATATAATCTCTAATCGTTTTAGGTTCTTTAATATATGTTTTACCGCAGTCCAATATCCTTGTCCTGGATTACTTTGATATCTGCTAACCATGCCCACGGCAAAGAAGATATCCGGTCTCGTACATAACATAGCATACATTAGGCTTCCTACAGCCGAAGCATAAGGAACCCCCTTCATCTCCTCTATCTCCTTTGATATTTTAGCACACATCTCCTTAGATAAAGGTACTCCATGCCGAAAAGGTAGAATACCTTTCTTGGAGTTTTGCATACTAAAACGAGCTAGGATAGTGTCAATATACGAAGCTTGAGATAAGCACAACATCCTTTTCTTGCGATCCCTTATAACTTTGATCCCAAGGATGTGTCCAGCTTCTCCCAAGTTCTTCATATCAAACTGTTTGGACAACCATACCCTTACGTCTGATAATACTTTGACATTATTGCCAATGAGCAAAATGTCATCTACGTATAGTACAAGAAATACTACTACGTTTCCGTCACTCCACTTGTATACACAAGACGCATCCGGACTTTGTATGAATCCATAAGACTGGATTACCTCATCAAACCGGATGTTCCAAGATCTTGAAGCTTGTTTCAATCCATAAATGGACCGATTAAGCTTGCACACAAGATGCTCTTTGCCCTTTGCAATCAATTCCTCTGGTTGCTTCATATAGATGTTTTCTTCAAGACTTCCGTTAAAGAAAGTTGTCTTGACATCCATTTTCCAAACCTCATTATCTATATGAGCAGCAATAGGCATGAGAATCCAGATATACTTAAGCATGACTACAGGAGAAAAGGTCTCCTTATAATCGATCCCCTCTTTCTGAGTATACCCCTTCGCAACAAGTATTGCTTTAAAGGTTTCCACCTATCCATCTGATCCTCTCTTCTTTTTGTAGATCCACTTATATCTAATGACTTTTACACCATCAGGTGGTTCTACTAGCTCCTAAACTTGATTAGAATCCATAGATTCTATTTCAGAGTTCACCGCCTTTTGCCAAGATACCGTATCTTTATCTTGGAGTGCTTTGTCATTGGTCCAAGGATCAGGTTCATGTTCACCAGGGACCAAGTCCGAAGACTCTCCCAAGAACATGAATCTGTCAGGTTGTCTAACAACTCTCCCACTACGATGAGGTACTACCTGTGTATCATCTGTGACATGTGGTGCAGTCACTTGTGGTATATCCTCCTATACCGTTGGTACAGAAGTAGGAACTTCCCCTCGTACTTCCTCTAAAACAATCTTACTCATGGGCTTGTGGTTCATTACGTAGTCCTCTTCTAAAAATCGTGCATTCGTGCTAACGATTACCTTATGATCTTTAGGACTATAAAACAAACCACCTTTCGTTCCGCTAAGATAGCCTACAAACAAGCGAACTTCTATACGAGATTCCAACTTATCAGCGTCTCCCTTTAACACACGTGTTGGACTACCCTAAATCCAAATATGTCTCAGACTAGGCTTATGCCCATTCCACAATTCTGTGGGAGTAGAGGGTATTGATTTAGAATGTACCAAGTTCAGAATATACATTGCTGTCTCCAAAGCATACCCCAGAACGAATTCGATAATTCAAAATAACTCATCATCGATCTAACCATTTCCATAAGGGTCATATTCCTTCGCTCCGCCATACCGTTCTATTGGGGTGCACCAGGTGCGGACAATTGGAATTGAATCCCATCCTCTGATAAGTAACTCCTAAACTCTCCCAATAGGTACTCACCACCACGATCAGACCGTAGTGTCTTGATACTTTTACCATGACGTTTCTTCACATCAGCCTTGTATTCTTTGAACTTATCAAAGCACTCAGACTTGTGGCGCATCAGGTAAATATATCCATATCTTGAATAGTCATCTATAAATGAGACGAAATATTCGAAACCACCTCATTCCTGGATAGACATAGGACCCCACAAATCAAAATGAATCAATTCCAACACTTCTTTGGCTCTATACCCCTTGGCCTTAAAAGACCTCTTGGTCATTTTTCCTTCCAAACAAGATTCGCAGGTTGGAAAATCCTCCACCACCAATGAACTCAAAGGTCCATCGGCTATCAACCTTTGAATTCTACTCAAGTTAATATGACCCAACTTTAGATGTCAATGATATGTTTGGTTCATTTTTTAAGGTTCTTTTCTCTTATTAGAGTTAGAAGATGTGTTATTAATTTCCATTTGCATCATGGGAGTTATTGGATTAAGAGTATACAAATTGCCAACCAACACACCAGAATAGATAATCTCCCTATTCCTTTTGATAACAGCTTTGTTATTAAAAGAAATAGAATATCCATCCATAAATAATTTAGAAACTGAAATTAAATTCTTTTTAAAACAAGGTACGTAAAGATAATTTTTCAAAACCAAAAATTTATTCTTAGCAAAAGATAAATAAACATCTCCCACTGTAATAGTCGCCACCTCCGTAGCATTGCCCATGTAGACGGTAATCTCATCCTCATGTAGTCGTCTGGTTTCCTGGAACCCCTGCAATGAATTGCAGACATGATCAGTGGCTCCCGTATCTACACACCAGGTACCTGTAGATAGCACCGCTAAACATGTCTCAACAACTAACAAAAAAGATATACCTTGTTTTTCTCCTTTAGGCGGGGACAGTCCACCTTCCAATGTTCAGTCTGCATGCATGTGAAACACTTACATTTCGGCTTCTTCACTCTAGCTTGTGGTCCTTGAGATCCAACCGCTTTCTTTGCCAAACTAGCTTGCTTCTTCTTCTTCTTTCCGCCTTTTGTCTTAGAAGCAGTAACATTTTCGGCAATGTAAGCTTGAGCACTTTGACGAAATAGCCCTTCTACTGCCTGGAGTTCTGTCAGAAGTTCCACTAACGAATATAACATTTTGTTCATGTTGTAGTTCAGATGGAACTGCTCAAAACTCTTGGGTAGCGTTTGGAGAATGATATCGACCTGGGTTTCCCCATCGATTTCAGCTCCAAGGACTTCCATCTCATTCAAATGAGCCATTATCTTCAAGACATGATCCCTCACGGGTGTTCCCTCAGCTATGGTAGTCGTCATCAAGTTCCACATAGCCTCTTGCCTAGTAGCCCGATTCTAGTGTCCGAGGAGTTCCTTGAGATCGAACATCATGTCATAAGCAGTAGAGAAGGCCTGATGTTGATGTTGTAGTACATTTGACATGAAAGTCAAAATGTAACATCGCGTCATCTCATCTGCCTTTACCCACTTCCTATAATGCTCTTTCTCCTATTCACAAGAATCATCTCTAGGCTTAGCGGGACGTATCTCAAAGAGTACAAATTTGTACTCCTCAGCAGTTAAGGCAATATCTAAGTTCCTTTTCCGATCAATATAGTTAGGACCAGTAAGTTTGTTTTCTTTTAAAATCACAGCAAGGGGATTGAAAGCTATTTTGAAAAATCCTAAGAATCACAATGGTCAAAATATTAGATTTTAAAATAATATTGATTCCTCAAACAATAACATTTTAAATTCACCAACACCTCAAAACACCGTGAATTTCATATGTCATGATAGTGTGGACGTATACTAATTCGAACATTTGTAAGAGGAGGTTATTAATTTTATTATCTTATCAACCTTACTTTTTGACAAATAAAATTAATAGTTGGTTTATCTTCGGTCATACAAATAATAGCAGTGACTCCGATGGGGAGGATACTATTAATTGTATTTAAGTGTACACCATTACACGATACTAAGTCAATTATCTAGGATTATGTCCCTTCCGATAGGGAAGATCACATGCTCATAAATAATTTCCTAAAATCATATTTGATCTAGTAATCCACAAAACAAACTCATCCGATGTGGAGGAAGACACTCAAAGCTAACGCGTAAGTTTGTATGTATCACTTATCAAATTAGTAATGGATGCCACGCGACTCAAAGATTCCCTCACCCACTTAGTTATTTTTAAAAATGAGGAATTTTCACAAGCATGCACAATAAGCATATTAAACAACAAGCAATAAATATGAAAAATCTAAATTTCCAACTATTATGACTTTTGTTCTCCAATACGTCTCCAGTCATGTTGCCACCTCGTCTCCTCCTCCTCCTTGAGCCGCGCAAGTAGGAAATCGAGTCGAGAAAACAATTTAATTTTAATTTACATCCATCGATCATATACTCCACGAAGGAGTGTGCAAAAAAAAAAACTAGATCGAAATAAATTAAAACTAAGCGGCTAAACATTGTCGTATTTAATTACAATTAAATACAAATGTCTCGTCAACCCCGAGGATTCAAATAAATACAATCATACACTACTACATAGTCATAATAGTTGGATCTTATGCCTGCAACCAAAAAGTTAGCCTATTGCACATCCTACTATTATCTAGCATATTATATATGAAAATCATGAATGTAACCGAATCCAAAACACACAAAATCAGAAATCATGGCTCTGATACCAGCTGTTAGTAGTTTCGGTTATGGTCCTCTCTATATCCCTGGATTAAAATTCTATTGACTAGAACTAATCCGGATGGAAAGAAAACTTTCCGAATGACCTACTTCATCATCGTGCTATTCGATTGAGTGATCGCATGAACAAATTTGTTGTTCAAGCAATCTAACTCCTTTATCGATTAGCCATGAAATAGATGACGAATTATGGATTGCCAGTTCTTGTGTTCAATTCAGGGTCCAAGTAAAATAAGAAAACAATTAAACTAGAAGAATGAAAACAATATTATACCTCTTGTTTTACCTCTTGATCTTTTATCGTATTCCTATCCTCTTCTTGGACGTCGTATGGGCAACGGTCTTCCAAGAAACGAAGCCACCAAAACCTCTTTCTCCTTCTTCTTTGATTGAGCAGACCACCTCCAAGGAAGGAGGTCTTTCTCCTTTCTTCTTCCTTGCGCCACCGGCCCTAGCCCTCCCTTATGGATGCACCGGCTAAAGGAGAGAAGAGAGGAAGAAGAAGAAGAAGAAGAAGAATAGCCTTTCTCCCTTCCCCTTTGCCTTCTTGTTGCCACCGGCCAACTCCCTTTGATGGCTTGCAGCGCCGCAACCCTAGGAGATAGAGGGGGAGAATAGAGAGGCTTGATTAGGTTTTTGCTTTCATGGCCTTATGAGGTATTTTAGGCACCATAAGGAGGAGTTGGTTTTGTTCTCCTAACGGATTCTCAACCCGACCCGTTAATAATAACCCGCTCCATTAATGGGTTATTATTGAACTACCACACCAACCCCATAATAAAATATGAGCTCCACCATATTATATGTACATTATCTCCCCATGTTTAAGATATTGCATGTCCATTAATTAATTAAATTACTAACAATTTAATTAATTAATATCTATCTCCAAAAGTAGTACCACTCAATCTTATTATCATGTCAGATCAAGTCCACTTACAGGATTTACATGATAATCTTTATGAGCTCCTCAAGGGAACATCTTCATCCTAAAATAATTAGGATATGGTTTCCTTCCATAATCAACGACACACCATATAAATAATATTATTTCCTAATTTACTAGATCTATTGATTTAACAAATAAATCTCGCTCATTGGTAAATTAAAGAAATAAATATTAAGTGTATGTGCTCGTTTTATATCGAGATTAAGAGCATGTACATCCATAATAACCTGAGGTCTTGTTCGATTATATAGTCAGTATAAATCGAATCACCTCAAATTGGTCCTGCTCAATACATGCAAAGTGCACTGTGTAATTCTATAGTCATGATAGACTAATACCAAATTATACTACAACTGTTCTAATGGTTTGTCCAAATCCATCTAGGTTGTGAGCCACTGCTAATACATCACAACGAACTGATAACATGATCTTCTATGTGACACCACACACCATGTTATCTACAATGTGAAATATCAGACAATCGCATACATATAACAAATATAAAATACAAACATATGACTATTGTGATTCTTATTCCAAAATAGATGTTCATACAAAAGCTAGGCTTATTGTATACATCCTAATAATAGTTGAAACTGTCTTAGCTCTTCTTCATCATGCATCAATTTTGCGTAAATTTTGGGATGAAGCTGTTTGTGTTGATGCAGTCTGACCCTGATTGTTATTTTGGTGTTGACATCGATTTTTGTTTAGGTTGATGATTATGATGGTTATGATTAAGTCCTGATCGGGGATTAGGCATGGTATGAAAAATCCTAGCTTCGAGGGCTAGGTGTTGAAAAGTCCTAATTTGGAAGGGTTGAGTGAAAAGTCCTAGCTTGGAGGGCTAGGTGAAAAGTCCTAACTTGGAGGGTTAGGTGAAAAGTCTCAACTTGGAGAGTTAGGTGAAAAAGTCCTGGCTTGGAGGGTCAGGTCCTAGCTTGGAGGGCTAGGTGTGGAAAGTTCTAACTCGGAAGGTTGGGTGAAAAGTTCGAGCTTGGAGGGCTAGGTGAAAAGTCCTAACTTGGAGGGTTAGGTGAAAAGTCCCAACTGGAGAGTTAGTGATGAAACCTTGGCTTGGAGGGACAGGTCCTAGCTTGGAGGGCTAGGTTGGATGAAACCCTAGCTTGGAGGGCTAGGTTGGAGCCCCTGGATCGGTCTGGTGACCGATCAGGGAGTTGGCACGGTGCTCCTTCGTGGATCGGTCTGGTGACTGATCCAGCGATGACTGATCGGTCTGGTGACCGATTAGGGAGTATGCGTTTCACCTACTGCTTGGCTCCTGATCGGTCTGGTGACCGATCAGGGAGCACACAGTGAGGTTGAGTTCCCTTACTGATCTGCTCCTGATCAGTTTGTGGACCGATCAGGATCACTGTGCAGATCGTTCTGGAGAATGATCCAGCGTTGCAGGTTCCTCTCTATGATCGATCAGGACGGAGCCTGATCTGTCTGGTCATGACCTGATCGGTCTGGTGACCGATCAGGAGGCTCCCTGATCGGTCTGGTGACCGATCAGGAGGTTTGGACTGTGAAGCTCAGAAATCGCCCGATAAAGGGGTGGATCGGTCTGGTGATCGATCTACAACCTGAGATCGGTCTGGTGATCGATCCAGGAGAGTCCCAAAGAAATCGCGATTTCTAATTGAGCGTTGGGGACCGATCAGGACGGAGCCTGATCGGTCTGGACCTAGCCTGATCGGTCTGGTGACCGATCAAGAGGCTCTCTGATCGGTTCGGTGACCGATCACTTTAATTCAAAATGCACTGTCAGACGCTCTGATCGCGTCTGAACGTATCCGATTCTCTGCGCTTAACATCTGATACATGATTTTCTGCTTGATATGCTATGCTAACACTCTGATTAAGCTGCAGGTGACAGGGGAAGATTCAAACACTCAAGGAGAGTCAATGAAGACCTTTCCTTGGAGCAGGTTTGTCTGTTTTTCCATCTCAGGTTGCAACGGGCGCTGGCGCTGGCTGGAGCTGCTGTCTGGGGCTGGTCTGAGGGAGGCTCAGGGAGTCCAAAGGATCTCAGAGGTAGCTGGTGGTTGCAGGTGAGCAGCTGGAGGCTGCAGGGAGATGGTGTCACCTGATACTCAGTGGAGGAACAAAAGGAGCGGAGAAGAGTTGGCTGTGTAGTGTTCTGCTGCTTGAGTTCTTGCTGCGCCTTTGTGTTCTCCACAACTTGCTTGCGTATTCTGAAGTTCCATCACTTTGAGCAAGCTACTGCAATCTTGAAGCAACCATCCCTTGCTTGAGCACTTGGAGGAAGGAACAAGAAGCTTCGAGTCCAACAGCGAGAAAACACGGGGAAAGAGTTCTTGCGTGAGATCGTCGCTGGGTGGAGCTCAGGAGGAAGCTTGCTGTGTTCTTGTCTTTGCTAGTGCTGAGTAAGATCTTTCTTGTGTTTCATTGTGCTTAAACCTATATCTGTGATTGAAACACTGTGGAGAGGTTTCTCCACCTAGAAGGAGGTTGCTTTCTATCCAGTGTTCACTGGGGCTTGATCTGCCGACGATCAAGGGATCGCCCACCTTACGGGCACGCCAAGGAGTAGGTATCCCCGAACCTTGTAAACCCTCCTTGTTAGCGATCTTGCTAGTTGTGTTAGTTTACTTTCGTTTCCTGTTTTTCTGCACACTCTGTGTTTGCTACTTCCGCTGTGCTACTAACAAATCTAAGTGCAGAACTTTGAAAAGCTTAAAGTCCAAGTGTTTGGCTATATTCACCCCCCCTCTCTAGCCATCCGGTTCCAACAGTTTGTACTGCAGTATAGCTAATAAATCGACTTCCTACCCCATTGCTTAATCATAAGTGTCCTTTGGAAGAACTTTATAATCATATTCTTGAATACACTTTTCTTCGAATCTTTGGTTGCCCATGTTATCCATGGTTACCCCCTACTCTAAATACAAACTTGACTCTCGTTCATTATTATGTGTTTTTCTTGGTTATAGTAATATGCGTCATGGCTATCGTGCTTACATATACCAACTGGACGGATATATATATCACGACATGTTACTTTTGATGAATCTCTATTCTCTTTTTCGGCAACCTCTTCAATCTCTCCTCCAGATACAGGTGGTACTTTCTTGATGTCACCCGACATTATCAGAAGAGATGGTATCCTAGGCCCTGCTCTGGAGCTCCCTAATGACTCTCCTATACCATCAAAATCACCTCAAGTTGTTGTTCCAAACTTAGAAATCTCACCAGCCAAAGATAATATACTCTCTAGCTCTGGATTCTTGGATAATACAAATTCGGCAACAAACTCACCATGCCAACCCACTTCCTCATCACCATCAACAAGTGATTCAGATGATAATGCTCCTCGTTGCATGCTTCCCTTAAGTGGCATATATGCATGATGCCCACCAATGGCTACTCGATATACTCTTCCTCGAGCTCTAGTGGTTTCCTTAAAAACTATTGAACCAACTTGCTTTACATAGGCAAACAAGGATCTAAACTAGCGTAATGCAATGACTACAGAATCTGATGCACATCTTCGCAATGGAACATGGAGCCTAGTTCTGTGCACTCCGTCCATGAATGTTGTGGGCTCGAAATGGATATTATGTTTTAAGCATCGAGTTGATGGTTCTCTTGAACGGTATAAAGTTCGACTTATAGCCAAAGGATTTAGTCAACAACCAGGTATTGACTTCAATGACACCTTCAGCCCAGTCATCAAAACTACATCTGTCAGATTATTGTTATCAATAGCTATTAGTTTTAATTGGTCTATCCGACAATTAGACATTTATAATACATTTCTTCATGGTATTTTTAAGGAAACGGTATTTATGAAGTAACCAACTGGGTTTATTCGTCCACAATTTTCATCTCATGTTTGTCACCTCAAGAAATTTTTATATGGTCTTCGGTAAGCTCCTCGTGCATGGTTTCATCGATTATCTAAATCGTTACAGGATCAAGGATATTTTGGATTAAAAACTGACTCCTCTCTATTCTACAAACATAATGATGAATCTATGATATTCTTTCTTATTTATATGGATGACATTTTATTAACTGGCAATGATCAAAAGGGCATCACAAATTTATTAAGCCTTCTCAATCAAGAATTTCCTATTCTAGATTTAGGAAATGCTTATTTTTTTCTTGGTATTGAACTTACTCCACATGATGAAAGTTATATCCTCTCTCAAAGCAAATATATTATTGGGATTCTTCAAAGAGCTAAAATGGATTAAGCATGTCCGATCTCTACACCAATTGCTCCAAATAATGTCTCTACACTTTCTTCCTCTTCAGTGATGGCTGATCCCCAGGTTTATCGAAGTATTGTTGGAACTTTACAGTATGTTACTATCACGCGCCTAGATATTACGTTTGCAATAAATCGTGCTTGTCAGTTCATGCATACTCCCACTAAATAAAATTGGGAAGGTATGAAAAGAATTATTCATTATCTCAAAGGCACTACTCTACAAGGTCTTCTTTTATATCGATACTCATCTCGAGATTTACATGCTTATAGTAATGTGGATTGGGCAAATTCTTTTAAGGATAGATGCTCTACTAGTGGATATGCAATATTTCTTGGACGAAATCTTATCTCTTGGAATTCAAAAAAACAACCTACATTATCTCGTTCAAGCACTGAAGCTAAATATAAAGCTATAGCTAATGCAACGCCAGAAATTATTTGGCTTCAATCTCTTTTTTCGGAACTTCATCTTGCATCACATATTGCACCAAAAATTTGATGTGATAATATTGGAGCAACATATCTTACATCAAATCCAATATTTCATGCTCGTACAAAACAGGTTGAAATTAATTTTCATTTTGTTTGAGAGCGCGTGGCAAGCAAATAATTATTTGTTTCTTATATCTCTGTAGAAGATCAAATTGTTGATATTTTTACCAAGCCATTATCCAGATAATGTTTTAGCATATTATCATTCAAACTCAACGTCAGAGATCTCTCGTTAAGTTTGTCGAGGGATAAAAGAGAATAAATTATTGACCGAGTCAAATATTATTAAATATTTTCTTTAGTAATCTGTTAATTGACAGTTTCTTAATGAATCTGTTAATTAACAGTTTCCTTATTAAATTTATATTTTTATATTAGATATTTTCTTTATTAATCTGTTAATTGATAGTTTTTTTATGAATCTATTAATTAACAGTTTCCTTATTAATTTTTCAGTTGATTAAGTATCCTAAGACCTCTATAAATTATATATCTCATGGATAAATTTTTTCAATTAAAAAAATTATTTTGTTACCTTTTCGCTTATCTCTCTACCTCTCTTCTCTCTCTACTTCTCTTACTTTAATAGGATAACCAGCCAAGTGCTTAAAAGCATGCAAGACACAGGGCAGTAGTAAGGTGCCTCTTAAATGCCGATCATGATGCTGTGAAATAATTGCTTCCTGGACCACTTCAGGATCTCATCCTTTAAAACCTCAATGGCATCCTATTAATTAGATGTTTCCTGTGCCATGACTGTTCTTTTCTGAACACAGGGAATGTTTGCTCACACACTACGCTCGAGAGTCTCTTCTGTTCTTTTCTGAGCATATTTTTGCTACAGGTTGATGCATTCAGAATTATAATTACAAGCAAAGTTCACACTATGCTTATCGTGTAACTAGATATATACGTAAGAAATCACTAGTGGAATGCCATCACATTGCATGTGGAACGATTGTTTGAATTATCATAAGGTCGAATTTAACATGATAGCAATAAATTTATCACATCATGAGGTCGAAATTTCAGCAACAATAAATGTGTAGAATTACTACGGATTAGCATGCAGATATGCTTCAGAATTAGTGTAATTCTAAAATAGGGAACAACACCAACTCAACCTATGCATGGAACAGCATGAACTCGATCAGATATCAGAAAATTTAAAACAAAATAAAAACTCCTACTTTAAGAATTCAATAATAAAAAATACATCATTCTTCCTTATGCAATCACAAAACTAGAATATCAAATTTTGCGATAAATTGTATTCAAAATAGGGAAAACAATGCCATACCAAACTAATTTGCGTTAAAACTTCTTTACTATTAATCTACTATTCTTTTAAAAAGTCAAAAATTAGAGAGCAATCAAGAAAGTCCACTCCAAATTTGTATTATAGATAATAGTAGCAAGACACTAAATTATGGAATATGATCCCGGGCCAACTTGCGTGTAGCCTGGCCCGACAGCCTGACGCCTAGTCAGAAGGAGAGTGGTTAGTGGGCTGGAAAGGCCCGTTGGATAGACGTCACACGGGTCAAGGTCCCTGGTAGGACGCGTGGCGGCCCACGCTCCTCAGGATCGGTTTGACCCAGGCGTAAACGCTCATGCCCAGATACCCCTCTAGGTTTGGCTCCGCGCCGACGCATGACAGACCACGCTCCGGGGGTAAGCCCGAACCAGAGGGGGAGTTACTCGACACATTGATATTCAGTGCCCCAGCCGCCACCCCCAGAAGCCCTCAGCCGACCTCGTCATTCAGTGCCCCAGTCGGCACCCTCATAGGCCCTCAGTCGGCCTCGTCGTTTAGTGCCCCAGTCGACACCTTCATGGGCCCTTAGTCGGTCCTAGCAAGCAACACAACCACTCCCTGGCACCAGACTACCAGAAGTTGTACGGGGTCGGCGCAGGACTGAGGTCATCCTGGTCTCAAACGACGGATATCACGCTGAGGTATTGATCTTCCTGCTATACCCTGCCCCCCCCCTCCCCCGTACTGCGACCACCTACACTAGTGTCAGGTCGAGCGGTGCCAAAAGACGCCAACCATTAATTTGACAGTGCCCCTTTCCTTAACCCAGTATGCACTACTTTATCCTGCCACCTCAGGGCATTCATCACCTTATCCTCGCTATATGGCAGCAGGTGGCAGGCGGGGTAGGAGCTGTCAGCTTCCCCGGCTATATAAGCCTCCACACTCCGCATCTTTCAGGTACGGACAATAGTGCAATTCCATACTGTTCTACTGCTTTCCATTGCCACCGTCGAGTACTGACTTAACCGTCAGAGTGCCTGGCTGGGGACTTTTCTCGGCGGGTTCTAACGGTCTCTGTCTTGCAGGCTAGAGGCGATCCAGCTCAGTAGATCACCTCGGTGATCTCGCGCTCCCCGGAGGTCCATCCAGCTGTAGGGGCATCCACCTCGCTTCGCGACAGGATCAAATTTGGTGCTAGAAGAAGGGACCCGATAGCCTGATCGGAAGCGAAGATGGCAGACCCCAACCCGTTAGTGATGGAGGTCTCCCGCAAGGCGTACGAGGTCCTAATGGCTACGCGAGCTCAAAGGGCTTCTCAAAGGCCCTCACAAGCAGCCAGTCAAGGGCCTCAGGGCTCGGAGCCAGTGGCGCATCGACCTTCTGGAGGACAAGGAAGGCCCACTCGGCCTGAGGGCAGCTCTGCACCTCCCCCTGCTGTCGTCCCCCGAGGCCAAGGTGATGAGGCCCATTCTGTGTCAGCAGAAGCCTCAGTGTCCAACCCGGTGCATGGAAGGCGACTAGACAAGGGAAAGGCCCCGGTTGACCTTGCTTCAATAGCCTTGGTACGCAGTCCCTTTGCCCCCTGGGTTTTGGAGGACCCAGTTCCCCGTCTCCTCCATTTCTTTACCATCCCCGAGTATGTGGGGGCCACAAATTTGGAGGAACACTTGATGAAATTCGAGAGTGCGGCTCTGCTTCATCAATACTCGGAAGGCGTCAAGTGCCGAGCCTTCCTGACGACCCTCTCTAGCACAACCCAGAGGTGGTTCAACCGACTCCCCGAGGGGTCGATCATGAGCTTTGAGGAGCTCAAAAGAGTATTCCTGTAGCACTTTACTAGCAGTCGACAACATCACAGGATGTGTCTTAACCTGTTCGCCCTGAAGCAAGGTCCGAAGGAAACCCTCCGGGCCTACATCAGAAGGTTCAATGGCGTGTCGATAGACGTGCCGACCGCCACACCTGAGGTCATTGTCAGTGCTTTCACCCAAGGTTTGCAGGATGGGGAGTTTTTTTGCTCGCTGATCATGAAGCCCCCAAAGGACTTCAACATCCTTCTTGGCAAGGCTGTCAAATATATCAATGTGGAGGAAGCGCAGGCCGCTCGCAGGAAGGAAACGGTTGCCCTGGCACCTCCCAATCCCGTTCAAGGTGCTAGGCCCCCAGGGGGGCCTATTTGCAGCCCACGTGGGCCCGCCGAGCGTGCAGGTATGGAGCGACGGCATGTACAGCAGGTGGCCCAAGGGTGTTTCCCCGCCCGATGGAGGCCATATTGCACCTTCCATCAGAGCCACGACCACGCCACCAAGGAGTGCCACCAAGCTGGTCGGCGTCGAGCCCCTACCCCTAGGGGATGAGGACGACAGACACCTCCTGGGCGAGGAGCAGGCTGAGGCAACCCGAATGTCGACCCAGCGGTCGAGGAACTACGAGGGAACACCCCAGCCGCCTGCAATCTCTTTCCTCAGGGGAATTGGGCTAGGGACGATGATGTGGAAGAGGAGTAGGCCAACCAGCAGAATGCCATTCGAGGAGGCGTAAACATCATCTCGGGTGGACCAACGGGAGGAGACTCCAACCGAGCCAGGAAGGCGCAGGTGTGCCGACTGGAGATTCATCAGGTCGGCACCAATGCAGCCTAGGCGGAGTGGCCGCAGATCAGTTTTGGGCCTCAGGATCTGCAGGGGATGGAGGTCCCACAGGATGACACGCTGGTCATTACAGCCGTCATCGCCAACTATCAAGTCCACCGCACCATAGTGGACACCAGCAGCTCGGTCAACATACTCTACAAGAGAGCGTTCGACCAGCTCCAGATCGAGAGGTCCCAGCTGGACTTGGTAGCAACCCCGTTGTTCGGGTTCACGGGGAACTAGTTGTAGCCTATTGGTCAGATACGGCTGGCCATTTCCTTAGTCGAGGAGCCACTGAAGAGGACTCGATGGTCCACATTCTTGGTGGTGGACGCTCCTTCGTCCTACAATGCCATTTTGGGCTGACCGACCCTCAACGAATTCTGGACCGTTGCCTCCACCTTTTACCTGAAGGTTAAGTTCCCAGTCGGGGACAAGGTGGGAGAAGTCAAGGGTGACCAAAGAGTGGCCCGAAGATGCTACGTGGACGACGTCCAGGTAGAGAGTCGCAAGGCTCCGCGCCCCTTCCCCGATTGCAACATGGTTCAAGCCTCCCCTTGGTCAGAGTTGCATGAAGATAAGGTGGAGGTGTAGCTCCTTCCAGATCGGGAGGAATCCCGAGTCAAGGTCGCGGCAGGGCAGCCCAACGAACTGAAGAAGCCCCTGCTGGAGTGCTTGGCTCGGAACCAAGACGTTTTCGCCTGGCCAGTCAAAGAACTGAAAGGCATTCGACCGGAGGTGGCGGAGCACCGCCTCCACGCTTACCCTCACGCTCGGCCCGTGAAGCAGAGGAAACGGGACTACAGCACCAAGCAAAATAAAGCGATTCGGGTTGAAGTCAAGAAGCTGCTGGAGGCCGGTCACATTCGGGAGGTGCAGTTCCCGGCTTGGTTAGCCAACGTAGTGTTGGTTCCTAAGCCGGATAATAAGTGGCGGATCTGCATTGACTTCAGAGACCTCAACAAGGTCTGCCCGAAGGACTACTATCCCTTGCCTTGGATCGACCAGATGGTGGACTCAACGGCTAGCAGTGAGTTCATTTCCATGCTGGATGCCTACCAGGGGTATCATCAAGTACCCCTGGCCGCTGAGGACCAGGAGAAAGTCAGCTTCATCACGGTAGACGGTACCTACTGTTACACCGTCATGTCGTTCGGGCTAAAGAACGCTGGAGCCACCTACCAGCGTATGATGAATAAAGTCTTCCGATCGCAGATCGGAAGAAATGTTGAAGTATACGTTGACGACATCCTCATCAAGTCCGCCCGAGCTGGAGACTTGATAGCTGATGTCGAGGAGACGTGTCAGACACTCTGCATGTACGGACTCAAGTTGAATCTGGCCAAGTGTCTCTTCGGTGCCCAGAGTGGAAAATTCCTGGGATACATTGTGACCGAGCGGGGTATTGAAGCCAATCCCAGCAAGGTTAAAGCTTTGCTAGAAATGCCCCCACCCCGAAATCTCCGAGAAGCTCAGCGGCTCACTGGGCGAATCACAGCTTTGTTTCGGTTCATCTCCCGATCGGCTGAGCAAGGGTTGCCTTTCTTCAAAACCCTCCGCAAGGCCACCAAATTCTAGTGGGATGCTGACTGTGACAAGGCGTTTGAAGAATTGAAGGCCTACCTCGCTGAGCTTCCTGTGCTAGCCAAACCAGAGGTCGGGGAAGTCCTGTACGTCTATCTGGCTGCATCAGCTGACTCGATTAGCATGGTCTTAGTCAAGCAGGAAGCAACCGAGCAGCATCCCGTGTATTTCTTTGCTCATCTACTAAAGGGAGTTGAGTGCCGTTATACGACACTCGAGAGATTGATGTATGTGTTATTGTTGGGCGCTCGGAGGCTCCGACCTTACTTCTTGGCACACCCCATCGTGGTGTTGACAAACAGCAACTTGGGTCGAGTGGCCTCTAATCCTGAAGCTCCGGGCGCTGATCAAGTGGACCACTGAAATAAGCGAGTACGATATCCAGTATCAACCTCGGCCCACCATCAAGGCTTAGGCCCTTGCTGATTTCCTAAGTGAGTTGCATGCGGACGAGGTTGAAGAAGCGTGGGATATATGTGGACAGCTCAGCAGCTCAGTCGGGTAGTGGGATCGATATCTTGATGATCTTTCCGAAAGGAGAGCAGATGCACTTGTCATTCCGACTGGAGTATCGGGCCACGAATAATGAGGCTGAGTATGAGGCCCTTATATCCGGACTGCAGGCTACCAAGCATGTGGGAGCAACTCGGGTGATGCTTTATTCCGACTCCCAATTAGTCACACAGCAAGTGGCCGGGCGATTTGAGGACAATAGTGACCGGTTGCAGACCTTCATCGAGGCCTATGAGAAGCTGAAGGACGAGTTCCAAGAAGTGCAGGTGCGGAAGATTCCAAGGGAGGATAACTTCAAGGCAGATGAATTGGCTAAGTTAGCCAGTTTAGTTGGCACTTGGGTGCTTCCTCAACCAGGCAGCCCGGCGCTGCTGGTCATGCAGATAGACAGGCAAGCTGACTTGGAGTTGGAATCCGACTGGCGGACCCCTGTCATTACCTACCTCACGAAGGGAGTCTTGCCGGCCGATCGAGAAGAAGCTCGATGGCTCAAGAAGCATGCAGCTTGGTACATCATGGTCGGAGATGTATTATACAAAAGAGCGTTCTCCCGACCCCTACTTAGGTGTCTGGGCGATGAAGATGCAGACTATGTGCTACGAGAAATTCACTTGGCGATCTGTGGAAGCCACACAGGAGCTCGCGCGATGGCTCGGAAGGCACTAATGTAAGGCTGTTATTGGCCAACCTTGCAGAAAGATGCCAACGAGCTGGTCGCCACCTGCCTATCTTGCCAAAAGCATCACTACCTACCACATCGACCCGCAGAGACAATGAAAGCATTGGCGGTCTCTTGTCCCTTTGATCAGTGGGGCATGGACATTGTGGGGTCATTCCCAGTTACCGCCGCCCAGAAGAAGTATTTGCTGGTGGCCGTCGACTACTTCTCCAAATGGATAGAGGCGGAGGCCCTAGCACGTATCACCGAGCAGGTAGTGATGAAGTTCCTGTGGCGGGACATATTATGCCGATATGGGATCCCGCGCAAAATTGTCTCGGACAACGAAAGGCAGTTCCAAGGTCGGAGGATACAAGAGTAGTGCGCAAAGTATGGTATCAAGCAAGCCTTCACCTCGGTAGCCTATTCCCAAAGCAATCGCCAGGCAGAAGTGGCTAACCGAGAGATCCTTAAAGGATTAAAGACTAAGCTGGATCATGTTGGCGGAACGTGGGCAGATGAGCTCCCGAGCATCCTGTGGGCCCTGCGGACTACCCACAAAGAAACCATGGGGTGCACACCTTTCCAGCTAGTCTACGGAAGCGAGGCGGTGATCCCGGTCGAGGTCGGGTGTGAATCGGATAGACGGGCTGCCTATGACGAGGATAACTCGGAAAGGAGGCGGCTGGAGCTGGACCTGGTCGACGAAATCCGAGACAAAGCAGCTGCTCGGATGTTAGCGTACCGGCAGAAGATGAAACAAAAATATGATCGGAAGGTAATGCCGAGGACGTTCCAAGTGGGGGACCTAGCCTGGAAGAGAGTCAAGCCCATCAGAGACGTAAGCAAACTGGAGCCGCAGTGGGGAGGACCCTTCAAAGTTATTCAGAAGCTCACCTCGGGGGATTATTACTTAGAGAATGAGAAAGGAAAAAGGCTGGATCGACCATGGAGTGTGATTCACCTCCAGCCATACCGGGCTGCTGAATGAGAAGTTGTAATGTGAATGAAAAACACTCATGATAGTGGAAAAACATAACCCTCACTCCACTTGCAGGTACTCCAGATTCTCGTCTCTCAACGAGCTATTATCCCGCGGACCGGCCCTTAGGAGGACGCGTGGCGGCCCACGCTCCCTGAGTCTTGCCCGACCGTGTGTGCAAAACTCTTGCCTCGCCAGCAAGTTATAAGTGGACCAGCTTCCACGTCCCACTCGATTCAGTGTCTCCGATCGGACGCGTGGCGGCCCGCGCTCCTGAGATTCGGGCTGAATCAGTGTCCAGATTCATATCTCCAAATGAGCTATTATCCCGTGGATCGACTCTCAGTCGGACGTGTGGTGGCCCACGCTCCCTATGTCTTGCCCGACCGTGTGTGCAAAAACTCTTATCGCCGATCAAGTTATAATCTGGGCTCAGCTCCCGCGCATTCATCGGGACTGCGCTTAATTGGACGCAGGGCGCCTCATGCTCCCTGGGTCTTGTCCTGCAGCGAATTCCTATCCCTTCAAGGGTTAAGGTCAGGATTTGAAGGATCGTCTAGGCGTGCTAGAGGGGGGTGAATAGCACATTTTCGACGTTGATCTCTACAAATTTGTTAGCGCAGCAGAAATAATATGCAAATGAAAACAATTACAATGCTAACACTTATCGTTTACTTGGTATCCACCCAGATGGGTGACTTGTCCAAGGATCCACGCCACGAGCACACTTTTCACTATCGAAAACTCTCCTTGAGGTGGAGAAACCTTTACAGTCGATCTTCCTCTTTTAAGAATATAGAAGAATACAAGAGAGGAAGTGGAAAACACTCTTCAGACGAGCAACACTTCGACACTGTACGGAATCGTACCGTGCTCGTGCAAAAAGGTGCTCCTTTTATAGGTGAACAGGAGAAACTCGCAGTCTGTCCAACCCCGCACCAGTCGACTGCCCCAATGGCAGTCGACTGGTCTAGCATTAATTGCTAGCCAACGGCTAGTTTTCGGAGTATACCAGTCGACTGCCCCAAGGGCAGTCGACTGGTCCGAGGCCGAAAACTATCTGTGAGTTTTGGTAGTCGACTGCCCCTGGGGCAGTTGACTGCCCTGCCTCTCAGCTCAGCTCCAACCACTCCGGACCTTCTCCTTCGCGTATGCCTTCAGGTCTGGTCCCTTGGCTTGCCTCTTGAAGTCCCTTCCTCTGGCTATCATCCCTCGGATGCGCACGCAAGCCTTCCCTTGGCTTGCCTCCATGCCACCCTTCACGTGTGGCCTTGAAGTCCACTTCCCGGCTTGCCCTTGGAGCTCTCCTCCTTCGGCTCTCGTCCCTCAGATATGTCCAGCATGTGTGATTCTCCAAGTTCTGCAAACTCAATCACACACATCAAATACAACATAACACTCTAACCTTAAACATATTCAACCACACACATCAAAACCATGATCTTCCAATCATTTAAAGGTCGATTGCCTCAACAATCTCCCCCTTTTTGATGCGTGGCAATATGTTTAAGTTAGAGATAAATAACAGCCACAATAACAATAGCAAAAGATAGCAAAAAAAAAATAAGACATAGTAACCCTAAGAGGTAACCTCCCCCTTAACCTATGTCTTCTCCCGATTTTCAATTCCAATCATAATCCAAGTTAAGTTTCCACTTAACACTCAACAATCTTAAAAATGTAGGACATATCAGATCCTAAGAGGTAACCTCCCCCTTAATCCATGTCTTCTCTCCATTTTTAATCATTCAAGGTTTAAGTGAGAAGAAAAAAACCTTAAACTTAAACCATTTATTTCAAGTTAAAATTCTAACTTAAACCACCCATTCTCCCCCTTTGACACCATCAAAATAATTGCCTTAAGCAACCCAAACCTAGGGCATCAAAAGTGAGAATAATGGATTTTTGAAATTTCTCACAGCAGCTGAAAAACATATGTGCCAGTCGACTACCTATGGGGCAATCGACTGATACGCCATCAGTCTGAATTTTCAGCTTTCCTGCCGAATTTCAGAAACTCCCAGAAAATTTCAAAAATTGTAAAATTTTACATACATGTTTGAAATGATAAACTCTATCAGGGAAAAATATTAGTCCATATAAAATTTCAAACATGCATGACTTTTGATAAAAATCCAAAAAACTTGGAAACCACTACATTTTGTATCACCCTTTCAATCCAATTTTGCAATCTTGTAACTTTCAAAAGCATGTCAAAGTATATAAAGCATAAAATTGTTTTCAAAGGTTTAAAATGTCCAACTATGATCATTGGGCAAAGTGTCCATTGATTAAACACTTGCCTCCACCATAGTTGGTCTAGTTTTCATATTTTGATACTTCCAATAGTCCAACTATGTGCCACAAGCATAAGTGAGCCAAATGTATCATCCTAATGGATCAAACACCCTTTTTCAAATCTAATATCTCCAAGTTCATCCTAAACTTCCACAAAACACATTCCAAGACCTCTTCTTAAGGATGTAAACTCCGATTCCGGAAGAGGCTTGGTAAAGATGTCGGCTAGGTTTGACTTTGATTTAACATAGTGTAGTTCTATGTCTCCCCTTGCCACATGGTCTCTAATGAAGTGATGTTTCACTTCAATGTGTTTTGTCCTAGAATGGTGAACCAGATTTTTGGTCAAATTGATTGTACTTACATTTTCACACAAGACTTTGACCTTTGTGTAATGTAACTCATAATCTTCTAAGGTGTGCATGATCCAAAGGAGTTGGGAAACACACTCACCCATTGCCACATATTCTGCTTCCATTGTTGATAGGGCAACGCATGGTTGTTTCCTACTACTCCAACTAACTAAGGAAGACCCAAGGAATTGACACCCTCCACTAGTGCTCTTCCTATCTAGCTTACAACCCGCATAATCAGAGTCGGTGTATCCAATTAGATCAACACTAGGGGTTCTTGTTGGGTCGAGAGAACCGATAGAGGGGGGGTGAATATCGGAATTCATTTTTCAGAAAATTAAGAGCAAGTACACAGCGGAAAAACACAACACAAAGACACAGTCGATTTTACTTGGTTCGGAGCCTGTGTCGACTCCTACTCCAAGGCCCACGGTCGTTGACCGTTTACTTTGGGCAATTCTATATTTGGCGCAAAGACAGTTTACAATATTGAATACAGAGTAAGTACAGTAAACATTAACAATAAAAAGAAAGATGCTCTTCTTTTACCGACGTCCGATTGTAGGTTCACTTGTTCGGAGCAGCGGGACGTCGTCGGCTCAAGTTGGAAGGATTCCGGGGCGAAGCACGTGAGTAGAAGAGCGTAGAAGCGTTGCTTAGAAGTTCTTATTGAAGGCTTGGGCGTTGGGTGCTATTTATAGCACCTCGGGGCGCCCTGGACGTCGGGGGCGCCCTGCCACGTGTCAACCAATCTGGTTTTAGCTCGGTCAAGCGTTATCCCATCCGAATAGGGATAACTTTGACTCTGGGGGCGCCCTGGTTGCAGAGGGCGCCTTGGCTGACTTCTTCCGCGCAGAAATCTCGGCTGTGGATAAAGATGAAGCTTCGCAGACTTGGGCGCGGGGTGCCCTGGCTGCTGAGGGCGCCCTGCCCAGTAAGCAGCTGAAGCCCTTTTTGCTTCACTTGGTTCTGGTTCACCTTGGGGGCGCCCTGGACACTCAGGGCACCCTGCTCAGCTGCTGCCTCACTCCTTTGAGGCTCCCTGAGTTGCAGACACACGTTCCTTCGGTCCTGCATCCAGGGTTAGTCCAAAACATAATAAAATAATTAATTATTAGTTTATACAGCCTTAGCTGTCTTGGTTCTGACTTTGGTCTCCAAAATGGAGCCCTAGGTCGAACCGACGCCTACTGTTCCCTCGACGGGGAACGCGTCCTCACCTACTCCTCTCGGGAGAATTTACCTGATGCCAACCGCTCCTTTGGTTGGACTTTTGCCTGACGGTCCTTTGTCAGGTCTTGGATACCAAGCTGTCCTTCGCCCGGTGCCTAGTATTCCTTCGCTAGGGCTTTAGTCCCAAGCTGTCCTTCGCCTGGCGCCTAGCAGTCCTTCGCTAGGGCTTTGGTCCGAGCTGTCCTACGCTTGGCGCCTAGCAGTCCTTCGCTAGGGCTTTTTACCCTGGCATTCCTTCGCCAGGTGCCTAGCAATCCTTCGCTAGGGCTTTTGACTCTGGCATTCCCTCGCCAGTGCCTAGCAATCCTTCACTAGGGCTTTTCCTGTACACTAGAGTAACTTGTAAGAAAACAAGTAAGACTTAACTTTTGAGCTCTGTTGCCATTATCAAAACATAAGTTTGACTTGGGTGCTTTCTGCACCAACAATCTCCCCCTTTTTGATTTATGGCAACCCTAGTTCAAAAAGTTATGTTTAAGCAAGCATGAAAAGTTAAATTTCGTTCCCTCCCCCTGGAAGGAATCTCCCCCTTGATTTTTCAAAAATTCATGGGGTTTAGAAAAACTTTATTTGTACTTTAAAAACTTAAGTTTTAGGTACTTAGAAATCTTTTGATAACTTAAGTTAAAAGTACATAGGAGAGTTTTTGAAAGCATGATTTTATAGTACTAAAAATGTTTGAAGCCTTAAGTTTTAAGGTACTCAAAAGTTTTGAAAGTGTTAACTTAAGTACTTGGTAAGATTTCAAAAGCTTAACTACTTAGTAAGAAGAAACTTTAGTACATTTGGAAAACTTAAGTACTTAATAATTTTGAAGATTTAAGTACTTAATGAATTTGGAAGATTTAAGTACTTAATAAATTTTGAAGAAGATTTGCTTAAGTACTTAGCTAATTTTGAAAAGGTTTTTTGAAAAGTTTAAGTACTTAGAAAAAATTTTTAAAAAAAACTTAAGTATTTTTGAAAGCTTTTTGAATAAAGGATAAGAAAATTTTGAAAACTTTTTGAATAAAGGATAGAGTAAAAAATATTTGAGCAAAAATGTTTTACTCTCTCCTTTCCTATCTCTCCCCCTTTGAGAGCGGAGAAGCTCAAATTTGGTGCAACCACCAATTTGAGAGTCTTTTTCGGATTTACAAATTTTTTATTTTATTTCTTTCCATTTTGTTAATCAACACCACTCGATTAGTCTCGCTTTTTATTTTTAAATAAATAATATCTGTAGGTGTAAGCGGGGAAGCTCAAATTTGGTGCAACCACCAATTTGAGAGTCTTTTTCGGATTTACAAATTTTTTATTTTATTTCTTTCTATTTTGTTAATCAACACCAATTTAGTCTCGCCTTTTTCAATTTTGAATTCTCATATTTTCACCATAAGTCTGATTTGATAAAATAATCAATTTTTGAAATTTTGTCATAAAAACTTTTTTATTATTATTTTAATATTATTTTTCTCGAAAATCATGCGACATTAAGTTGAGCAAATTTTCTCCCAACATTAAAGTCTTACCTTTTCATCATTAATTAAAATTGATAAAGCCACCATTTTCAAAAATTAGTCAAAATATTTTCTTAATATTTTATTATTCTACCTCGAAACTCGTGCAGTATTTTTTTTGGATATTTTTCTCTCTCCCGCACTACTAATCCAAGACCAAGTCTTGGTACATTTCTATTTTTTCTTTTTGTGTGCAAGATCTATCGTTTTAAATGGTCAATCAAGAATGGAACAGTGTCCGTCCACCACTTTTCTCCGGCAAAAACTTCAACTCCTGAAAAAGTCTAATGGAGTCCCTTCTGAAGACCCACATGGACATATGGCGGATCATCCAAACGGGATTCTCTTTTCCCGTAAAAGATGAGTTATCAATCGAGTGGGATAAACTGGATGAACGAACCCTCAACCAAATAGAGACCGATGCAAGGGCAACTGTAATCCTACAATGTGGTCTAACCAAGGAGCAACTCGAACTAGTAGGTCCATGCAGATGTGCTAGAGAAATCTGGGAAAAATTGGTTAACCTTCATCAAGAGATCTCAGATGAAGAAGAAGATCAGGTAAATTATCTTGCCCTTTCAGTCCAAGCACAAACAGCCGAGTCAGAGTCTGAACCCGAATCCAAAATCGAACCAGAATTAGACGACGAATTGACTGAGACGGTAACCGATTTCGAATTCTTTTCAAATTTAGAATTAAATAATCAAACAGATACTATAATGGTCGAGGAAGGTGTAAATTTTATTGCAGGGAAAAATCCTAAAGAACCACCAAAGAAGGAGCTTCAACCAGTACCCGAGTCTGACTCAGACACACAATCAGAAGATGAGCCTAGATCCAAGGCGGCAAGAATCAAGGGGGAGATTCCCAATAAGGAACCAAAAGGTAAAAGTGTAAAATCAGATTTTAATCATGTAATTTGTTACACATACAGGGAGAGAGGGCACTACCAAAGTGAGTGTCCTACTCGTAAGATTCGAACGACACCACCGACGGTGACAAAGGAATCAGTTCCAAAAGCACGAAAGAACAAAAGTCGCATTCAATTCTTCAAGTGCCAGGAGTTCGGCATTACAAAAGTGAATGCACAAATAAAAGAGCTACCAAGAATGCCGTACAAACAATCAACAAAGGTAAATTTACAGTGTTTGAAAATCCGTTATTTACCTTGAATAATGTGATTGATTCATGTAACTTAATTAAAACAAATTTCAGAAAATTGAAACAAGAAAATGAAACCCTAAAACATAAGGTGAATAAGTTAGAAAATTTAATTCATAATCTTGCTGATTTCGAAAATCCGGAGTATTACTCCAATTGTGACCTTACCTAGACAATTGTTTGTTTTAATTATGTGTTTCTTTTTATTTCAGTTATTTATTTTTGCTTAAAATTAGGAATGGTTAGTATAAGGACTGAACAAACTTAACTGAAACTTGACAACATAGTATTGGGTGGAGGTGAGATGATAATACGTTAGGGAAACCAATTCTAATAAGATCAAGTTTACTTGATCTCTTTAGACTGGTGAAACTAGCCGAAGCTACCGATCCAAGACCCAAACTAGTTAGACCAGAAATTTTTCAAAGAATAATTTTGAAAATGAAATTTCATTAAAAGGCTTTGTCAAGGAAAGGGTGGATGATCCCATAAGGCTACGGCCAAAGAAGGCCTTGTGCCTCGCCAAGACCTGGAAGCCAATTTTTGAATTTCAAATTCAAATTACTTTTTGTCAAATTCAAATCTAACACAATTTTCAGTTAAGTATAGATTAAAACTAATTATTTTTTGAATTAATCTAACTTTTCAAAATTAAAATATTTGTCTCACAAAACCCATAAGGTTAACATGCTTGGTCATGTAGAACTGGGTGAGACATCTAGGACTTATAAGCATAATTCGCTATCTTTGTAAATAAAAAAAATGTTTTCAAAAGTTATTCAAAATTATCCTTTTTTTTCAGTTTACGGTACCCTACTCTTTCAATTTTTTAAATTTCATGTTAAATATCTCAATAGACTTGTTTTAAATATAATCTAGGGCTTGTTTTGTTTTAGTCATTAATTGGTCAAACTTGGTCAAAACAGTCAACCCTAGTGAACCCTAGTCAACATAGTCAAACTTGCTCAACACTGAAATCCCTTAAGGAACTTAGATAAAAGCCAAACTGTGTCAAATCTAAGGGGAGATCAAATTAAAAGAAGAAGTTTAAAAATACTATGTTTTCCAATAATCACTATATTTTTTTTAAAATTGTGCTTTACAAAAACCATTATTATTTCAAAATGTTTTTCGAAAACAGGGTTTCTGCTCAAATTGAATTTACTAAAAATTATATTACCCTGTTAGTATTCAAAACTACTCTTTTGATTTTAGTAAACCCTAAAGACACAAAGGAAGGTCTACTTAATGATCTACAAGGACTCCTAGGATGTGTCAAATTTAGGGGGAGTCTAAACTAAAAGAAATTATTTCTAACAAGTATTTTCCTTGGCATTTATCTTTGAAATTATTAAATAATTCTTTTGATATGAACTGAACCCTAAGAACTCAGAGGAAGAATACTTGTGGTCAACAAGCTTCCAAGGACTGTATCAAGTTTAGGGGGAGGTCAAATTAAAAGAGTTATTAAACATTTCTAAATAATATGTTTTCATACACTATATTTTCAAAATTGTGTCGAAAACATTTGTCTTACAAAAAAATATTATTTTAAAATGTTTTGTTTAAAATACCTTTTGAAATAATCTTTACTTGGGTTGAAAAATTTCCAGGACACTTAGGAAAATGTCCTTGTAGTCAACAAGGTTCCCTAGGATTGTGTCAGACTGGAAAAGAAACCAAGTAAAGTATCATGATCTCAAAATAACATTAAACTCTTTTAAAATATTATTTTTAAAAGTACTTACATGCATACTTTTCAAAAATACTTATATTTTCCAAAATTTGCATAATATCTCAAAATATAATGTTTTAAAAAGTTCTAATACTTTTCCAAGGCAATAGTGTTCTAAGTACGTGAATTTTCTAAAGACTTGGCTAAAAATACAAAATCCTTTTTCAAAATTGCACAATATCCTTCAAAGCGAAGTCTTTTTTTGTGCAATTTAATCTGTGTGCTTTCAAAATTATACTAAGTATTTTTATATTTTCAAAACTCATAAGCTCTGATACCACTTGTTGGATCGAGAGAACCGATAGAGGGGGGGGTGAATATCGGAATTCATTTTTCGGAAAATTAAGAGCAAGTACGCAGCGGAAAAACACAACACAAAGACACAGTCGATTTTACTTGGTTCGGAGCCTGTGTCGACTCCTACTCCAAGGCCCATGGTCGTTGACCGTTTACTTTGGGCAATTCTATATTTGGCGTAAAGACAGTTTACAATATTGAATACAGAGTAAGTGCAGTAAACTTTAACAATAAAAAGAAAGATGCTCTTCTTTTACCAACGTCCGATTGTAGGTTCACTTGTTCGGAGCAGCAGGACGTCGTCGGCTCGAGTTGGAAGGATTCCGGGGCGAAGCGCGTGAGTAGAAGAGCGTAGAAGCGTTGCTTAGAAGTTCTTATTGAAGGCTTGGGCGTTGGGTGCTATTTATAGCACCTCGGGGCGCCCTGGACGTCGGGGGCGCCCTGCCACGTGTCAACCGATCCGGTTTTAGCTCGGTCAAGCGTTATCCCATCCGAATAGGGATAACTTTGACTCTGGGGGCACCCTGGTCGCAGAGGGCGCCTTGGCTGACTTCTTCCGCGCAGAAATCTCGGCTGTGGATAAAGATGAAGCTTCGCAGACTTGGGCGCGGGGCGCCCTGGCTGCTGAGGGCGCCCTGCCGAGTAAGCAGCCGAAGCCCTTTTTGCTTCACTTGGTTCTGGTTCACCTTGGGGGTGCCCTGGACACTCAAGGCGCCCTGCTCAGCTGCTGCCTCACTCCTTTGAGGCTCTCTAAGTTGCAGACACACGTTCCTTCGGTCCTGCATCCAGGGTTAGTCCAAAACACAATAAAACAATTAATTATTAGTTTATACAGCCTTAGCTGTCTTGGTTCTGACTTTGGTCTCCAAAATGGAGCCCTAGGTCGAACCGACGCCTACTGTTCCCTCGACGGGGAACGCGTCCTCACTTACTCCTCTCGGGAGAATTTACCTGATGCCAACCGCTCCTTTGGTTGGACTTTTGCCTGATGGTCCTTTGTCAGGTCTTGGATACCAAGCTATCCTTCGCCCGGTGCCTAGCATTCCTTCGCTAGGGCTTTAGTCCCAAGCTGTCCTTCGCCTGGCGCCTAGCAGTCCTTCGCTAGGGCTTTGGTCCATGCTGTCCTACGCCTGGCGCCTAGCAGTCCTTCGCTAGGGCTTTTTACCCTGGCATTCCTTCGCCAGGTGCCTAGCAATCCTTCGCTAGGGCTTTTGACTCTGGCATTCCCTCGCCAGTGCCTAGCAGTCCTTCGCTAGGGCTTTTCCTGTACACTAGAGTAACTTGTTAGAAAACAAGTAAGACTTAACTTTTGAGCTCTGTTGCCATTATCAGAATATAGGTTTGACTTGGGTGCTTTCTGCACCAACAGTTCTAGGATACCAAAGTCCGACATTAAGGGTACCTTTTACATACCTTAGGATCCTCTTAACTACAACCAAATGGGACTCTTTGGCACAAGATTGGTACCTAGCACACATACCTACCGCAAAAAGTATGTCGGGTCTACTAGCGGTTAGGTATAGAAGGCTACCAATCATGCTTCTGTATTGTTTAGAGTCTACCATTTTTCCTTCAAGGTCACTATCTATTTTCACATTGGTTCCTATGGGTGTAGAAGCTACCTTAGCATTTTCTAAACCAAATTTCCTTAACATTTCCTTAGCATATTTGGTTTGAAAACATGTGTACCTTCATTAGATTGCTTAACTTGAAGACCTAAAAAGAAGGTCAACTCTCCTACAAGACTTATTTCAAATTCATCTTCCATACACTTAATGAATTCTTGTAGGAAGTCATTATTTGTTGACCTAAAAATGATATCGTCTATATAGACTTGGGCAACAAATATGTCATTGTCCTTAGATTTTAGGAACAATGTAGGGTCAATTGTTCCTCTCCTAAACCCCTTAGACACCAAAAATGAAGAAAGCCTTTCATACCAAGCCCGGGGAGCTTGTTTCAATCCATATAAGGATTTTCTTAATTTGAACACGTGTCTTGGATAGTTAGGGTCCTCAAACCTGGAGGGTTGTTCTACATAGACCTCTTCCTTAATGATCCCATTAAGGAATGCCGACTTCACATCCATTTGGTGGAGTGTAAAACTCATGTGAGCGGCATAGGCTAGTAGAATTCTAATTGATTCTAACCTAGCTACAGGGGCATAAGTCTCATCATAATCTAGTACCTCAACTTGGTTAAACCCTCTAGCTACCAATCTAGCCTTGTTCCTAGTGATTTTACCTTGGTCATCTAGTTTGTTCCTAAAGACCCATCTTGTGGTTACAATGGTGCAATCATTGGGCCTAGGAACTAACTCCCAAACCTCACTTCTCTCAAATTGATTTAGCTCTTCTTGCATGGCTAAAACCCAATCAGCATCTCCCAATGCTTCATCAATGGTCTTGGGTTCCAATTGGAAGATTAGAGCTATTTGACTAGTTTGATCCCTAAAATAGGACCTAGTCCTTACTCCTTGAGTGACATCACCCACTATTTGGTCAATAGGGTGATCATGGTGATGTCTCAAGGGCCTAGAGGTTGTGGATTCATTTACTCCTTCTTCCTCATCCTCTAGGGTACTTCTTACTCCCCCATGATCATTGCCCTCCAAATGTAGGTCTTGGATTCTTTGGGCAAGGGGTTGAACCTCTTCTATATCCTTATCAATTGAGGCTTTTCTAGGGTAGGTACTAGTTGTTTCATCAAATTTAACATTCGAGGACTCTTCAATCACTTTCGTCCTCTTGTTGTAAACTCTATAACCCCTACTAGTCAATGAGTACCCTATTAGAATTCCTTCATCGGCTTTTGACTCAAATTTCCTTAGGTCATCATTGGTATTTAAGATGTAGACTTTACATCCAAAGACCCTAAAATAGTGGACTTGAGGTACGCTTCCATTTCATATTTCAAAAGGTGTTTTTCCTAGGAACCTATGTACCAAAACCCGGTTTTGAATATAGAAAGCGGTGTTAACTGCTTCAGCCCAAAAATAGCTAGGAAGGGAGTATGCATTAAGCATAGTCCTAGCAGCTTCTTGTAGGGCTCGATTTCTCCTCTCAACTATCCCATTTTGTTGAGGAGTCCTTAGGCATGAAAATTCATGCTTGTACCCATTTTCAACACAAAATTATGTGAAACTAGCGTTTTGGAACTCCCCACCGTGGTCACTCCTAATTCGATTTATTTTGATTTGTTTTTCATTTTCTACCCTTTTACTAAATCCTATAAAGATCTCTAGGGTATCATCCTTATGTTTTAAGAAATAAACCCATGTAAACCTAGAAAAATCATCTACTATGACTAGGCAATATTTACTCCCTACAAGTGAGGGAGTGCTATGGCAATCAAATAAGTCTATATGCAAGAGTTCTAAAGGTAAAGAAGTAATGGTTAGGGTTTTACCTTTGTGTGATGCTTTTGATTGCTTACCCTCTTGGCATGCATCACACAACTTGGTCTTCTCGTACTTGATCATTGGTAGCCCCTTCACCAATTCTTCCTTGGCCACTCTTGCAATGCTCCTCATGTTAACATATCCAAGTCTCCGGTGCCACAACCATCCTGTAGGACCGGTGACGTCGATAGAAGGGGGGGTGAATATCGACCTTGAAAGATCTTTCAGAATTCTTCGTAAAACTTTTGTTCTGGACTTAGAATATTAGTAGCGCAGCGGAAAATAACTAGAACGAAAAACAAAGCAAAGGACAATGACAGGCGGGATTTATTTACTTGGTTCCCGACCCTCCTGGGTCAGTACGTCCAAGGCCTATGTACTCGGCGTGAGTCCACTATTGGTCTCCTTTCCGAAATTTCCGGAGGCGGAGAAAACCCGTCTTATAGTTTACAATTACAATCAAAAGATATTGAAAGTTAAAGTACGGAACAAGTAAAAGCAAACCGAACACGAATATGAAACTCGGCCGATCTGGACCTCTGAAGTGCCGCGCACTTCCTCCTGGAGCCTCCCGGTCGTAGAGCCTCGTCTTTAGCGCATTGTCGACGGTCAGAATGATCAGAACAGTACTTGGCAGTTGTTGTTGAAGCAGAGGGGTCGAAGCCCCTTATATAGCACTCCTGGGGGCGCCCTGGACATTGGGGGCGCCCCGGAAGACTCGGTCAAACATTATCCCTGCGCCTACCTCGCCGCAGTTGATAACATCTTTGACCAGGGCGACCTGGCTGTTGGGGGCGCCCTGGCTGATGGGGGCGCCCTGGCTGATGGGGGCGCCCTCAACACTGGGGGCGCCCTGCTTAGGGCCTCCAGCAGCCTACTACTTCTTCCAGTCTTGGTACCTGCAAGATATACAAACACAAAGCATAGATACCTATAATATTAGGCTTAAGGACTTGGTTCGGACTTCGGATTTGCACGAAACCCTAGGTCGAACCGGCACGAGTTCCTATCCCCGAGAACTCGCCCTTCACCTACTCCTTTCAGGAGACGGTTGCCATCCAGTCCTTCGGGTGGACTTTTGCTTAGCTTCCGATACTTCCGGACCTCGAGATGCCCAAACCCTGACCCGTCTCTACTCCTGTCCTTAGTCATCGCTCAGCTAAGTTGCTCAGTCCCTTGGACCAAGACTTCATTCCCTAGCAATCCTTCGCCAGGTGCCTAGCAGTCCTTCGCTAGGTCTTCTATGCCTAGCAGCCCTTCGCTAGGTGCTTAGCAGCCCTTTGCTAGGTCTTCTATGCCTAGCAGCCCTTCGCTAGGTGCCTAGCAGCCCTTCGCTAGGTCTTCTATGCCTAGCAGCCCTTCGCTAGGTGTCTAGCAGCCCTTCGCTAGGTGCCTAGCAGCCCTTCGCTAGGTCTTTGGGTTTTGATTCCTAGCAACCCTACGTTAGGTGCCTAGCAGCCCTTCACTAGGTCTTAGGGTTACGATACCTAGCAGCCCTTCGCTAGGTGCCTAGCAGCCCTTCGCTAGGACTTAGTACCCAGCTTCACTCACCAGGTCTTAGTGCCTAGGTTAACTAGGACTTTTCTACAACTTAGGTTACTTCTCTTTTGCTCCCCTTTGTCTGTTCAATGTATCACTGACTTAAGTGTATTGTCAAACATTAAAATACTTAAAGAGGAATATCATTGATGCAACTTGCACCAACAATCTCCCCCTTTTTGATGTTTGACAATAACTTAAGTTAGATTGGTTTAAGGGGCTAACTCACTATCCTTGGGATAAAAAATGAAAAAATGATATAAATTTTTGGAGGAAGAATTTTTCTAACTTAAGCACACCTCTCCCCCTTTGTCATACATCAAAAAAAAAGAATACTTTCACCAACAATGAAGATCTTTGGTTTTATTTGAAAATACTTAGTGCAAAATTTTGAAAGCATTGTATTTTGAATGATATATTGCAATTTCTTGAGATATGCATGTTTTGAAAAAGATGCTATATATTTTGAAAAGTACTAGTACTTTGAAAAATTACGTAATTTTTGAAGAATATAAGTACCTTTGAAAAATGTATTGAATTTTTGAATAATTAAGTACTTTTGGAAAATGTGTAACTTTTAAAAGAATGCTATTTTGGAAAATATAAATATTATGCATATTTTGCAAGTACTAACCTTTTTGAAAAAGATGAGACTTTTAGAAAAATATAAGTAATTTTTGAAACATCATATTTTACTGGACTAGGATTCTTTTCCAGTCTGGCACAATCTTGGGAATCCTTGTTGACTACAAGGACATTTCCTAAGTATCCTGGAAATTCTCCAACCCAAGTAAATATAAAAATAATCCCATAACTTCTGAAAAATGAATAATACATTTTGAAGTATATTTTGAATAATGTATAAATTTTTGAAGTCATAATACTTGATTTGGTTTATCTTCCAGTCTGACACAATCATAGGAAACCTTGTTGACCACAAGGACATTTTCCTAAGTGTCCTGGAGGATTTTCCAAACTCAAGATAAACACTTTTTTTTTGTGAAATTGATCAAAAGCAAATGAATTTTTAAACATACTGGTAAATTTTTTTTGAAAGATAGTATTTCGAAAAAATACTTATGTTTTTAGCTAGATTTTGAAGATATTGTTCAAGAAAACATGTTATTAAATAGTTCTTTTGATGTGACCTCCCCCTAAACTTGACTCAGTCCTGGGAAGCTTGTTGACCACAAGTACTCTTCCTCTGAGTCTTAAGGTTTGATTCAGATCAAAAGAATAATAATTTTCAAAATAATTTAAAACTTGTCAGACTCCCCCTAAATTTGACACGTCCTATGTAACGCCCGCCCTTATATCTACTCTCGGGGCGGGGTTACGTAATAATTAATCGTACTTATTTTTTTTTCTATCTTCTAGCATGGCAATAAAACAACAACGCAAGGGCTAAGGACTGAGCATGCTTGTTTAACTATCAAAGTCATTCTATAACATGATAATATCACTAGTAATGTAACTCATAACAAAATCAAGTATAAGAGACCTCCAAGGTAAACACTATCATGCCATGTCAATCCTAATCACTAACACTTATTGTCAAGAGAACATAAACATAAACATAAATATGTAGATATGGAAGTCTTTCTTTCCCGAGCCACCACCCCACACATCTTCAGCCTTCCTGCCTCTTCCTTTAGTTCATGTGTTCCTTACCTTTATC
The DNA here is from genome assembly GCA_024364735.1 of Boesenbergia rotunda. Taxonomy (NCBI): domain Eukaryota; kingdom Viridiplantae; phylum Streptophyta; class Magnoliopsida; order Zingiberales; family Zingiberaceae; genus Boesenbergia; species Boesenbergia rotunda. The sequence continues at coordinate 128,348 of JAGFNQ010008876.1, read as the reverse complement.
TGCAGCATAAGACAACACATAACTAGTAAGCATAAAAGCTTAGTAAGGATCCGGTCCTACTCGCAAAATCCATACGAAAGCATACAACGTGTGTACATAACAAGACATAAACATGGGTTCATCATAGCATACTAAACATCAAGTTTCTAAGCATGCAACATATAGAATTTTAAGCATACCTATCACATGCAATAAATGTTTTTCAAAGCAGTTCCATAATGGTATTACTTAAAAATACATCCATATCATATTGGGCCCTGTTGTGTACCAACTATCGCGCGGAACTATTGCGCGTTCCCTAATGAATTGGGGTAGCGAGCCACCAATTAATTAGAGCAGGACCCTTCCGTCCTACCGGAGCCATGACCTTATGTTAACATGCACCCCGGATTTGTTTAACGACCCCCTTACGAGTCGGGTACACAATTTCAAAAGTAAAATACTTATCATGCTTTTACATATATGCTAAGGAGTACTCCAAATCACTTCTTACAGGACACACCACTCTTCAAGGGTGCTCATGATCCCGGAGGGACACACCACACAACATAAGGGGTGCTCTTGATCCCATACTTAGTAGAGTATCCGTTCAAGCATTTTAACATATCACATGCAATTTCATAAGTGTGCCCCATGGGCTATAAGACATGCTCATACATACATCGTAATTCAACCACTTAACATACTTTAGATCTGACAAGATTTGGTCACATAGGTCATACTCATATCATAGGAAGTGGTAGCATGCTAACAATTAAGATTTCAATCAGACATCTCATTTAAACACCTCATACATAAACATATCATAGCATGCTAACAATTAAGGTTTCCATATCAACCATTCCATTTAACACCACATGCATATACATATAATCATCCCCAACCATAAACATATATCATAGGGTAGTTTGACCTTCACAAACCCTAGTCCTAGTGGGTTGGCCGAAACATCAAGAGTAGGGAAAGATTAGGACCTTTGCATTGATCATTCACACAAACAATGATACAAACACCTTGTATACAATATCATACCATACACTAAGCATGAATATTTTCTAGGATAATTCAACTCTCCTTAACCCTAATTCATTACCTTGGCCGAAACCCTTACAAACCCTAAACCTTAGTTGTTGTCATCACAAAATGAAGGGTCACCACATATGTGGATACCCTAAGTCCTAAGGGTTCTTTTCATGTATCAAAAAGTAGCCAAACACTTCCCTTTGGAAGTGGCCGAACCCTATCCAAGGACAACCCTAGATTTTTATTCATTACATTTGAAGGATACAACACACACATATACCCTAAGTTCCAAGGGTCTACTAGTGTAATAAAAAGGAACCAAAGCCTTCCCCTAAGGGGGTGGCCGAAACATGCCAAGGGGAAAAAGTCCCCATTTTTTTTTGAAACAATCAAGGAAACAACACATACGATAACCATTACACTGCAGGCGAGGGGATACTTACATCCTTTCACTTGAATTTCTTCTCCTCTTAAAATCTTAGGGTACCCTTAAGGAAGAAGAAGATGAGAGTTTCCCTTGTTAGTCTTCTCTAGCAACCATGGCCCTAGTAGAGGGCAAGAACCTTCAATGGATTCCTTTCTCCTTCCAATTCCCTAGGGTTAAAACCCTAGGGTTCACTTTTTTTTTTTGAAAATGAAAAGAGAAGAAGAGAAGGGGATTTCGGTGATGAGAGGGAGGAAGAAGAAGAAGAAGAGGAAGTTATTGCAACTTCCCTTATTTATACTTTTCTCATGAAAAGACATGTCTCTTCACTTCCCTAGCTTTTAACAAGCATGTTTCTTATTCCCTCTACAAGAAACATTGCTTGGTTCATTGGTTATGACATGGTGAGTGCAACTAGGAGGTTCAAGGTTCAATCCTTGCTTTCTCCTTTTTATCACATTTTGCACTAATCCATATCAAAGCCCATTAAGCCAAGCCCATCATGAAATTTCATAATATTAATAATTTTTCATGAATTTCATAATATTTCATATTCATGAATTCATAATATTTTCTAATATCCATGATAATATTTCATGAATTTCATTATATTTCATATTCATGAATTCATAATATTTCCTGATATCCATAATACTATTTCATGAATTTCATGATATTTCATAGCATTCTATATGGGAAAATTTTGGGGCGTTACAATCCTCCATACCTTATAAAAGGTTCGTCCCGAACTTTAAAATAATTCCAGATACTTTAATCGTATTGCCTCCTCTCGTTCCCATGTGGCCTCTTCGAATTGCTCATTCCGCCACAGAACCTTTACTAAGGGTACTTCCTTGTTCCTTAGCTTTTTAACTTCCCGATCTAAGATCTGTATAGGTCGGCGTTCGGAACTTAAGTTTTCTTGATCTTGTACTAGTGGAGGTTCTATCCTTTGATTTCCATCAGAGGTACATTTCCTGAGCATTGATACATGGAAGACATTGTGGATAGCCGACATTTCTGGCGGTAACTCCAGTTCGTAGGCCACTTTGCCTACCCGTCTCAGAATTTGATACGGTCCCACATATCTCGGACTCAGCTTCCCTTTCTTTCCGAATCTCATCACCCCTTTCATAGGGGCCACTTTCAGGAATACTGAATCCCCAACCTCAAACTCTAATGGTCTGCGTCGCTTGTCAGCGTAGCTTTTCTGTCGACTCTGAGCAGTCTCTATTCTCTGGCGAATATTCTTTATAGCCTGAGTGGTTTCGTCTATAATATCCGTCGGGAGTCCCATCTCCTTCTTTTCACCACTCTCAAGCCAGCATATAGGAGATCTGCATTTCCTTCCGTATAGTGCTTCGTACGGTGTCATCCCGATAGTAGCCTGATAACTGTTGTTATAAACAAACTCTGCCAGGCTCAGGTATCGACACCAGCTTCCCTTGAAATCCAAGGCACAAGCTCGCAACATGTCCTCTAATATCTGGTTTACTCTTTCAGTCTGCCCGTCAGTCTGGGGGTGAAAGGCAGTACTAAATTTCAGCTTCGTGCCAAGAGCCTTCTGCACGTGTCCCCAAAAATCCGCAGTAAATTGACCATCTCGATCCGAGATGATGGTCTTGGGAACCCCGTGCAGTCGGATAATTTCCTTGACGTACAGTTGAGCCAACTACTCCACCGAGTAGGTCATTCTGATGGCCAGAAAATGGGCGGACTTGGTGAGTCTGTCCACTATAACCCATATGCCATCATATCCATTCGTCGTTCTAGGTAGCCCAGAGATGAAATCCATGGAGATGTCTTCCCATTTCCACTCGGGGATAGACAGGGGTTGCAAAACTCCTCCAGGCCTCTGGTGTTCTGCTTTGACCCTCTGGCAGGTCAAACACATACTGACATAGTGGGCTACATCCCGCTTCATACCAGACCACCAAAATTTTCTTTTCAGATCCTGATACATCTTGGTAGACCTAGGATGCATCGCATAAGGTGTTCCGTGAGCCTCCTCTAGGATTCTTGTCTGTAAGTCGGAGTCGTCGGGAATACATAATCGATCCCGGAGATATAAGACTCCGCTGTCTGAAATCCGAAATCCATCGTCCTTGCCTTCGAGAACCTCTTGCTTGATTCTCTGAAGACTCGGATCATGATTCTGCTTTTCCAGAATATCACTGAACAAGGTCGGCGCAATCATCAGGGTGGACAACTGTCCTGATATGATCTCAATCCCGTAATTCATAATTTCTTCCCCTAAGGGTTGTGACAAAGCTGATAAAGACATCAAAGCAGCACATGATTTTCTACTGAGAGCATCGGCTACCTTGTTGGCTTTTCCCGGATGATACAGGATCTCACAATCATAATCCTTGACCAATTCGAGCCATCTGCGCTGTCTCATATCCAGATCTTTCTGGGTGAAGAAATACCGCAGACTCTGGTGATCTGTATAAACTTTACACTGAGTTCCATATAGATAGTGTCTCCATATTTTCAGTGCAAAGACCATCGCTGCTAATTCTAAGTCATGGGTAGGGTAGTTTCTTTCATGTTCCTTCAGTTGCCTAGAGGCATAGGCAATTACCTTCCCATTTTGCATAAGCACAGCTCCGAGTCCAAGTTTGGATGCGTCGCTGTACATATCGAAACCCATATCGCTCTCTGGAAGAGTCAATATTGGAGCGCTAGTCAGCCTCCTTTTCAGTTCCATAAAGCTCTTCTCACATTCCTCGATCCATACATATTTCTTGTCTTTCTTTGTAAGAGCTGTCATAGGGGCTGCAATCCGAGAGAAGTTCTCTACGAATTTTCTGTAATAGCCTGCTAGCCCGAGGAAACTCCGAATTTCACTGGCATTCTTGGGTCTAGCCTAGTTACTCACAGCTTCAATTTTAATTGGATCCACCATTACTCCTTCCTTCGAGATAACATGTCCCAAGAATGATACTTGATCGAGCCAGAACTCGCATTTAGAAAATTTAGCATACAGTTGTTCCTTCTGAAGAATCTGTAATATTATACTCAGGTGTTCAGCATGTTCTTCGGAAGTTCTCGAATATATAAGGATATCGTCGATAAAGACGATCACAAATCTGTCGAGGAATGCCGAGAATACCCGATTCATTAAATCCATAAACATAGCTGGCGCATTGGTAACTCCAAATGGCATAACTACGAACTCATAATGTCCGTATCTGGTTCGGAAAGCCGTCTTCGGTATATCTTCCTTTTTCACCCTGACTTGGTGATAACCAGATCTCAAATCAATCTTAGAGAATACCGTGGCTCCTTTCAGTTGATCGAACAGTCATCTATCCTGGGTAAAGGGTACCTGTTCTTAATAGTCACATTGTTCAGCGCCCGATAGTCAATACACATTCGCATCGACCCATCCTTCTTTTTCACGAACAGTACGGGAGCTCCCCAGGGGGAATGACTAGGGCGGATGAGTCCCTTGTCAAGCAGCTCCTGTAACTGTCCCTGTAATTCCTTTAATTCCGTCGGTGCCATCCGGTATGGTGCCTTAGAAATAGGGTTAGTACCAGGAACCAACTCAATTGCAAATTCAATATCTCTTTCAGGTGCTAACCCTGGTAAGTCATCGGGAAATACCTCTGGGTAATTCCATACGACTTTGACGTCTTCTAGCTTCGGGCCCTCTGTAGGACTGGTATCAACCACATGAGCTAGAAATCCAGAGCATCCCTTTTCTAACGTCTTCCTTGCTTTCAGAGCCGACAAGAATTTGCTTGTCCTCTTCTTCGGCTCTCCGATAAATTCGAATAGAATTTCCGCCTCAGGTCGGAAGATAACCCTTCGTTTACGGCACTCAATAGAGGCGCCATATTTGTTCAAGAAATCCATATCCAATATCACATCATAATCTGACATATCAAGCACTATCAGATCGCAGTAGAGTTCCCTATCTGCGATTCTGATCGATGCGGCGCGTAGCATTTGGGTAGAGGCATCACCTCACCCGAGGGCAGTGTTGTCACAAATTTGCAGTCTAAATCTATATCGGGTGGGGGTGCTGTCTCGTTACCCCGATTGCTACGTCTTCTAGCCATATCTATCATACAGGTGATAAATAAGCTACATAAGAATTAACGCTACTTTTTCTTGTTATGCAAGCATTAATCATCTCTATACATGTCATTACTGTACATGCAATAAAATAAAGCGAGGTTAGGATTTCTTACTTGGAAGCGGCAGGATGAAGCTTGATGTGTGTGTGGTGGAGGGGAAACCTGCTCTGATACCAACCTGTAACGCCCGCCCTTATATCTACTCTCGGGGCGGGGTTACGTAATAATTAATCGTACTTATTTTTTTTTCTATCTTCTAGCATGGCAATAAAACAACAACGCAAGGGCTAAGGACTGAGCATGCTTGTTTAACTATCAAAGTCATTCTATAACATGATAATATCACTAGTAATGTAACTCATAACAAAATCAAGTATAAGAGACCTCCAAGGTAAACACTATCATGCCATGTCAATCCTAATCACTAATACTTATTGTCAAGAGAACATAAACATAAACATAAATATGTAGATATTGAAGTCTTTCTTTCCCGAGCCACCACCCCACACATCTTCAGCCTTCCTGCCTCTTCCTTTAGTTCATGTGTTCCTTACCTTTATCTGCAGCATAAGACAACACATAACTAGTAAGCATAAAAGCTTAGTAAGGATCCGGTCCTACTCGCAAAATCCATACGAAAGCATACAACGTGTGTACATAACAAGACATAAACATGAGTTCATCATAGCATACTAAACATCAAGTTTCTAAGCATGCAACATATAGAATTTTAAGCATACCTATCACATGCAATAAATGTTTTTCAAAGCAGTTCCATAATGGTATTACTTAAAAATACATCCATATCATATTGGGCCCTGTTGTGTACCAACTATCGCGCGAAACTATTGCGCGTTCCCTAATGAATTGGGGTAGCGAGCCACCAATTAATTAGAGCAGGACCCTTCCGTCCTACCGGAGCCATGACCTTACGTTAACATGCACCCCGGATTTGTTTAACGACCCCCTTACGAGTCGGGTACACAACTTCAAAAGTAAAATACTTATCATGCTTTTACATATATGCTAAGGAGTACTCCAAATCACTTCTTACAGGACACACCACTCTTCAAGGGTGCTCATGATCCCGGAGGGACACACCACACAACATAAGGGGTGCTCTTGATCCCATACTTAGTAGAGTATCCGTTCAAGCATTTTAACATATCACATGCAATTTCATAAGTGTGCCCCATGGGCTATAAGACATGCTCATACATACATCGTAATTCAACCACTTAACATACTTTAGATCTGACAAGATTTGGTCACATAGGTCATACTCATATCATAGGAAGTGGTAGCATGCTAACAATTAAGATTTCAATCAGACATCTCATTTAAACACCTCATACATAAACATATCATAGCATGCTAACAATTAAGGTTTCCATATCAACCATTCCATTTAACACCACATGCATATACATATAATCATCCCCAACCATAAACATATATCATAGGGTAGTTTGACCTTCACAAACCCTAGTCCTAGTGGGTTGGCCGAAACATCAAGAGTAGGGAAAGATTAGGACCTTTGCATTGATCATTCACACAAACAATGATACAAACACCTTGTATACAATATCATACCATACACTAAGCATGAATATTTTCTAGGATAATTCAACTCTCCTTAACCCTAATTCATTACCTTGGCCGAAACCCTTACAAACCCTAAACCTTAGTTGTTGTCATCACAAAATGAAGGGTCACCACATATGTGGATACCCTAAGTCCTAAGGGTTCTTTTCATGTATCAAAAAGTAGCCAAACACTTCCCTTTGGAAGTGGCCGAACCCTATCCAAGGACAACCCTAGATTTTTATTCATTACATTTGAAGGATACAACACACACATATACCCTAAGTTCCAAGGGTCTACTAGTGTAATAAAAAGGAACCAAAGCCTTCCCCTAAGGGGGTGGCCGAAACATGCCAAGGGGAAAAAGTCCCCATTTTTTTTTGAAACAATCAAGGAAACAACACATACGATAACCATTACACTGCAGGCGAGGGGATACTTACATCCTTTCGCTTGAATTTCTTCTCCTCTTAAAATCTTAGGGTACCCTTAAGGAAGAAGAAGATGAGAGTTTCCCTTGTTAGTCTTCTCTAGCAACCTTGGCCCTAGTAGAGGGCAAGAACCTTCAATGGATTCCTTTCTCCTTCCAATTCCCTAGGGTTAAAACCCTAGGGTTCACTTTTTTTTTTCAAAAATGAAAAGAGAAGAAGAGAAGGGGATTTCGGTGATGAGAGGGAGGAAGAAGAAGAAGAAGAGGAAGTTATTCCAACTTCCCTTATTTATACTTTTCTCATGAAAAGACATGTCTCTTCACTTCCCTAGCTTTTAACAAGCATGTTTCTTATTCCCTCTACAAGAAACATTGCTTGGTTCATTGGTTATGACATGGTGAGTGCAACTAGGAGGTTCAAGGTTCAATCCTTGCTTTCTCCTTTTTATCACATTTTGCACTAATCCATATCAAAGCCCATTAAGCCAAGCCCATCATGAAATTTCATAATATTAATAATTTTTCATGAATTTCATAATATTTCATATTCATGAATTCATAATATTTTCTAATATCCATGATAATATTTCATGAATTTCATTATATTTCATATTCATGAATTCATAATATTTCCTGATATCCATAATACTATTTCATGAATTTCATGATATTTCATAGCATTCTATATGGGAAAATTTTGGGGCGTTACATCCTAGGAGTCCTTGAAGATTATAAAGTGGACCTTTCCTCTGTGTCTTTAGGGTTTATTAAAGTCAAAGAAACAATAATTTTCAAGTAGATAAATTTTGAAGCCACAATTTGGAAAGAAGATAATTTTGAAAACATATGTGATGCAAATTAAGGTGCAGTTTTCGAAAAATATTTTTAATAAACAGAACAAAACACTCCCCCTGCATCCAACACCATTTGACTCTAACTAAGTTCCTTAAGGAACTTTAGTGTTGTCCTAAGAGGCTTGTGTCTAATTGAGTGAGTCAAACAATTTTCAAAGGATATAATTTTTGAAAATATATAATATATATATATTCAATCAGACAAGCATGAATTCCATAAAAACACATTATATTGAAGCACTATTTTGAAAATATATTTTTAGGAAAATATTCTAACAATTTTGAAAAATAATTTTGAAAAATATTTTTCAATTCATTAGTCCTTAACATCTCACCCATTTTAGATGTATCAATACAACAAGCATGGTTGCCTTATAAGTGTATTGTGAGATGCTTGAATCATTTTTCTTAATTTATTATTAACTCTAAGATTTAATTGAAGCTTGTGTTAGATTTGAATTTGACAAGAAGTAACTTGAATTTGAATTTCAAAAATCGGCTTCCAGGTCTTGGCGAGGCACTAGGCCTTCTTTGGCCGTAGCCTTATTGGATCATCAATCCTTTCCTTGACAAAGCCTTTTAATGAAATTTCATTTTCAAAATTACTTGTTGAAAAATTCTGGTCTAACTAGTTTGGGTCTTGGATCGGTAGCTTCGGCTAGTTTCACAAGTCTAAAGAGACCAAGTATACTTGATCTTATTAGAGTTGGCTTCCCTAACGTATTATCATCTCACCGCCACCCAATACCAGGTTGATCATGTTTCAATTATTCTTTTTCCTATCGCCATTCTAATATATGCATAAAATTTAAATATGAATGACATGTCATATATTTAAAAGAAGTAGCAAATGCATGGCATGACATTTATGCATGAGTCAAGCAATTCCAAACATTTTATTTAAGTTTCTAATGATGTATCAAATTCCCGATTTGATACATGTCGTGTGAACTCGCGAATATGTCAACCCACTTTGACATATTTAATTTTATTAAGTTGATTGTTGCGGTTTGGGTAAGATTTTAGTTTAGTTCAAGTTTAATTTATTTAAGAGTTAGTTGTATTCAAGTTAATTTATTTAAGAGTTAGTTGTATTCAAGTTAATTAAGAATTAATTGAAGTTTAAATTAATTTGAAATTGATTGATTTGAATTAATTTAACTTAATTTGAATTAATTTTAATTAAGATGATTTAATTTAATAGGAATTAATTTGAATTAAGATAATTTAATTTAATTAGGATTTAATTCGAATTAATTAATATTTAATTGAATTTAATAAATTTAATTGAATTTAATTCATTTAATTAATTTTTAATTGATTAAATTAATATTAAATTAATTTAATTGATTTTAATTTGTATTTAATTTAATTTGAATTTAATTTGATTTGAATTTAATTTGATTTGAATTTAATTTAATTTGAATTTAATTTGATTTAAATTTAATTTAATTTAAATTGACTTAAGATTTAATTAAGATTTAATTTGAATTTAATTAAGATTTAATTAAGATTTAATTTGAATTTAATTAAGATTTAATTTGAATTTAATTAAGATTTAATTAAGATTTAATTTGAATTTAATTAAGATTTAATTAAGATTTAATTGAAATTAATTAAGATTTAATTAAAATTTAATTTGAATTTAATTAAGATTTAATGAAGATTTAATTCGAATTTAATTAGGATTTAATTAAGATTTAATTCGAATTTAATTAGGATTTAATTAAGATTTAATTCGAATTTAATTAGGATTTAATTAAGATTTAATTCGAATTTAATTAGGATTTAATTCGAATTTAATTAAGATTTAATTAAGATTTAATTCGAATTTAATTAGGATTTAATTAAGTTTTAATTAAGATTATAATGATTAATTAATAATTGTGGGTTTAAATTCATCATTTTCATTATTTCAAAAATTTCTTCTTCATTTTTATTTTCTTTTCAAGTTTTTCTAATAATTTTGATCTATTTGAATTTTTGTAATTTTTATTAACTATGGTCTTTATCTTAGATAGTTCTATATCCTCCTCAAGATTAGGTCTTTCAATATCCTTACAGTAGGTGGAGTAATTTGGGTCACTAGTTAAGGTTTTGTAATAATCTTTAATATTATCTATAATTAAATTATTATCTAGGAGAATTTTATCTTCAAAATTATCCTCAGATATGTTTTCAATATTTTCAACATTAATCTCTAGATTATCTTTAAGATTTTCAGAATTAATTTCTGAATTAATCTTGAGATTTTCTGAATTATCCTTAAGATATTCAAATTTGAATTCCAAATTATCCTTAGGATTTTCAAATTTGAATTCCGAATTATCCTTAGGATTAATTTTGTCTGAATTAAAATTATCAGAACTGATTTTATCAGAAAAATTATCAGAATTAATTTTAACAGATAAATTATCAGAATTAATTTTATTAGATAAATTATCAGAGTTAATTTTATCAGATAAATTAACAGAATTAATTTTATCAGATAAATTATCAGAATTAATTTTATCAGATAAATTATCAGAGTTAATTTTATTAATTTCTGAATTGATATTCTGAATTAAACAATTAATTTCTAATATTTTGGTCATATTCACGTTTTGTAATTTAACATGCAAAAAGTTAATTTTACTATGCAGTAAATCTACTTTATCAGAAAAATTAACTACTTTATCACATGGCAGTGCAGGAACTTGTAAAATTTTTGGAACATAAATCTTGTGTACCTTCGCCGGACACATGTTTTTGTAATGTCCGTATTTCTTACATTTGAAGCATCGCACTTGATTTTTGTCCCTCCGGCTTCCTGGCGCTGGTGCCTCCTTCGCCACTGGTGATGAAGATCGAGTCTTACGAGTAGGGCACTGATTTTTATAGTGCCCTCTCTCCCTGCACGTGAAACAGATAATATGGAATTTAAAAATAGACATTTAAATATAATATACCTGATTCTCCCCCGGGCTCCCCCTCAACTCCTGGCGTCGTTGCTCCGTCGGCGGTTAGTCCGGTGAAGAGCGGCTTGACACTGATACCAATTGTAGGACCGGTGACGTCGATAGAGGGGGGGGTGAATATCGACCGTGAAAGATCTTTCGGAATTCTTCGTAAAACTTTCGTTCTGGACTTAGAATTTTAGTAGCACAGCGGAAAATAACTAGAACGAAAAACAAAGCAAAGGACAATGACTCGCGAGATTTATTTACTTGGTTCCCGACCCCCCTGGGTCAGTACGTCCAAGGCCTATGTACTCGGCGTGAGTCCACTATTGGTCTCCTTTCGGGAATTTCCGGAGGCGGAGAAAACCCGTCTTACAGTTTACAATTACAATCAAAAGATATTGAAAGTTAAAGTACGGAACAAGTAAAAGCAAACCGAACACGAATATGAAACTCGGCGGATCTGGACCTCCGAAGTGCCGCGCACTTCCTCCTGGAGCCTCCCGGTCGTAGAGCCTCGTCTTTAGCGCGTTGTCGATGGTCAGAATGATCAGAACAGTACTTGGCAGTTGTTGTTGAAGCAGAGGGGTCGAAGCCCCTTATATAGCACTCCTGGGGGCGCCCTGGACGTTGGGGGCGCCCCGGAAGACTCGGTCAAACTTTATCCCTGCGCCTACCTCGCCGTAGCTGATAACAGC